>OY856409.1:96655221-97255221 GCA_963693085.1 Alisma plantago-aquatica
CCTTTTTGTACGTTGTCGGAGTGTGGCTCTAGTGTCGACTCTACACCCACTATGATCGCAAATCAGTCATTCTAATTTACCTTTCACCGACAAGGAAGAGAGTGTAGGGGATAAAAGTGTGCTGTCATGAGATGTATCGGATAAGATATTTCATATTTATGCATTAATTATTGTTTACAGATTGAGGTTTGAAATTAAGAATAAGCCAAAAGTTTCAAGTCATGATAGAATAATAAGTCCATATTACAGATGACACTTGATTATTACAACATGAGTATCCATATTACAAAATTGTCACTCACATGACTATTGGCTCTTGCCTATTACAATGTGATTGTCCATATTATAAATGACACTTGCTTATTACAACATAACTATATGTATTACAAACGGTCACCTACATTACGGTTGACTCTTCCATATTACATTTGATTGTCCATATGACAAATGACATTTGCTTATTACAATATGACTATCCATATTACAAAACTATCATCTACATTACAGTTGGTTCTTGCCTATTACAATGTGAATGTCCATATTACAGATGACACTTGCTTATTACAATATGAGTATCCATATTACAAAATTGTCACCTACATTACGGTTGGTTGTTTCCTATTACAATGTGACTATCCATATTACAGAGGACACTTGCTTATTACAATATGAGTATCCATATTACAAAACTATCACCTGCATTACGGTTGGCTCTTTCCTATTACAATGTGACTGTCCATATTACAGATGGAGCTTGCTTATTACAATATGAGTATGCGTATTGTAAAACTATCTCCTACATTATGATTTTCTCTTATCTATTACAATATGACTGTCCATATACATATGGCACTTGCTTATTACAATATGACTATTCATATTACAAAAATATCACCTACATTACAATTAGCTCTTGCCTATTACAATGTGACTACCCATATTATATATGTCACGCGCTTATTACAATATGAGTATCCTTATTACAAAATTATCACCTACATTACGGTTGGCTCTTGCCTATTACAATGTGACTGAAATTGTTACATTTTAGGGGTTGGCATGAAATTGTTGTCTCAAAATACAGTACGAATATATAATAAAAGAAACCCTATCCAAGCACGATTTGATACCCCTCCTGTCTATAGTTGGATGATATCAATCGCTGCCGCCCCAGGCTCTGGATGGGTACTTTTGTACCATACAATTCCTTTTGTGTTATGGTGTTAAAGATGTACTTTTGGTGTGGGACTCTAAAATTGTTTAAGAAAACACTTAAGCTTTATAATTACTTTTCTATGCATCGTATTACTTCAATTAAAAAAGACATGTGAATTCATCGTAAAGATGTTGTTTTAGTTGTGGAGGTTGTTATGTTGTATGCTAGTAGTGTAGTCGTCCTCATTGTTATGTCACCTTGAAATTTATTTTAGCATACATGTATGCACAGTGTGACTAAAACTAATATATAGAGAAAGTAGGATATATACACGTGAACAGTTTTATAGTCATCAAATTTGAGGGCAAATTAGTGCTTGAGAAGAGGTGTTGTGTAGTCCGTTTAAATGCATCAAACTATACATATCAAGTGAATTTGAGTTATCGTCATTGGTTTCTAGTGAATCTCCCGAACTGTTCGAGCGTAGCCATTTCCTCCATAGCATGCAGCACCTTCAGAATGGTGTGCATTATGAACAGAATGTCGACGTCAGTGTCTTAGGGTGAGGAAAACTCTGATGGCTCATCCGGGTGTCGATCCTTTGGGAGCCCATAACAACATTATCTGTGTTTTTAATCCCGTCGAGCACCATGGACGTCTTTGTGGCCAGATCTCAGAACAGGCTGACACAGGTGCACTCCCATACGGAAGAGGAGGTGGGATCCAGACACAATACCCTCTGTTCACCTTGCCGCCACAAGCCTCTCTATGTTTCTTGAACTCCGCGATCATGTGTTAGGTATTAATGAGGAGTCAACAGAAAGCCACAGAGGAGTGCATATGTCAGCAGAACCTCCCTTCTCCTCGTGGGATGTGGTAACGCCGTGTTACGGAATTGACCTGGATGGAATAGGAAAAGATGGGAGTGAGACAAATTCAGAGTAGATTGGGTGGTGGATTGGGCAATAGCCTGTCTGATTCGTAGTGTAGAAAGACCGTTAGTGTAGAAGAGCCCCAGTGCCTGAGAAGCGTCGCCGCCTTACCTGGTCCTCCATCAGTTACGAAGCCAGCGACAATGTCATTTGTGGTTGATATTGTTGGATGCAGATTGTGGCCGGAGCAATGGGGGTTTCATCATTAGGGAAAAGAAGGGCAGTGTGGCCTGTTTTGACACCTTCCGGTTCTAGACCTAGGACAAAGGGAGGCCCCGCGTCGCGGCGGCGGTGCTGGGGCCGAAGGCGCTGGAGCCGTGAGCGTGCAGTTCGGGTTTTAGATTTATTATTTCTAGAATTTCTCGTTATTTACAAATGATGCCACCGTGTATTTATGCACGGGTAGCTTTCGATTCAGTACCCGCGTGGGTATTCAAAATGATCTCTCTCTCTCTCTCTATATATATATATATATATATATATATATATATATAAATATATATCTATTCTGAATATACTCTGAGTGTATTCTAGCCGGACTATATATATATATATAGGGTGATGATCTAGTGCGGACCATTCTAATTTGCGGACGATACAGACTGATTGTTTTCTGTGTGCGCGCATGATGACAAGTGACCTTCACGTAATTAATTGCAGCTATAGGCGTGAGTGTGCGCACTCCTCTCATCCTCGATTCACTCTTGAATTCCTTTTATTATCTCTCCTAACTAACCTTTCACACTGACAACCTCATTCAACCAGTCTGCTTCCTCCTCCACGGCGGTTTGTGACCTATTGATTGAACTACAATCGTACACTCACCCTGCAGAGTCGTCACCACTACATGGTAGAAGCAATACGACACAATGATCGTGTGAAGAAGCACTGCTGCCAATGTTTAGGAATGCAATGACGAGTTCTACTCATTCAAAACAGGCACACATCACTCTTCGATCCATATTCCAAATAGTATGCCAAGACATCATCAACCATACGTGTGCATGCCCGAATAGGTTAGTTTGTCCCCAACTTTATGTCTCTAAGGGCTGGGGTACCTGCCAACGAAGTGGGCCACTGAGATTGGTCTAAAATAGAACAGTAAGAACTGTAGATGAAGTTAGCAGAAGATAACGCTTTGTAGATCCCTCTAGTATGGGATGATCTCGTCAAGGAGCAACATATTTTCTATCATTCTTCATCGGCTACTTGCATACTAAAAACATCACACTGAGATAATGGTAAATATTGTGCTCTCTCTCAACAATCGATCGGTTTCTAATCTGCATTGCGCACACTATCTACGAACAACCTCAAATGTACGATTATATAACTGCACTTGAGTCCTCACAGATGGACAGTTCTATTAGCAGACACATGCTTAGAGGACACGATCAGCTATGGCAAAAGAAATCAAAGTTGTTTTTGGTCAAGATGGACATGAGATGCGAGGGATGTGCTGACTGTTGCTATGATTATGGAATGTAACATTATTTAACAACTAAACTAATCAAATATAAAATTTTGAGACTAGATGTATGTAATAGACAACAAAATCTGAATGAAACGAATTCTGATTCAATGTCCACGTGCATACATAATCAGCACCACTGTCGTCAGAGTACAAACATACAAGAAATAATGCATGTGTATTAGCCATGATGCTCTGATGCTTGCATCTGGCATTTCAGCTAGTGGATCCTCCGACTTGGTTCTTTAGCATCCACCAACATGGCGTAGCATCATGTCGTGTTGATGCTTGCTGCAAAGACATCATAATGGCCTAGCGTAATGATCTACCATAAAGGTATTTGGACGGTTTTCCAAAGTGTGTTACTGTGCATAAAAAGTTCACAGTATTACATCCTCTGTATAGAATTGACTCTAATATAATTGATTAGGAATTCAAGATTGTAACGAGGAAGAGAGGAGTGTGCACACTCATGCCTATAACTGCAATTAATTACGTGACAGTGGCGGAACCAGAAAATTGCATAAGAGGGGGCTGAGTTAGCTATACATGGCACTAGTTGTGGTAGGGGGCTGAGTTTAAAAAATATGCCTACAGTGGGATTTGAACTTGAGTCCATAGTTTAGAACTAATGTACTTCTACCAATCCAACTACTACTTTGCCTTGTCATATATCTAAAGAGCTCGTGTATGTACTATATTTATAATACTAAACATGCATAAACACATATAAATAAACATTTAAGATTTGGGGGGGGGGGGGCTGAACCCCTGGTAGCCCCCCTAGATCCGCCCCTGATTACGTGAATGTCACTTGCCGTCATGCGCGCACACTAAAAACAATCCGTATGCAAATTAGAATGGTCCGCACTAGATCATCATATATATATATATATATATATATATGTATATATATATATATATATATATATATGGTCGTTCATTCATTGTCCGCATGAGTAACCTGAAATTTCACTACCCGACAACCAAAAATGTAACTCTTCTGGCCACAAAAGTAACTCTGCTGTAAAAAAAGTAACTATGGTGATAAAAAAAGTAACTACACGACTAAAAGAGTAACTCTGTACAAAATATACAGCAGATATATATATAAGGACAAGTTTTTTTTTATTTTGGTGGGGCAAATGATATTATTTTTAGATGAAATTTTTTGGGGAGCTAGATAAAATGCTCCTCTGCAATTGCAATATTATTTTTTCAAAAAAAGTGGTCGGAAGGGTGGGCAGGTAGCTACCCGCGCGAGAAATAAAGATGGGCCATATATATATATATATATATATATATATATATATATATATGTGTGTGTGTGTGTGTGTGTGTGTGTGTGTGTGCATATGTATGTATATATATGTATGTATATATATGTATATATATGTATATGTATATATATATATGTATGTATATATATGTATATATATATGTATATATATGTATATATATATATAAAAATATATATATATATATATATATATATATATATATATATATATATATATATATGTGTGTGTGTGTGTGTGTGTGTGTGTGTGTGTGTGTGTGTATAATAGATGCAAAAAAAAGGAAAAATATCAGATAAGATATTTAGGCCTTCCTTTGTCTCCACATTCACTACCCACTACATGTTCACACCCCATTATCAAAACACTTCAATATAGACGATTTGTAAGGACACCACAAACTCTCAGTCTTCATGGAAGACTTACCCTTCTAAGCTCCTCTCTCACCACTTACTATAGTACTCATATTCCTCTTCCATCTAAGGTGACAACATAAATTGAACAAATACGTTGAAAATTTCTAAGGGGAGATACAATGCATATCAAGGAAGTTCACCTAGTCGATTGGAAAACTCTATGTCAGATAGAAAATAGGAGGACGTGGGATTATCAATACTAAGATACGTTCACATAGTCTTATACACAAAATTATAGCCTCTTTGTGCTCATACACGTCATCCTTATGGATGAGAAACATACCCACCAAATATTAGAAAAATAAGAACCCTTAGAACACCATTAGACAGAGGGAAGCTTATCCTTTAGGATGCTATCTAGATAAAACACTTCATATTATCTAGATAAAACACTTTATGTCATCCAAAATTGTATCTTATTTCCAACACACTCTTCTATATCAAATTCCATTCCATCCCCTGGCTGAATGTCAACATTATCATCAACATGACAACTTATTTAAAAACCCCTTCCACCATTTCTAACATCAATATAGACAAAGTTCTTTACCTTCCATCCTCCTCTGGTCAAAATTTATTCAATAGATTTTTAAATGACAATTCATCAACCTCAAATTGATCACATTACCAACACATTGTCCACCAACACATCAAATTACACTAATTTGAAATGGGTTAAAACTTATACATATAATTCTTCATACTTCTCTTTCATTACACCTTGAATCTCTTTTGAATATGGAATTTTTTTTGGAAAATAAAGTGTCTGGCCCAATCCATATACTTTCCTAGCTCATAGGACATGACAAAGTTCTCATTGGTGAAAATATAACCAAAAAAGGGTTCCTAGGTCCTACCATATGTCTTCTATATAAATCTATCCAAGAAACTATGAAACATATATTTTTAAGTATGCTTTTGCACAAACGTTATGGCAAAAATACTTCCTCATTCGTCATAATCACTATAACACTAAAGTGGAGATGTTCAAATGTATTATCAATGCTATATCCATCCACGATCATCACATTCCCTAAAATCTTAGCCATTATAAATTATTGGTGTATTTGGAAAGAAATAAGATTATTTTAAAAGAAATGCATCTCTTATATACATCTTCATGCTGACATAGAACTCTTGTATGATGACATTATCTCCTCTATCAGTTGAGTCAGGTATAGGAGTGATAATTCGAGAGGCAAAAACCACACATATGATAAACTTCAAGGATAATAATATATGTTGTAGCTTATATTTGGTGAAACAAATCCTCAAAGATCAAATTGATTAGTAACAAGACTATCAATGTTTATGTAGTAGAATATTTTTGTTACAGATATTCATTTTATTTATACATGAGGCTTGTTAAGGGGTGCCTCCCCCCTAATACTTTAGAAAATTCACTTACCACTCTCTTTGAGGATTAATAATTCTTGTACCTAATAAAAAATATTCTTATCATAACCTTGTAATCCAGTCTTACAGTTGTGATTTCAGATTTTCTATCATTTATGCAATCATTATATCTATAATTTTTTGGGGCCTTTTTGACCAATCAAATATGTTTCAAAATAACTGCACAACATCACTTCATACTTTTTTCATATTATGGGCTCGTTTGGTTTCATGCATATGCTTTCTTCATTAAGATCTTGGGAAAAATAAAGAATTAAGGCAAACTAGGTTGTAAATTGTTTGATTGGAGATCATTAACATCTACCATTTATTTCACTTTATTTTTGTATGAAGTAGTCCAAGAAGTGAGTCGGAGTATTTATGTCAAGCTAGATTGTATGACAAAACAACATGTTTCCAGTTGATCTACCATAAAAACATGGTGGGAGCACATAAAAAAATAGCAAGTAGACATTGAAACCTATAGTGAAATCAAGATGCATCCTATTTTGGCGTAGTTCAATTCCTCACCAATGAATTTATGGGAACTAGATTGTATCATTTATTTTCATGATTATATTTGAATTTGCACACAATCAAACATTGGGAGTTGGAAACCAAAATGAAAATAATTTCGTACCTTTTTTATTTTGTTCAACCAAAAGTGAATGAATAAGAAGATATTGGGAAGTTTCCAGATGTTCAGTAGAAAAGACCACATATTAAAGTCTCAACATATCAATTACATGTGTACTATTAGTTGACATACACAAAACAAGAAATTAGAAATGATGCAAGGCTACAACCATTATTTTCCAATACCTTGACACACACACCATCACGATCCACACACACTCTTAGAACATACGATGAAATTGGTGTGACCGAAAGATAATGAATCAAATAACAATTTGAAGATATAATAATATTTCTAGGGAATTTCTTGAATACATTAGTTTCGGGTATGAGGGACATGAATAAAATCTCATTGTAAAACAAACATGAAACAATGGATGTAAAACCCCTAGATACTTGTTGTGTTTAGATATGAATCCAAAACTAGGAACCATATATCTTGAGCCTAGCTGAAAATCACCTAAAACAATGCATATTCTAAAAGGCACGTGGAAGAGGCCCTACATAAAATTTTATATTTGGTTGTGAAATTATTTCCTTGTTCACACATAGCACACCCATATTAGATTAAGTTCAACTTATCCTTGATAGTCTTGATAGTTCCTGCAACATGCTCTGTGATCCTTAAGACATTTAAGGGTGCAATTAAATCACACATGTGCATTTTTCTATCTAGAGATATATGAGATGAAATTCAACTATCTTACCTTAGAGTAGTTTTTACCCATTCAAGTGTAGATTTAGTTCACACAAATCCATATGTGATCTTTGGATGAGGCTATATTTAGAAGTAATACTTTAATCTTTGAACTTCATTCATTTTGAGAAATCTTACCAATAGATGTGTCATTAAGGTTAGATGCTAATGTGATCCTCTTCCACTCTCATCTTATTTCCACTTTTTTGTTACAATAGATGGACATCTCATGTTCAACACTTGGTCATCCCCAAGCTAGAATTAGCTATGATGTAAATTACACAAAAGTAGGCTTTTCTCTTCTCTTATTGCCCTAATTTAGGGGAATATGCTATTATATGAGCATCCAAGATTAGTAATAATTTGTTGTTTTTCATCCTTTACCATCTAATATATAGACTCTTGCCACTACATGTTTATATCACTTGTATCTCATGGATAGTCATTATCATTGTATAGTGTTCTATTTAGGTTGTTGAATACCTCATAAAATTATAACACGACATCCTATAAGGTTAGTTTGGTTTCCAAAGCATGTTATCCATTTTTCCTTTTTAGAGTTTGTGATTTCCTATATAATAAAAAGGGAATCCTTCCTCTCATTCTTCTCT
Organism: Alisma plantago-aquatica; assembly: GCA_963693085.1. NCBI lineage: Eukaryota > Viridiplantae > Streptophyta > Magnoliopsida > Alismatales > Alismataceae > Alisma > Alisma plantago-aquatica. Next base: position 96,663,834 of record OY856409.1, read on the forward strand.
TACCTTCTTACACTTGAAAAATGATCCCTAGTCTGTAGGGTATCATATGAAGGTATCTAGAACTCTTAGTTCTCCTTTCCATACCTTACATGTGGCAAGAACAAAGGTGAATATTGAAAAATCCCTTGAAGAAAATGGTTACTTGCTTCATATTGAAATCTTACCAAAGATGTTGTAATATTGTTTTGGTTTTTTATCTGATCACGAGCTTTCTATAGGGCTATTTCTTAGTCTATCATCTTGGTGCTTGTGATGTTGATGGGCTATAATATGAAACTAAATATGTAGATATGGCGATATATGATAAAAAGAACAAAGTATTGAGATATAATAGTCCTCAATACCAACTTCTTGAAGTGTTCCTTGAACTCTATTGGTAATGTCAAACAAGGTTGTTTTGAACTTTATAAAATCTATATGATTACTTGAGGATATTTTGAAAGGACATAAGAGATTTCCAATTTCAATCCCAAAGCCCATCCAAGGACTACAATATATTTTTAGTACCTTTGACACTCGCTAATTAGGCATGTCAGTGAGGCGAGTTCTGCTAAACCCAACTGCTCCATCTATGTTCAACTCAAACCTGAGTTGAAAAAAAATAAGAATTAAAAAAATCTAACCCAAACTAACCCAAATCCCCATAGACCTGAAATGCACACTATAAAAAAGTTCTATATATATTATCAATTTTTAAAATAGGCAATAACCTAAAACTTGACACAAACCAAATTGGACACAAGACAACCCAGATAGAAGTTGACCCAAATTGAACCGAATCAACCTGAATTAAAATTTGGCCCAACATGAAACCCACATGGACCCTAAAAACATAGGATTTCTTAACTGGATTGTATTTATTTGCCATATGGACTCAACCTTGATGAATAATTCACTTTATCCTAAGGTCTATTATGAATTTGTAATATGTATCTTGTGATGATACTTGAATCTAGAATTCAGTCAACTCTTCTGGTGGGGAAAGTTTGGATTGAAAAGACATATTCTGGTCCTAATTCCCTTGCACTTTAGAAGAATGCCAACTTACTACCCCATTAGATCTTCTAGACAAGGAGGGTTGTGTAATGCATGACCACTATGCTATATAGATAGTTGATCTACCTTTTCATGAGCTATAAATAGAAGACCTAGCCCCACTTAGTATGTCCCTCGATGAAGAATGACTAGGAGTCAATCTTATGTCTTTCATTTTTTGGGTAGGGATCTTCTCATTACAAATGTAGCATGATGAATTCACTAGATTGGCACTGAGATGACTCTTATAAGATCATGGTGAAGTTGAAGGAAGGCTTTATCATCCACCTCTCTTAATTATATTATAGAACATTGACCCTGGACCATATACTTATATGATGGATTGGTGACTAGTAATGCTAGAACCATTAAGTCCCACAATTAATCTACAACAACTACCCTCCCCTTCAACACTTGTTTGAATGAAAAATCAATAAATTAGGTTAATATTATCATTAGTATCCCCCTTGATCACTACTGATGATACCTAATTATCTTCTCATGATGAAGGACACGCTGTGGAATTGCCCAAGTATTACCACATGTTAGTACACTCCATATATAGGCTTAAGAGGTTCATCTTCCTTTGTAGGTGCTATCCATGACTTGGGTTGCAATACAAGGTTCTATGGGTATCCATCACTAGCATGATGATGTTAAAAATAAGGTTTTAGGATCTCAATGTCAACCATGAATCAATATTGATATATATGTTAGCCAACAACAAACATACTTGGCCCTTGCATGAGGACTCCACCCACACATTATATCTTATCTCAACTCATATTGTGATATAGGAAGATGGTTGAGGAACCTGCCTCATGTATCTACTTATAAAAAATTTATATACATAACCTCTACTTGCAAAAGAAGTTTAAACAAAAAAGTTATTATGCTAGCATGGGCCACCTTTCTTGAAAAATTATAAAATTTCATAACGCCCCGGGGGGGGGGGGGTCGTTATGCATGTTTGATACATAATAAAACCATTTCACCTGGTTGGATCCACTTGCTTATACTCTACCACATTTCATGCCCCCTCCCATTCACTTGCTCCATTTTTGCCTATTTTCTGGAGAGAAAACACAAACGTGGACAATAGTGGTGAAGGAATCAATAAGGAAAAGGAAGAAGGTATTGGGGGAAGTAATGTGGGAGATGAGAGAAGTAATGGAGGAGAGAAGGGAAGTAATGAGGGAGAGAAGGGAAGTAAGGAGGGAACTAATGGAAGAATAGGAGGGAAGTAATTGAGAGAGAAGGTAACTGAGGAGGGAAGTAATGAGGGGAGAGAGGAAGTAATGATACTAGAGGAGAAAATTGATCAGGGAGCAGAAGAAGTGATGTGTGATTAGTAGGGGAAGAGGGAAGTAGGAGATATGAGATAATTGAGGAGGGAAAGAGTAGCTGATAAGGTGTGGGAATGGAAAAGGATGCACAAAGAATGGAAAATGAGGCACATATGAAAAAAGATGATGTGCTAAGAATGAAAAAAATAGACACAAAAAGAGTAATAAGAGGTGAGAAGAGATAAAAAAGTTGTACAGAGTGGAAAAGGAGGTGCAATATAAGAAAAGAAGGCTTCAATGGGAAAAAAACAAGGCATCTATGATAAAAAATAGATGCAAATAACTACTATAAGACACCAAGAGTGGAACGAGGGACATGACAAGAAAAGGGCATCGAAATGGGCAAAAACTAGGTTCTGACAGTGAAAAAAGAGATGCAAAAAAAAAAGTAAGGCATGAAATTAGACACCAAGAGTAGAAAACAATGCACACAAATAAGAACTCAAGGTGTGAATGGGAAAAAAATAAGGCACCAATAGTGAAAAAACTAAGGAGGTGTAAAATGAGGTTTTGAGAGTGGAAATTGAGGCACAAAGAGAAGAAAAAGAGGAACCAATGTGCAAAAAAAGGCACCAAATATTAAAAAGAAGTAAAAACAACCAAAAAGGAGACACGAAGTAGGAGAAAAGGAAGCATTCAAGTTTTGAAAATGAGGTTTAAAGAGGAGAAAAGTAATTGCCATTGGAAAAAAATGAGGTTTCATGATAGAAAAATGAGGAGCAAAATTTTCATAACATGGTGTCTCATTTTCCTCTCATCCCACCTCTTATCCTCCCTTGGCACTTTGTTTTCCTCCATTTGCACATAGTATTATGTTTGTTCCACCTAGTTTTTTTATTTGTTGTACTTTTTCCTTCTTACTTTTCTCCTCTCCCCAAGACTTCCTTCCTCTCCCGACATTACTTCCCATCTTACTACAATTTTCTTCACTATTACTTTTGTTCTCACTTCCCTCCTCTTACTCCTTCACTTCTCTCCTCTTACTCATTCACTTCTCTCCTCTTTATTTTCTCCATTCCCCTTTCTTTCTTTCTCTCCCCACCTTCCTTCCTTACTTCCATTTACTTCTCTCCTCACTTCAATCCTATTCCCATTACTTCCCTTTGCACTTCACATCTCTCCCCCATCACTTCCCTTCTATTCTTCCTTCACTTCCCTCCCATACCAAAATTACTTCCCTTCTCTTCTCCCTTTACTTAATTGTTCTACGCCAATCACCTCCCAAATATTATCCCTTATTTCTCTCTCTCCCTCTCTTTTCTTTCTCTCCTACTCATTCTCTCTCCAGACATTATTCATGTTACCTCTTTGTCACTCAATAAGTAGCAATGCATCTCACAAACTACATGTACCCTTTAATACTTCTCAAAACTCTAAAAACCACTCTTGCCCAACGCATATACCACAAGTGTGACGGTCATCGTGCATGAACAAAAGGCTTTTTTTGCTTCATTGGAGGAGGTTTTGCAGTAGAGACTAGATGGTTTGGGTATGGTAGATCAATAAATTAACTATTTGAATGAGCAAAGTGAATGCATTAGTACATTTTGACCTTTGATTTCACTTATCTTAACATCAATTTCTAAAAAAATAGATACTGAAGAGGTTGTTGTAAAACAAACGTCACTACTGGTCAAAGTCTTGCCGATTAAGAAAGAACATGGGTATTGCATTTACTATAACGTCAGTTTCTTTGTGAAGAACTTACGTCTAAAATAATCCACACAATTCAATTTTCAATGAAAAATTTTATATAGGACTATTGCTTCAGTTGTAAAAAACTAACACAAAGCCCTTCCTATAAAAGAATTTTTTCTCAAAAAAGCTTCGGCTAAAAGAGATTCTACCATAGAAACCGACGTCGTAGGTCGAGGATGCCAAAAAATGTTTTTCCTTCAAAAACTCTTTATCATCGGTTATTTACTAAAAGAACCAATGACAAAGGATTCTCGTCACGTACCCCATGAAAATTATTCTCCCCAAATTGACTTATGACGTCAGTTTCTTGGAGGCAACTAGCGCCTAAAGTCTTAGTGAGGTTGGTATTTTTTATTAGAGATGAGTTCATGTGTCTTCGATATTTTTTTTACAACAAACAACAAAGTTTGACATATGGCGTCAAGATCTTACCACAAACTGACAAGACACAGCTTAATGAGGTTGGCATTTTTATTAGGGATCGGTACATTTGTCGTCAGTTTTTTATTGGGTCACCGATGATATAGGTTACTAATGGAGTCTGTTTTATACAACTGAAGACTAAAGTCTTATCAAGGTTGGCATTTTTTTAGGAATCAATACATGTGGAATCCGTTCTTTGATGGGAAACCCACAATATATTCTAACCTATGGCGTCAGTTCTTTAAGGCAACGAACGACAAGGCATCAACTTTTTGTAACAACTGAAGCCTAAGTTATACTTAACAACACCAAAGAAACAAACTTTCCCCCATTCTCTATTTTATTGCATGATTTACCCCCACTCTAGCAATTTCTACCTCCATTGTCACTCCTCCATCATTCCTATTATTTCTAATGTCACTGTTGCTATCTTTCCTACTGCTATTGTTGTTTTCATTGTTGTTGTTGTTGTCGTCATTGTTGTTACTGCTATTGGTGTTCCATCTATCGTCGACATGGCCACTACATCTGTGAGCACTATCGTTAATTAGTGGTTCCAGCCACTGCCAACTAGTCCTGCTCCATCTCCAACGCTCTATCATGGACACGAGCCCTACTGTCGGCAAGCCTACTACCTTTTGTTCTGCTTCTTGGTTGTCATTTCCATCGTCGAGACAACTTCTGGCCATGCCCTGTTCTTCTTAATTGCAACTATTTCTTGCATCGAGAAGATCCTTCTCTTCCTTATTCTCTTTGTATACTTCCATTATTTGTTGAATGTATTACGTTATAATTGTTTGTTGAGTGTATTGGTGAATAATTTTTTAATTAACTTGATATTAGTTACACATTGATATGAATTTACATAAATTGATATCAATTGAAAGATGAAATCTAGCTAGGATTGTAATTTTAAAATAGGAGAAATCATACTTGTATAGTTGGAAATCATGTATAATGGTTTATATAATTTGGTGTATTATTCAATTTGAATGTTGTACAACACACTGAAGAATTAATTGAATTGAATCAATATGAATTACTCAAATTAGCTAAATTTAGACTAAATTCTTATATTTACCTAAATTCTAAACTATAAATCCTAATTTAGACATATATTTTGTTGGCCTAGAAACCATTTTGTGTTTCTATTAGGCTTGTCTAGCCCTCTTAGAAATAGGAAACACTTCATGCCCATCCCAACCACGATATTATAGGTGATGCAGAAGGTTGCATGGTTGTGCGACCCAAAGCTAGAGTTGTCTACACCAATGTATGCAAAAGTTTCATTACATTTGTGTTTCTCATTCTTTTCTACTTGTATATATAATTGGAAAATGATATAAGAATATATATATACCTAAGAAACCCCTTATAGTTTATCCTTCACTTCCTCCTCCAGATATTCAATTACCTACTTGGATTGCAAATGACCTATTTGAGACGCTAGGTCCTACCTGTAGGGGATTGACAATATGTCTAAGTGACTTAGAATAAAGGTCGACTGTGATGGCCCATATCAGGAACGACGTTGCAGGTCAAGCTCATGATACTAGCATATTTGTGCAAGATGTTGTTAAGCTATTTACTTATGCTTGGTTGAATACAATTATGATCTAGATTTGAATATGGTGAGATCTTATGGACAAATACCTCATTCCATGTATGTGAAAAATATATGTTGATCTATTTTCTTATATATTAATGCATATATTTACATTTTGCATCCACTTATATAGGGTTTGTGGAGAGTTTAAGATAACCAATGTGGCATTTATAGCTCCATCATTGATTAGCCATGTAGATAAAAACCCAAAATATATTAGCAATTACTCCTCTACCACTTTTAAATATTTTGGTAATGCAAAAAAGAGCATGATTATATCTCTTTACAATGTTGGATATGTTTTAGGCACTTTTCTTATAAGTAATTGAGATAATGGGGATTACACTAAACATCATGAAATATTTTCAAAATAGGATCTCTTGGCATGGGGCATCTCATTCAAAGTGTCCAAATCATAGAAGTTCTTCATTGACCATGGTATTGATACTCCTATTGATGGGTGGGGGACTTTGGAAAATAATTTGTCATATGAGAGAAATGTTCACATTATTCTTATGGATAATAATAAATTTCTCTATGGATCACACTATCACTCCAAAGACTTGATCCTTAGAAGTGCGAGCTCAACTAAAATCACAATGAAGACAACCTTCATACTTTTGTTAATTGTCCACTATCAGAACTAGTATGGTCTGGTTTCTTTGATATCAATAGATAATAATACAATTTGGTATTTAGTAAATAGTACATTTCTTTTCAAAGTACAATCATTCGTTCAAGTTTATTAAATACTAAATATATTGTTCCTGCTTATGTATTCAAGAGAATTTAAAGTGAATGAAATAGAAGATGAGATTACAACTTCCACAACCATATTGATAATATATTATCTAGAATCTCCCTTCTCAGCATTTCTTTTGCCTCTATTCATAGGTGATTCTACTTCTAACCAAAAAGACAGAGAGATTGACCATTCTAGGGACCACTATTCATGAGAAAGGGGAGAAAGGTGAGAATCAAGATCCTAAAGGATCCATATCTTCTATCTTTTCTATAGGACATGGGTGTGGAAGCTTGTGTCAATAAGGAGGTCAAATTTCTCTATGTACTGACCAAATAACAACAAATAAGCATGGTGCATATTAACTACCTACATGTTGAAAGAATATTCGTCTCAATTTAATGCCATTTCTTAAATCAATTTTGCAACTTAATGTAGTATTTTATATTAATTTAGTTCATGTTGGCTTGCACTCCCATAATTGTTAATAAATCGACTCCTATCTTTCTAGACAATTAATGGACTATTTTAATTAAATCCGAATGTTTACCACTCTTATCTTGACTATTGGAACGAGCTGAAACTTGGACATATTCTCTTTTTGACCCTTTTCCAAGACTTTCCTTTCATTTATATCCTTTATGGCTTTGATGTTTAATTTGTGGAAATAATAGTGGTTTGGTGAACATTTGATCACAATTATGCCAACAAATGGGTTTATGCACAAATACTTCAGTAAATGTTTTTAGTAAGGGTCTAATATGCAATTTTACCACTTATGTGACATATTAATAATATACATTCGTTCTGGATCATTCCTTACTTTTATGGAGAAAGGAAGAAGAAAAGGAGTGAATAATAATGCTTTAAACATGTTAAAGCATTATTGAATTATTTAATATGAGAAATAGTGGCAATAATGGATAATGGATGAAAATTCATAAAAGGAAGACTAATTTGTTAAAGATAACTTGAGATTTGTTTTCCTTGAGTTTGGTTTGGCTTGGAGGCCAGGTTTCATAATTTTGGGATGATAATAACTATATCTTTTTTATTTTGAAAAGAAAAGGTGAGTTTTCCTCAATATATGAAATAAAATACTTAATGACTTCAAAAGTGGAAAATAATCTTAGATTACTAATCTGCACATTAAAAATATCCTTCGGGTGAATTTTCATATAATTTGGATAATATTTAATATACATGTATAGATTGGGAGAGACAAAGTCCAAAATATTAAATAATGAGCAAAATAATTCCATGACTAATTTGTGTTCCATGTGCTTTAGTTTCCTTGAGGATGAAATTTTGCATTAATTGATTATTTCTAGAAGTCTGTAATGTGATAAGAAAGAGAAAATATGATTTACTTTAAAATAATTAAATAAAATACTTACAGTCTCCAAATGTGAAAACTAATGCCCATTTCAAATTCCTCGTGTCAAATATAAACTAGATGCCAAATTTCATTTAATTTGGAGTTCGTTTGCACCCTCAAAAGAGGAGAGAGAAAATAAGAAAAACTGCATTCTCACTTTAATCTGATTTCGATTTGAATAAGGCTTCCATTATTTTTCTATCATGCGGTCATAGCTGGTGTGCAAGATCTCGACCATTTATTTTTTGATCAAACGGTTCCCGATCATCTTCAATTTTATGAAGAAATCTCGCATATGTGAATAGTGAGCCGGCCAGGCTAGGAATTTTGGGATTTTCGTGCTTGTTTCTCAATGATTTTTTGAGATTTTTGATGCTACGATTTCAGGAGAAGATTGTGCACACAATGATCACTTATTAGAGGCTTACTTCTACAGATTTGAGAAACGCCCAAAGCTCGGGCTACAAGCTTCTCACGGTCAACACGAGGAAACTCTAGAACAAGGGTATATATATGCAGATTTAGATTTTTGTGACCTCCTCACCCGGATGCAGCCATCCCCACTACTAATTTCCTTACATATCACCTTCCCAACCATGCTCGAACCAATTTTTTATCTTTCATTTGTGGCACCTCTCCCGAGCAATGACTTTCTGTGGTCTTCGATCAAGTCAAGAGGTGAGTTTGTTGGAGTGTGTTCTTCGCTTTCGTGCTCTCCGATCATGATTTAGGTGTCGTCTCACAATTTTCCCTTTTTCACACTTGGCTAGTAGTACTGCTACTCACATCCATGGTGATGGACCGAGGAAGGGGATGACTTCCCCTATTTTTTTCCCAATTTTACCCCTTTTTTTTATCTCCCTAGGGTAGTATGGTCTTTTCACTATTTTTTCTTTTGCTTTGCATGAGTCAAGAGGGGTTGTTGACTGAGTGACATGGCCACGTGTGATTGGGCCATGTCATCTGGGCCCAATTCCTTCTCTTTTCTTTCTCGCGGCCCTTTGCTAGTTATGTGGCTTTTTTGTTTTCTGATTGGTCGATTTTACAAAATTCATATCCTTTGCTCTGGTTGTCCAAAAATTAAAGTAAAATATATTTTGGAATCAGAAAAATTTGATATTTCTGATAAAATAATTTCGAGGTTTGGTTTTGAATTTTATCGGAAGGTGATTTCTAGAAAATATTTTTAATGCATAAAATTCATCAAAAATACATTTTAATCATCATAACTCCAAAGTTGACAAAAATATATGTTTTATTAATCAAGAGATCCTAATAAGATCAATGGTGATTTTTTTAGATTCTAAATTGAAGATTTGCACACAAAGTCCAAAATAGGGGTTTTCTTTACATTAATGTACATGCTATACCCTAATACATGATTATACATTGAAAATAGAAAAAGTGGACCTTGGACTCAATTAAAGTGTTGAAAGTGAGTAATAGAATTCAATAAGAGAGGTATGTGCATTCCTTACAACTTAAGTTGGGAATTGTGGTCCAAACCATAAATTCCCTAATGAGGCTTTGATTGAGCCCTAATTCTCCTATTATTGCTTCTTTTGTTATACTTGCCTCAAAATTAGTAATGATAATTTATTTCTTGGGACTTGTACCCAATTGTCATGTTTCAATTTGTATGATGCTTATACTTTCCATAGTTCTTTTAGCATGTTGATTTTATTAGACTATTTAACTAGTTTAGTGGTACTTTAATACAACCACCCATATATAGGGCATGTGTTATTTTGCCCAGGAAAATGTGTTACTCTCCTCAATATAAAATATTATATAGGTGAGTAGAATGTGTTATTCTCCCTCACCTATTTGGTTGAGGTCTGGTACGTGCCTCAACGCTGCTTAGTTAAGTTAGTTAATATTAATCATGCATGCAAACCTTTTACTATTTCTCTTGTTATGGCAAGCTTCTATTTGATTATTCCTCATACTTCTTACCATCTTCATCTTATGATGAAATCTTAGCCTTTATTTCCATGTTATTTCTTATCTTTTGTTCTTGTTCCTTATTTGACACATGCCTTACTTCTTTATCTTGTTGGGTGACTTCCCAACCACCCAGGCCTAGTATCAGAGTGTGCAGTAGGAGGTTGGAGGACCAACCTAGGATTAGGAGATGGAGTACATGGCTTCAACATGGATCTAGCTCATGAAGTTTTTGCTTGGAGACAAAGTTGTAGTTTAGACCTCCCTCTATCTTATATCCTTATTTTGTATATTTTATGTAAACCCCATATGGGAGAATGGCGATGTACTTTTATAAAATTGATTATAGTCATGAAAAGTATACTCTGCTGCTATACTATTTGGTCTTTTGTATACCAATATATAAAGATTTGAAAATTTTACACCTGTTCTAGAATACCTTTTAAGTATGTTTGGGATGGATGTTTTATTCTTCAAATTTTTAATAAAAGGGGTGATTTACTCTTTTACAACTACAATGATTTTGTTAATAACATTCTATTATTTTGTACAAGAAGTGTACCAATATAAAAGATTTATTCCTGATCAATCACAATCATCCCTTTGTTTATCAAGAAAAGAAATTCATTTATGTGTCATTAAGTTATTTCTTTTATCGGGAGCCAAGACAACTAATTAAATGGTTTCCTTAATAAGAAGACACCACAATGTAGCAATGAACTGTTCACATCCCAACTTGCAGGAAGTTAGGCTAAAAGCAAGTCAATAAATAAATGGATCAATTAACAATTAACTTTCAGTTTGTAACAACAGTACCGATCAGTTACATTTCTAAATCTATATTTCCTACAAGAGTATTAAATTAATTGGAAAAGGCATGGCTATTACTCCATAATCCCATCGAGCAAATAATTCATTGACCAAGAGCAACACAAACAACATCTCATGACTTTCACTTGCATGAAAATGACACATTAGCCAAGTCATAATAGACCATGCAAATCATGTAATCGATTGATTGAGTTTAGCATGTGAAAAGATTGATATAATAATTAAATAATTCAGTCAAGGCAAGTGAATTGCAATGGACACAACAACTGAAAATAAGTATGACAATGCAATTGAGTAACCAAAAGAAATGCCCCATAGAGAAAAAAATATCAAGGATATTGACCATTTGATTAATATATCACAATCAATGATCCCGGGAGGCAATAAGAAATAAAGAAATTAAGGCATTGGCAATATTTTAAAAAGCTATCAACCTCACAAACCAACAACTTGATCATATTAATCGACTAACAAAAGCCAACACTACGTAATCCAGTAAATAACCAAGTCTACTGACCTGCAACACCTATCGACCAACAAAAATAGGCATCAACACAATAATCAATTGACAAAGTTGTCGATCAGTCACTAGAGGCACCTCACGTCCCAATCACCTCCTAGCCATCAAACCGCTATTGTTGATATCCACATTGACAACCCCAACTACCATTGACCTTTAGGGGTGTAAACGGTGCAGGTACGGTGCGGGTCTGGCCATATCCATACCCATACCCATCTAATTTAGTGGGTCCGATTCCGGTTCTAGACCTGCATAATACAAAACCTGGACCCGCACCATGCCCGTACCCACAATAATAGTGGGTATGCGGGTAAGCGGTTCTATAAAACATCATATTGTTTATGTAAGAGAAATGACTATGTTATATATATTTAACACAATAAGATATTGTTATCATATAGTATATTAACATGTAATAGTTATATTAGACAATGCTATATTCTATACAATAAAATTAAGTGTTTACATATTTATAGTCATGATCATAACATTTAATTTATGTAGAAAGTAATGTAGATTAGTAGACATTTTAATTTTAAGTTTACATATGATGCTTGTTATTGTAACTAGAATAGTTAATTCTTAGTTATATGACTAGTCTCAACCTTAGAGTAGGATATAATCTCAATAATTATATTAGTTAGCCTAGTAAAGTATGATATATATAACATATTATTTTAATAGTTACTTATGTATAGAGGGTACACGGGTCTAGCGGGTCTGGGTCCAAGCATACCCATTATTGGACCCACTTATATGCAGGTCCAAGGGTATGAGGGTATAAAAAATTAGACCCGTGACGGGTTTTTTAAGGGTCCAGATTTGTGGGTCTGCGACTCTACCCATACCCATTTACAACCCTATTGACCTTTAGGATCATTTGTGTCGACCTACAGTCGTCGCCACCACCCAGCTAGACTCCTAGATAGGCCAAGCTTGATAGTGACGCCTCAGTAAGCAGTTGACCTTCCAAGTCGATGCCAAGAAGTCCAAGGGTCAGCCCCATCAGTCTAGAGCCAATGCTTGACATCGATGGGAGGGACCTGCAACCACTAACCCTATAAATAGGCCCAAGGATATCACTTCCAGGATCTCTTCTCCAGCTGCCAGGCTACCACTTCCATCACTTTGCCAAGTCCCAAACTCCTATCCTTGAAGGAGGAAGGTGGAAGATTCCTCCATACCATCCATTCACTTTCTCTTCCTTATCCGCAAACCAGATCTAAGAAAGGAGGACAACAAAGAAGAAGGATTACCCGACGACAATCATGGGAGGAATCTAATGCTACATCTCTTCTACCCGTTAAGATGATGGCTATATCCTTGCTTTTACTTGTTGTTTGCTCTAATCTCACTATGACTTGTGAGTAGTTCCTTATTCTAGGACTTGGGGAGTAGCCCCACTATTTTCTTTTGATCTTTTACTACATCCATGTATGTATGAACCTTATTACATATTAAATCAATTTTTTTATGCTTGTATCCTTATTCGACCATAATGTTTATATGCTTATCATGATCTTGAGTGTAGAGAACTTAGAAAAAGATCAAGTATATTGATTGTTTTTGTGAAACTCTTAATGAAAACTCGAATAGGTGATTTCAAGGATGATAGATATAAGATCTTTGGGTAACCCTACAATGAGCTTAGGGTGACATTTGTCCAGGTTCAATCCTAACGCAAAAAGGGGAATTTACCTAGCCTCCATGATATTATTTATCTGTGTTTGTAATGTAATGAGTGAATAAACATATGTAGTGGTGGTAAAACCTACTCACCTTAGTGTATCCATCCATATGATAATCTTAAATTTTATTTTAGTCTATTATTCATGCATGTTAGTTGTAATCAACTGAAATCCACCTTCTTGTTAAATACTCTTCCTAGTTCAATTAAACCAGTCTATTAATTCTTAAAAATGTAGTCTTTTGGGATTCGAATCTCAATTACACCGTGATAAGACCCATCCACTTCCAAGTGGTAATTATTGCACGTTCATTTTGGTACAATCTAGGAATTCTATTTCTTGTGAATTTGCTTGTGCGCTAATATCCACATCAAATTTTGACATCACTGTCGGGGACAATGAAATTATTGATTAATTAATTAAATTAGGATTAGTTAGTATTTTTTTCTTTTGAAAACATTTAAAATACTCTTATCCCGATTTTACTGAATATCTTTTGGAATCTTACTTTGTTTTGGCTTGATACACGATATCATTATTTTTTAGGCATCATCTTTGAGTGATTGAGGTCGCAATGCACATGATGCCAGATTTGTGGTATTACGACCATACATCTATAAACTACCCCAACACCACCCTAGAACTTAGAGCACTAATGTGGAGGATTCATGTCCAACATAGTGTCAAGAGATACCTGTAACATACTCAAATTTTGGGGATATTGAATCTACTTCAAGATATTATCACATATTTTCCCTAAACTATATCTCAATTCCAATCCGGTCCTTTCCAACTTGAGTGTGAGCTATTTTGATTGATTATCATGAATAATTGTCTTCTTTTTAGTTTCTTGTACTATATAACTCCTAGCTCTGCATTTGAGAGAGTAATTTCAAATCAGTCCTTTAGAATTGGCTTCGTGAACCATATTGACACCAATTTGTGCAAATGGAAATAATTGCCCCTTGATATCTTGATTTTCATTCCACTCCTCCTTGAAATTTCACTTAATGGGCTTAGAATCATTACATACAATATTCATTGGTTAAATAATATTAATAATTTTGGATGTTATGGTAGAAATTGAATTAATAGAAGCGTTATTGTTTCTACAATTTAGTTTAGTTATATTCATACTTTTAAGAGGTATAAAAGATCAAAATAACTAGGTAATATGTGATTAATGGACTAGACTTAGGTTTCCCTAGAAAGGATTGAACCCAAAAATCGCAGATCTTCTGATATGTATACGAGAAGAGCAACTTTGACTGCCTTTTTATGTGTTATGTATAGGATAAAAAATCTATTAAATGTAATTATTAAATAGGGGTGATGACTATGTTTAATAGCATTAGTTACCTAGGCTATTAGAAGACCTGACGCCTTCTCCTTGTAATGCCACCAATGTCGATTGCATTACAGAAGCACAATGTGTGCTCAGTTCCTCACCAACCCACCAAGAGACTCAAAGCCAGATTAATTACCCTCTACTCTCCTTACCTTTATACTCCCTGTCTCTCAACCTCGGCCTCTCAACGAGAAATGAGGAAGGAAGGAATGCATGGATCCTTGATGGCCGGTGAACTAGAAGAAATGGACACAATAGATGAATTGCAGAAGAAACGACTGCTGATCAGTTACCCAAGCACATGACGCCATCTCCTTCATCCCCTAGATATAAACCCTAACACACAGTTACTTTCTATATAAGTCCCAACATACCCGTATCTGGAGACATGATGCGCTACAACCGAGACAGATCTTCACCCCAACTACATCTAGCCACCACGGTGCCCACTCACACTCGTAGTTGCATGATGTAGACATTGCCTCCTCCTTTGTTTTAATACCAACTGGCGGTCTGCAACTCAGACCTGGGCACCTTTGCCCTAACCCCAAGTGGCCTGCAGCCACCACGGTGCCTCACCAGCAAACAAACTACTGATGGTCGCCAATCCTCTACAACAACTATTGACTCCTTCAAAGATCCACATCATCATCAACATGGTGCATGATCACGACATCCATCTATAATAGGTCCTAAAAACGTAACCACCTTCACCGTTAACACTTCCCCTCATCACCTTGACTTCTTGACGCCCTCAAACCCAACTTTCTTTCACCTAGTAATATTGAGCATTCCAATCAGATCGGAAGACCATCTGTCGAAATTTGATTTCAGTTCAGCAGGCACCCACCATCGCATAGGCGTCACCCTGTTAGACTCTGACAAGTCGGATCGTCATCTACCTCTTCTCCTCTGACTAACTTGTCACTCGATGCAAACATGCATGCCAACTCACCGCCTCATAGATAACCTGACCATCAACAGCAAGCCATCATAGATCTGTAATGCAGACCTACAATTACAGATCGTCGCTACAGATTTCTTCAGACCAACCTCATCACTACTTCCTCCCTGGTACCTACAGTGCCATCCAACAATGTCCACTGCCATCTACCAGATCCCTTGCAACCTTACAACCTCCATCACCTACAATAATAGTCAGGCTCCTCCCATCTTCAGACAACAACACCCATATCTTAGATTGGTAGATGAACTCACCTCTAGATCAGATGTGTGTAGCAGCTACCACCATAAAAACTTGCTCAATACTAGACCCTAGAACACCTAGAAGATAGACTAGTAACCACCTGATCTATAGGTCTATTTTCCTGCTAATCCTCTCCAACAAACTCCAATGGTTAGCATGCAAACAATGATCACAGATGAATCAACACAAGGAGTCAGGCTACCATATTGGAATGGATAAGACACATACAACAACCTTGAGAAGGAGGATACACCACCCTCAAGCCATGAAGACAATGTTGATCTTAACTCCAGGAAAGAGCGAGGGACAAAGAATGTTTAAAAGCATGACAAGAAGGAACCCTCAATCCCTTAGAAGGGTGAGCAACAACTTGATTGTGTGGGGTCAATTCCCTCTCATCAATGAATAGGTAAATCCTACACCCTTGCTCCTATACGTACATACTTCTCCCAAACATTAGATGGATAAATTAGTTAATCAACACACATACAAATAACAATAAATATAATCATAATATATAAGTAATCGTTGTATCAACTAAATCATATGACTAGGCCTATTGGTTACCTAGAAATGTGTATATATATGTACGTGTTGATAAGCTAATAAACTATAATGCAGTAGTTTTGACCATTATGAATGATCTAGCCTTGTGATAAATCCAAACCTTTAAGCTGTGTATACTAATAGATACACTTAGATATAATATTTTGAATTATGAAGCCACTAGTTATCTTATCATTAAGGAACAATATGCAATTATGTAATGCCTAAGATATATTACTACTTGTATACATATAAGAAATCAAGATCAAGGTACTAGCATATGAATAGTATGTATAGAGGTATGTGGAATTAGAACCTAAATATTCCTAGTAAGTTATATTAGTAAATAGACATACATGATCCTAGTGACTAAATGTAGTTGTAACATATATGAGAAACATAATGATATTTTAGATCTAACATAGAGACAACATGATAAAACAACTAAGTATGTAACATTGGATATATATATATATATATATATATATAACCTAGTTGGGAATCTAATATTGATAACCATAGAGAAAAATATGATAAATATAGCCCTAACATGGAAAGGAAACACTAAATAGAAAAGATTGAACAAGTAATTGGTTCCATGCCAAATGATAACAAAATTGTACAAAACTTTATAGATCTCTTGCTCTTGGAGCCATTCTTGGTGATTATTCAACCTATGAAGACTTGAATAAATTAAGGTACTAGATTCTCTATTTTTATATTGAGTTGTTCATTTCCCTCTTGAATGCCTTGTACATTATTTAGTGGTGAACCCTATACTTGTTTAAGCCTTTCCTACCTTTTTGAAAGTTTACTACCTCAGATTGATTGTTGTTTGAATGCATTGAATATTATAATAGTAACTTGAATTGATTTATTTGGAGTTTTGACTCCCTGGACATTGGTCCCTTTGGGCTTTGGCCCCTTAGAGCTTTGGCTCACTTAAGGTAGGGTAAGTTCCGCCGCCCTGTGCACATGTGTAATGGATTAGTTGTCCCCCAGTCGACTGGTTAACATAGTAATTACGCTCAATGTTGTTCTTTCATAGATGACTGAACATAAGGAATTTTTTTCCTTGAAGGAAATGATATGATAGTGATCAACCTTAATATTCAAAAGTTGACCATTGCAAATATTTTGATAATTTGGTATCTTGGACTATTTTGAATTGCCTTGTAAAATTTGATCTTGAAAATACAAACATTGAAATATTGTTATTCTTGATTTGGAAAATTTAGTCCACAAAATGTTCCTTACCTAGATTTGATATTACCATGATTTATACTTAGAACCTATATTTTGCAAATATCTTGATATAAGAATTTAGTACCAGCTTTGCTGACCCTTTGTTTCCCTTCAATGGGGTCCATGTGTGGTTTCGTTCCCTTTGGAAACTCATGGGCAGGTGATAGATGGAAGAGCTTGAAGAGACATGCACTGCGTAGTCTTCCGTTGAAGACTAGATAGAAATGAATTTTATTTCTTAAACTTGTAATCATATTTGTAAGCTTTCGTGACTTTGATGTCAAAGCATGAATGTAACAAAGATTGTTTATGTTATTGATATTATTTTGTAAATATTCGACCGTAAAGATCGAGTCTTTACAAGATGGTATCAGAGCCATAAACGGTCGACACTCATGCATGTCTCGTAGAAATTAGGGTTAAGTAGGAACACAAATGGAGTAGTAGAAGATAGAAAAAATTAGTTAGACCATGAATCCTGGAATCATTGACCTTGTTATTAGGAAGTACATGGGATACAAGTAGAAAACATACTAGCCTAGGATGTGAGACGTACCCTAAACTAGAAATTTATGAGACATACCTAGTTAAACTACTAGATTTTGAACTTCTATAGGCATGGATTTACATGAAGATATTGTTGAGAAAGAAGTGTTTGAGATACATGTGTGTAATTTTACATTTAGATTATTAAGACGTAAAAAGAAATAATATAGGTATATGAATGGTTTCTCTTTAGATTCTAACACTCACAATTATGAAAAAAATAGAAATATATAATGGATATATGATATAACCCTAAAATCATATGAGCATATGAAAATTTCAACCTAAATCATGAACATGATTAAATTTTGATAAAAAGAAAAAAAATCTACCTAATAAATTATAATAATTCATCACCATGTAAATGGAATGAGCTGACGTATCTAAGGAAGGATGTATAGTGAAGGTTCTGGCATAATTACTCCCAATCCATTTAGGTGGTGGTGGGGTTTCCTCACTATACATACCGACCTGGACAAAGTGAATTTCATTACTTGGGAAAACCCTAATGTTGAATAAAGGCACTAACAAAAAAAAGTATATATAATCACATTCAATAGAGAGAAAATAAAATATAATATGCCAAGAGTTATGGAAAAAAAATCTCACTCAAAAAAAAATATTTTCTATGGTCATGACCTTGGAAATTTTGTTAATTAGAGATAAAAGGTCACAAATACAATATTATATACATACACATAAGAAACAGAAGGTTAAAAAAAATTATACACAATATAAACATCATTGTAACATTAGTGACAAATATGTGAGATTAAAATTGATGTAGTATTGATAACCATATATTGACCAATAAGCTTGGGTTTTAACTCAAACTTGTTATAATGATGGCCAAGGCTAACCAATTGAATATTTTAACTCTCATATTGGAATAAGATGTTGGAAGACTGAGGGGTATATTTTCAAAGTAGAAATTGAACCTAAATCGATTTAGTGACCCTATAAAATAGTAAGAGGATTGTTGTATCATCATAAATCAAACCTATGATAGTGGAAGGAAAATTGGGATCACATTTTGTTTAAGTTGACACCAGTAAGAAAAATTATTGTACTGGAATATTTTGTGGATCAAACTATAGTAAGACTATCACCATTTAGAAATATTTGATTTCGTGGATGAAATCTCTTTGAAGGGTGGAAGAGTTGTAACATACTCAAATTTTGGGGATATTGAATCTACTTCAAGATATTAACACATATTTTCCCTAAACTATATCTCAATTCCAATCTGGTCCTTTCCAACTTGAGTGTGAGTTATTTTGATTGATTATCATGAATAATTGCCTCCTTTTTAGTTTCTTGTACTATATAACTCCTAGCTCTGCATTTGAGAGAGTAATTTCAAATTAGTCCTTCATAATTGGCTTCGTGAACCATATCGACACCAATTTGTGAAAATGGAAATAATTTCCCCTTGATATCTTGATTTGCATTCCACTCCTCCTTGAAATTTCACTTAATGGGCTTAGAATCATTACATACATATTCATTGGCTAAATAGTACTAATAAGTTTGGATGTTATGGTAGAAATTGAATTAATAGAAGCATTATTGTTTCTACAATTTAGTTTAGTTATATTCATACTTTTAAGAGTTATAAAAGATCAAAATAACTAGGTAATTTGTGATTAATTGACTAGACTTAGGTTTCCCTAGAAAGGATTGAACCCAAAAATCGCAGGTCTTCTGATATGTATACGAGAAGAGCAAATTTGACTACCTTCTTATGTGTTATGTATAGGATACAAAATCTATTAAAACATAATTATTAAATAGGTGTGATGATTATGTTTAATAGCATTAGTTACCTAGGCTATTAGAAGACTTGACGCCTTCTCCTTGTAACGCTACCAGTATCAATGCGCAATGTGTGCTCAATGCCTCACCATCCCACCAAGAGACTCGAAGCCAAATCGATTACCCTCTACACTCCCTGCCTTTGGACTCCCTCTCTCTCAACCCCGACCTCTCAATGAGCAACGAGGAAGGAAGGAATGCATGGAGCCTTGATGGCTGGTGAACTGGAAGAAACGGCCACAACAGATGAAATTTAAGAAGAAATGACTACTGATCAGTTACCCAAGCACATGACGCCATCTCCTTCATCCCCTAGATATAAACCCTAACACCCCGTTACTTGCTATATAAGTCCCAACATACCCATATCTAGAGATGCGACGCTCTACAGCTGAGACAGATCTTCACCCCAACTACATCTTGCCACCATGGCGCCCACTCGCGCTCATAGCCACACACTATAGCCATCGCCTCCTCCTTCATCTTGATACCAACTAGCAGTCTGCAACTCAGACCTGGGCACCTTTTCCCTCACCCCAAGCGGCCTGCAGCCACCACGATGCCTCACCAGCAAACGAACTGCTGATGTCCGCCAATCCACTACAACAACAATTGACTCCTTCAAAGATCCTCAACACTATCAACATGGTGCATGATCACGAAAACCATCTGCAGTAGGTCCTACAAATGTAGCCGCCTCCACTGTTAACGCTTCCCCTCATCGCCTTGACTTCTTGACGCCCTCAAACCCAACTGATTTTCACCCAGCAATATTGAGCATTCCAATCAGATCGGAAGACCATCTGTCGAAATTTGATTTCAGTTCAGCAGGCACCCACCATCGTGTTGGTGTCACCCGGTTTGACTCTGCCAAGTTGGATCATCGTCTACCTCTTCTCCTCTGACCAACCTGCCACTTGATGCAAACCTACACGCCATCTCGCCTACTCATAGATAACCTGACCATATGCAGTATGCCATCACAGATCTGCAACGCAAACCTACAATTACAGATCACCACTACATATTTCTTCAAACCAACCTCATTACTGCTTCCTCCCTTGTACCTACAGTGCCATCCAACAATGTCCACTGTCATCTACCAGATCCCTTTCAACCTTACAACCTCCATCACCTCCAATAATAGTCAGGCTCCTCCCATCTTCAGACAACAACACCCATACCTCAGATTGGTAGATGAACTCACCTCTAGATCAGATGTGTGTAGCAGCTACCACCATGATAGCTTGCTCAATCCTAGAGCCTAGAACACCTAGAAGACAGACTAGTAACCACCTGATCTACATGTCTATTTTCCTACTACATCCTCTCCAACAAACTCCAATGGTTAGCATGCAAACGATGATCACAGATGAATCAACACAAGTAGTCAGGCTACCATGTTGGAATAGAGAAGACACATACAATAACCTTGAGAAGGAGGATACACCACCCTCAATCCATGAAGACAATGTTTATCTTAACTCTAGGAAAGAGCGAGGGACAAAGAATGTTTAAAAGCATGACAAGAAGGAACCCTCAATCCCTTAGAAGGGTGAGCAACAACCTGATCATGTGGGGTCAATTCCCTCTCATCAATGAATAGGTAAATCCTACACCCTTGCTCCTATACATACATACTTCTCCCAAACATTAGATGGATAAATTAGTTAATCAACACACATACAAATAGCAACAAAGATAATCATAATATATAAGTAATTGTTGTATCAACTAAATCATATGACTAAGCCTATTGGTTACCCAACAATGTGTATATATATCTACGTGTTGATAAGCTAATAAGCTATAATGTAGTAATTTTGACCATTATGAATGATCTAACCTTGTGATAAATCCAAACCTTGAAGCTATGTATACTAATAGATACACTTGGATATAATATTTTGAATTATAAAGCCACTAGTTATCTTATCATTAATGAACAATATGAAATTATGTAATGCCTAAGATATATTACTACTTGTATACATATAAGAAATCAAGATCAAGGTACTAGCATATGAATAGTATGTATAGAGGTATGTGGAATTAAACCCTAAATATCCCTAGTAAGGTATATTAGTAAACAGGCATACATGATCCAAGTGATTAAATGTAGCTGTAATATATATGAGAAACATAATGATATTTTACATCTAACATAGAGACAACACAATAAAACAACTAAGTATGTAACATTGGATATATATATATATATATATATATATATATATATATATATATAACCTAGTTCGGAATCTAATATTTATAACCATAGAGAAAAATATGATAAATATAACCCTAACTTGGAAAGGAAACACTAAATAGAAAATATTGAATAAGTAATTGGTTCCATGCCAAATGATAACAAAATTGTACAACACTTTGTAGATCTCTTGCCCTTGGAGCCATTCTTGGTGATTATTTAACATATGAAGACTTGAATAAATTAAGGTACTATATTCTCTATTTTTATATTGAGTTGTTCATTTCCCTCTTAAATGCCTTGTACATTATTTAGTGGTGAACCCTATACTTGTTTAAGCCTTTCCTACCTCTTTGAAAGTTCACCACCTTAGATTTATTATTGTTTGAATGCATTGAATATTATAATAGCACTTGAATTGATCTATTTGGAGTTTTGAATCCATGGACATTGGTCCCTTTGGGCTTTGGCCCCTTAGATCTTTGTCTCACTTGAGGTAGGGTATGTCCCGCCACCTTTTGCACAGGTGTAATGGATTAGTTATCCCCCAGTCGACTGGTTAACATAGTAATTAGGCTCAATATTGTTCTTTCATAGATGATTGAACATAAGGCATTGTTTCCCTTCAAGGAAATGATATGACAATGCTCAACCTTAATATTCAAAAGTTGACCATTGCAAATATTTTGATAATTTGGTATCTTGGACTATTTTGGATAGCCTTGTAAAATTTGATCTTGAAAATGCAAACATTGAAATATTGTTATTCTTGATTTGGAAAATTTAGTCCACAAAATGTTCCTTACCTAGATTTGATATTACCATGATTTATACTTAGAACCTATATTTTGCAAATATCTTGATATAAGAATTTAGTACCATCTTTGCTAACCCTTTATTTCCCTTCAATGGGGTCCATGTGTGGTTATGTTCCCTTTGGGAACTCATGGGCAGGTGATAGATGGAAGAGCTTGAAGAAACATGCACTGGGTAGTCTTCCATTGAAGACTAGATAGGAATGAATTTTATTTCTTAAACTTGTAATCATATTTGTAAGATTCCAGGACTTTGATGTACAAGCATGTATGTAACAAAGATTGTTTATGTTTTTGATATTATTTTGTAAATATTCGACCGTAAAGATCGAGTCTTTACATACCAATGTGGATATAATGAGAACCTTAATCCACAATGCTTAGGAGGCCACAATGAGGAACCCTACTAAATAAGGAGCCTTGCTACTGAGATTCACCATGCTATGAATATCAATTAACCTATGTGGCAGACTACAACCAGCAATATGACAGAAGCTACGTTGACACTCAATGCTATGAACACCAACATTCATTCCATATGAGTAACATGTTATATGCTCTCGATAAAATGATCACCGAAGAAGGTTCTCAACAAAAAAGGGTACTTGCACAAATGGTTATCCTGTTCAACTTGTCTTATCAACTAAGGAGATAGAGAGTTAGCAAGAAAGTTACCAAGGACAACTAGAGCAGCCAAAGATGATTAGTTTTGATGATGAGAAAGTTGATACTATCTTAGTGTCAATGATGTCAGATTGATAGACAACCACACAGATTGAGAAATGCAACCAGAATGGGACATGTGCACATTATACTCCATCCTTCTCTATGCTTGATACTTTAGTACGTTAGTATGAAAAGTTACATCAATATGACGTTCCCTTGATGGATGTAGAACTTGAGACTCCACTATCCCCCTATTACAGACCTTGATCTAGATGTCACCAATGATTAACCAACCCTAGTTGACCATATGCCAGAAGAATAAGAAGAACCAACATCAGTTTCATATCTGATTGTGTTAGCTGAAGAAGGGTCATTTCAAAAAGAGTTTTACACTCCATCTCAGCTATCTTTTATCTCATATCAGGCTGATCCTAATAAGTAGATTCCACCACCATATGAAGTTTATATGCCTCCACCATCATTTGACAATAGTGTTGATTTTCCAGCTCTGGTTCCTCCTGAGTCCATTGACAAGCTGGGAACATCACACATGGAGGGACCAAAGCAACTTTCTAACATACTCAAAGATCTCATCGATTCTATCACCCTCGTGCTGACTGGATGATATTTGAGGAGGACACACAACCACATATAGAATTTTATCGGGATTACTTTGTTGATGAATAAGTTCCTCCCATGCCAACACCATATCACTTACATGCATATCTAGGTAATGAGGAGAAGTCAAATCCGGACCCATCGCCTGATCTGCCACAACTAGCATTACAAATAGTGAATTCATCACCTACTACCTTCTTCTTCAAGGGTGATCCACCACATGCCATCATGGATGAGCTAATATAGAATATATCAAACATGCACCAATCATATTATGTGCCTTTTTTTCTAATCATAGAGATACAACATTTCCTCTATTAATGGAGGAAGATTTTTGGATCCTATGGGATGGGTTGTGAGGTGAAAGCAACATCATTTTACTAATCTAGAAAGCCCTTTCGAGCTGTCAAGACCACCCAGTCATTGGGTGCTTCATGGCATTCCTCTTCTTGAGGTTCCAATCCATGTCAACATTTCCCTCAGTTGGACCTTCTTTGAGCTCCAAAACCACCAGGTTGAGCCTTGCCAATTTGTTCTTCTCCATTTCTAATTTAGTGTTCGCTCGGGGATGAGCAAATATTTATGTTCGAAGTGGAGGGTGGGTGGTACACACTTTACTCCACTCACACCCTTATATCTTAATTTTGTGAACTTCAATTTTAGAACCATATCATTGCATACATGCATTTCATTTAGCTAAAAAAAATCATTTTTTTCCTTTTTCTTAGAATAATTAAAGTCATTATTTTCCATCTTAGATTTAAATCTTTTGTTTGCATACATGTTCACATCATTCAACTCCAGT
The DNA here is from genome assembly GCA_963693085.1 of Alisma plantago-aquatica. NCBI lineage: Eukaryota > Viridiplantae > Streptophyta > Magnoliopsida > Alismatales > Alismataceae > Alisma > Alisma plantago-aquatica. The sequence goes on from OY856409.1 coordinate 96,688,865, forward strand.
TATTTAAAGTATATCCTCAAAAGGACTAATTTTTGAAACTAACCAATGACTAGAAATTATCTTATGTGGCCTAAGAATCTGACTATTATGTTTCCTTAGAAAAATGGCAAGTAGAAAGAAAATGAGAGGGATCAAACAGAATGTGCTTCCTACTAACGAGTGGCACAATTTCCTGGAAATCCTATTTAATCTTCTGTCTTCTCATTATTTAGTGTAGTGTGATAAGGAGAGTAACCTTGTGCACTGAATTGTAAATCAAGTTATATTTTGATCGAAACTCTCTTCTACATTTCTTCTTCAATATTTTTACCTTCCATCCACCAAAAAAAAAGTCACAAAAATGTGCTAAACTCTAAGTTTGGGGTGAAGCATCCACTTCCCCCTCTATCACTTCTCCCATACCCCTCGTAAGTTTAATATGATCATACCACCAAGAAAATACGCCAAAGCACACACAAAAAATGCAACTAATGCAACCACAATAAAAAATACAATCTCAAGTCAAATAGAGGAGAGATATACTTCTTCCTTCTATACCTCCATTCACCTCCTTTTCTACCTAGGGCCATAATGAATGCCTCAAAATTTTACCATTCTCTTGGCATGCACCGGTGTTAGATTATACACATACATGTTATTCTGTAGGTTTTTCTAAAATCTCTTGAAACTTTTAGACATACTTGATGTTGTAGATGGTGGCGAGGAGGTGTTTTTGGAAATAAAATTGGGAAAGAAGGTATAGAAAAATGTGTTATGTGATCTCAAGATTTTTGGATAACTTGGCCATATTTGGTAGTAAGGAAAACTACATAATCTAAGGATGAGACAATCATATAGGTTGAAAGTATTAATTTGGTGAATGTTTAAATTTTGTGTTACTCGAGGACGATCAATATTTAAGTTCAATATATTTTGATGAACAAATATCCATCCCAATTTTATCACATTTCTTGGATCAATTTTGCATCCTAATGTAGCATTTTATATCATAATTTAGTTCACATCGGCTTGCACTCCCATAATTGTTAGTAAATCGATTCTCTTTTCTTTTTAGACAATTTATAGATGATTTTAATTAAATCTAAATTTTGCAACTCTTATATTGTGTACAATGATTTTGTTAATAACATTCTCTTATTTTGTGCAGGGATTGTTCCAATATCAAAGATTTTATTCATGACCAATCACAATCATCCCTTTTTTATTAAGAAAATAAATTCATTTATGTATCATCAAGTTATTTCTTTAATCGAGAGCTAAGGCAACTAATCAAATGGTTTTCTTAATAAATAGACACCACATTGTAGCAAGGAACTATTCACATCCCGGCTTGCAAAATGTTAGGCCTAAAATAAGAAATAAATAAATGAATCAATAAATAAATGTTTGGGCTGTTAAAGCCAGAGCCAATTCTTCTTGGCTGTGGAGAAGATTGCTTGAACAAAGAAACACTCTCTTAGGAGAAATTGATATGTGTTTGGGCAATGGCAGGAAGCTTCTTTTTTGGAGAGATCCTTGGATCTCGGGGGGCAGGAAGTTGATTGATATTCTTGATTCTAATTTGATATTTAGGATGGGGAAAGGCCTCAATTGCAAAGCTGAGGTCTGTATTACAAATGGAAATTGGACGTTGCCTTGCTTTAGGGGAGTACAGAAACTTCAAGAGCTGTTAAGTACTCAAAGGCCGCCTTCTTATATGGATGATTTTATCCGGTTCCATGGTGGTAAGGATTTAAATCTGAAATTCTGCTGGGATATTGTGAGAAAGAAAGGTTGTAAAGTCAATTGGGGAGTTTGGGTTTGGTCTGATATTCCCAGGAAATGGTCCTTTCTGCTTTGGAAATGCTTTTTGGGCAGAGTTACTACTTGCGAGTTTCTGAAGAAGATCGGTTGGCTATTGGTTTCAAGATGTCCTATGTGTGAGAAAGAGGAGGACTCCTACCATCTGTTCTTCTCTTGTCCCTTTGCCTCTTCAGTTTGGAAGTTATGGAAATCGAACCAAAATAGCAGCGTTGTTCCCTGCTGTTTTGACGACCTTCTTATTCTGAGGAAAGGGGAAAAGATTTCTGCATGCTTCGTCATCTTCCTTCTTTGGCAAGAAAGAAATAGAAGAACCTTCAGAGGTTACTGCAGAAGCTTGGAAGTTTTTTGGGACTTCTTCGTGAAGGATCTGCCTTTACTTTGTACATAGTTTTCTTTCTTGTTCTTTTGTACAGCTTCTTTTTTCTGAGATTATACTTTGTAATCTCTGAACTTGCTTCATAGTAATGGAAAGGCACGACACCCTTAGTTCACTAAAAAAAAACTTTCTATCTGTAACAACAATACCGACCGCTTACATTTCTAAATCTATATTTCCCACAAGATCCATTAAATTAATTGGCAAAGGTCTGGCTATTACTCTATAATCCCATCGAGCACATAATCCATCGATCAAGAGCAACACAAATAGCATCTTGTGACTTTCACTTGTGTGAGTATGCCACATAAGCCAAGTCGTAGTAGCCCATGCAAATCATTCAATTGATGTGATCGAGTTCAATATTGCTATAGTAATTAACCAATTCAGTCAAGGCAAGTGAGTAGCAATGGAGTACCAATTGTATATCAATTGCATAACCAATAGAAACACCCCATAGAGCAAAATCTATCAAGGGTATCGATCATTTGACTAATATATTGCAATCAATGTTCCCGCAAAGCAATAGAAAATAAAGCATTTAAAGCATTAACAATATCTTGAAAAATCTATCAACCTCACAAACCGGTAGCTCGATCATTTTCATCGACTAACATCAACCAACACTGTGAAATTTGGCAAACAACTATGGCTACTGATCTGCAACGACTATTGACCAACGGAAATAAGCATCGACCCAACAATCAATCGACCAAGCTATCGAGCAAATACTAGAAACACCTCCCATCCCAATCACCTCCTAGCCATCGACCTACTATTGTCGACATCCACGTCGCAACCCCAACCTCTATTGACATTCAAGATCAGTGGTGTTGACCTGAAACCATCAATCACTACCCAACCATACTCCTCGACAGGCCAAGCTCAGTAGTGACACCTTAGTAAGAAATCGATCTCGCAAGTTGATGGTAGGAAGTCCAAGGGTCAACACTACCGGTCCACAATCAATGCTCGACATCGATGGGAGGGACCGAAAAGAACTAACCCTATAAATAGGCCCTAAGGGAATCACTTCCAGGATCTCTTCTCCAGCTATCAAGATGCCATTTCCATCACTCTGACAAGGCTCGACCTCCTATCCTTGAAGTGGAATGTCAACGACACCTCCATAACATCCATTCACCTGCTCTTCCTCATCCACAAACCATATCTAAGCAAGTAGAACTATGAAGAAGAAGGGTTACCCAAAGATAATCCTAGACAGACTCTATTGCTACATCTCTTCTACCAGCCAAGATGATGACTATCTCCTTCCTTTTACTTGTTATTTTCTCTGACCTCACTATGAGTTGTGAGTAGTTCCTTACACTAGAAAGTGGGGATTAGCCATACTATTTGATTTTATTCTTTTATTGCATCCATGCCAGTATGAATCTTATTACATGTTAAATCAATCATTTTATGCTTTTTTTCTTATTCAGCCAATGTTTTCACATATTTGTCATCATCTTGGATGTAGAGAACTTCAAACCCAAGATCTAAGATATCAATTAGTTTTTTTTAACTCTTGATTATAAGCTGGATAGGTGTTTTCTGGGGTGACGAATACATGCTCTCTGGGTAACACGATAGAGATCTTAGGGTGATATATGTGTAAGTTTAATCCTAACGCTAATAGAGGGATTTACCTGGCATCCATGCTATTATTTATGTGTGTTTGTGATGAAGTGAGTGAATAGATGTAGGTAGTGCTGGTGCAACCTAATCACCCTAGTGTATCCATCCATTTGATAATCCTAGGTTTTAGTTCAGTCTTTTATTCTTGCACATTTGTTGCCATCAACTAAAATCCACCTTTTGTGTTAAATGCTCTTTCAAGTTCAATTAAATCAATCAATGAATTCTTTAAAATGTTCCTTTTTAGAATTCGATCCTCAACTATGCTGCAATAAGAGTCGTCCGCTTGCGGGTGGTAATTATTGCACGTTTATTTTAGTAAACTCTAGGAATTCTATTCCTAGTGAATTTTCTTGTGTGATAATATGAACATCACTACACCATTCCTTTTGTTGGCATTCCGGTTTATTTTTTTCTAGAATATTTTTATTTAAACTCCGCCTTTGTTTCATATATTTTTGTATAAATGTATCTGGTCCTAAGCCTATGCAAAGGATGAGGGTTGGTGGTAGGATGAAATCCATCTAAGGCCCTAGTAAAGGAGGAGGTTTGGTGGAGGTTGACATCCATCCATACAACTTGTTCACTCTTTTTATTATATGTATTCTTATAAGAGATCTGTTGGAGCGTCCCTACCGAGAGACATGTTGCATATGTGTCTGGGTGTAATGATACATATACAAAGAGAATAAGAACTGTGAAAGACTGGATTTTAGCCTAATTTCGAGGACGAAATATCTTTTAAGATGTGTAGGATGTGATGGAGTGGACTTTTAGAATCCTGAATGTCCAATGACACAAGTGAAGTCACACATGTTGAGTTGTTTTGAGAATTCCAAATGTTTTAAAAAGTTTGAAGTGTTGTTGAGGTTTATACAATGTTTTGGATCCATAATTTTATGCCTTCTTGAGGAATTTAATTGAATGATCATATAGTTTATTTTTGTCACCAATTTGTGTACAATGTAGCTCAAGAGGTGGTAAGGCTGAGATTAAAATTTGGTGTCAATTGGAGTATCCTAGAGAGAAATATTTAGGTATGGAATTGGTGAAATAAATGTGCATATTTGAGGTTAATAGGCTTAAGTTTAATAGATTGAGCCTGAGCTAGGCTGTGTCGCGCGCCCCTTTGGATAAGGGCAGATTTTGCAGACAAATCGCGACCACCCTTGGCTAATCCAATGGCTGGAGTTGTTGACTTGAGTCAGCAACAAATTCTTTTCTATGTGGAGAGACTCGGGCCCTTGGATGATGATCAAACGATAAGGAGTTCTCCTCCTACCTCCAGTCGTAATGGGGAACGTGGGGGAGAAGACAAGGCTGAAAACCCTTCCACCACGTCACTGATCATGGGTACGAATGTGAATGGCAACCGATCAGGTGATCTCGCCACACTGCAAGGAGCAGGATGACCCCCTTACTTGAGGGTAGTGGCTGAGAGTCGAGGGAGATTAGACTCCCACTCCCTACCTCGTCTCCATTACTTCTCATAGCTGAAGGATGGGGAGCACCACGAGAGAAATATATGGCTAGTAGAGGGTAGATCAGAGGAAGAAGAGAGTAGGGAAAGGAAGTTGAAGGCCTGAGGAGATGGATGTGGATATTTTCGTGGCCTGAGATGGTGGTTTTGTGAGCCGAGGAGGTGGTCATCGCCGGAGGAGAAGGTGGAGCTCAGAGGCCTGTGCGCGGCGCTCCTCCCCAACACGGATGGCCGTGGATGAGTTCCTAGAGGTGGTGCGAATCTTTTGGAAGCTTCACCTTGGCGCATGGATGACCAGAGGCAGATCGCCTCTTCTGCTCCGTCGCGTCAGAGCCTACCGGCGGCGAGCCTGTGGACACGGTACCTCGGAGGCGCCAGGGCAAAGCTGAGCAGCCGATGAGGCTGGAACGATGATGTCGAAGCTGATGGAGGCCTTCAGAGCTGACAAGGAGCACTCTGGTGCGGCAGTTTGCTCGCCCGAGATCCACCATGCGGCGGCGCTCACGCAAAGCAGAGGGGACGGGCGAGTCCCCGAGATCGGGATCGCGTGGGAGAAAGAAAGAAAGGCGGACCGGGTCCAGGTAGCGAACCGGCCACATGAACAGTGAATCAGAGGCTCAGTTGAGACAAGCTAAAGAGCAGCCGCAACCCTAGAGGACACGTGGCGTCCTGCGGTTGGCCCAAAAAGGTAAAAATCTCAGAAATTACCAGATCTTGTATAATTCCTAATAATTAGCTCCTTTGTCAGAAAAATACAAACAATATACCAAAATTCTCAGAAAAATGCGTAGAATGCATTGGAAGCATAATATCTGTTATTTTATGCACTAATCTTAGTTATATCATATAAGTTGTGAAATGCTCATTTAATGGATAATAAATAGCAAATGATGACATAAAATTATGGAAAATGTCAGTAACTCCATAATAATGTTTATAATGCACCTGATATCAAGGATGGTCATGATGATGTACTAAATCATATAATTTGATTTATATGGTTAATTAGGGCTAATAACCCTAAAGAAAATGTAATAAATACATGCATGATCAATAAATGATGAAATCTGTAGAGTAATCATATATCAGTATATAGAACCTCAGTTTTAATTATGAGATCATGATTATGCATAAAATCCATGTTAGATGAAGATGAACCTTGAAAAATGTGATGAAACCCTAATTTGAGTAATACATGTAACTTAGGGTTAATATGTACAAATAATGATATGGAACCTGATATTTAGATTATGTATCCTAATCTGGAACATAATATCAGTAACATAAATCCCACATAAGGATGAAGATAAGACAAGTAATAATGTATATATCCTAATGAGATAAGCAAACCCTAATATGAACACGTTTAGGGTTAAGATGAGACGTATGATGATGAGAACCTGATGATAGTATGTAATCTTATCTTAATCAGGTTTGACCAAGATATAGATGACATCAGGAGTATACGTGTGTGATTAGGTTTCTCTTGATCAAGGTACGCCATTACCTCTTACTTGGCTTATTATACAATATGCTTGTGCTATATGCATAGTAAAATACTTGGCATATGATATTGGATGAAATGATTGTTCGTGTATGATATCTTTCTTGATTTCCCATACTTATGGCTATGAACACTTGAAACATAATATATTTGTTCCATTATATGAAAGCATTATATCTCTTTGGTAAGCATAGTGCTAGTGAGTGATCTATCTCTTTGGTAAGCGGATCACATGTACAATGATCTATCTCTTTGGTAAGCGGATCATAAGGCCTGAATGCATCTATCCCATTGGTAGGCGGATGCACGAGCATATAATGGAAAATGAGCTTAAAATATGTGTTCTCTTTTGTTAATGAATATCTTTGTGCAAGTATACGCTTTTCTTATATTCTTCTGTTCCTGCCAAGTATTAGTTTTATCTTATTGCCAAGATATGATGAGAGGTATATAAAAAGACATGTAGGCGTACTCAGTACAATATTCATGAAATATTGTGCTGACGTGTACCGCATGTAATCTTTTGTATAGGTTGTGGTTATGCTCTTGAAGATCCAGGATAGAGAGAGTTGTGTAGCGAGCTGATGTACAGGTGGACCTGTTGTCTTAAGATCATGTTGTTTAGATGTAGCACATGTATATGTCGAAGTTTGCTGTTCAATATGTAATATCAAATGTTGTAACAATTCATGTTGTAATTATATGTTGAATGGTGGATATGTGTTGTGGTTTTATTATTGTTCATGTGCATGTGCTACTGTGTTTCCTTCTGACTCCCTTGATTTTCTCTTTCTTAGCCTGGTGTGGGGTGTTTAAATTGGGATTCTCACTGAGGTGAGGGTTTCAATTTGGACGTCACACATCAGATTAAGTTTTAGAAAATCCGGGGACGTCACAAGTGGTATCAGAGCATGAACAATAGTAAAGCCTGACATTTGCTCATTATGCAACTAAAAACTAAAGAACCTTGAACCTTAATAATCTTTAGGGTTAGATTAGTCGTCTTTTAGAGACTAGATCTGACCTAGCCTCTAGATTAGCACCTAGATGTCTGAGAACTAGGCCTAGACTGGTGCTTGTTGTATAGCAAGTCCTTAGATGTTGTTCTTTCCTTGTAGTGCAGCAGTATGGGACGTTGCACTATTTGGAAATGATGTACATAAAAGGAAGAGAAACCCTAGACATATGGCGCTCGTTGTCTAGAGTAGCTACACTATTCTACACCATGTTCTCACCCTTTTCACTAGTTTTCATGAAACTGTACTCTCTACTGTGTGTGGGACACTCGTTTTCAGGATTTGGTTTTTGATTCCAAATGAATCAAACCTCGATAGTTTTCTCTGACGCTTGTTTTATCGGAGAAAAACTATATAATATTTTATTATGTATATGTATTACAAAAATGTGTCCCCACACATGTACGAGTAAAAGGTGATCATGCAACCTAACTGAAAGAGAATGACATCAGTCTAGAAGATAGAGTAGTTCTAGATTAGATGTCTAGAGCCTTGTTGGGATATATGATAGATGGAATATATGGATATAATAAGTTTGATGATACGATATAAGTCTTATATAGATGATGTAAGATAGTTTGTGATAATCTCTATTTGACTTCGAGGACATAAGTTCAGTTTTGAGGTTTTGAGATAAGCCTTGATGATGCAAGTAACTAGGCTTTTATGAGATAAGACGAGTTCTTTGATGAGATGAGATAAGTTAAGACGAGACAAGGTTGTGAGTCAGCATGAGCCTCAAGCTCTTTCACAAAGGAGGACCTCTAGTGTTAGGACCAGTTTTAGGGTTTTCTCAAGAGAGAGCGAGACCCACAGGGAGAAGGTCAGAGAACCTAGACTCCATGATATGAGAAATACGAGAAATATGTGATATGATATGTCCTAAACTAGACTACTCCTGAGTGATTGAGTTGAGTCACTCTATGCATGATTCCTATAGTTTGTTGAACCCTAGCTGTCTTTGGGAGTGCCAAACCCTAGAGTCAGAGAGAGGCTGGTTATGTATGCATATGTGAATAAGGAAATATGAGTGCCTACCATCTGAGTGAGGGAGAGAGAGTCCCAAGACCCTGGAGGAGGTAGCTATGTTAGTTTCTCTGAAGCCTCATGCTCGGGTTGGTGGTTTCCCACATAAGAATCTAGTGGTGTATATATGAGAGTTTTGGGTAAAGATGTTTCATGGGTAGAGATCTATGAAGAGTATGTTGTAGCATGTTTTGGTTTGTGCTTATGTGGATAGAGCTTGTAAGGCTATCACTAGTGCCAATGAGGTAATCTGAGAACCCTAGACTAAGAGGAAAGATAAAGTATATGTACATGAGATACTCATAGAGTTGAGTTAGTTCAGCGAGACTAAGCATGGAAGTACTCTCATGACAAGGGTTAGGACCTCAGTTGGACTAGATGAAGTTTTGATATATGTTTAAAGAGCCACCCACATAAGTTTATTTAACACAACCATGATATAATATATGTAGGATGTGATCTAATCTCAAGACGTGATAGGTAGACATGATATGATGAAAACCTAGAGATAGTTTAATTGATATCAATGCATAAATGGTTAACCATGTACATGATAATGATGATAATTTGATAGTGTTGGTTAATCTTGTGATGAATTCATTAATAAATGTCATAAATTTGTTTTGAGCAATGAAATAAGATCATATGAAGGAAATATGTCACATAGGGTGTTAATCTTAGTGCTTAAAAAAAGATGAAAAAAAAATATACAGTTTGACAGCTAGTACGATAGAATGTTTATAACTCCTTGTTATGATCTAGATGGATAAAGTGAGTTAATGATAATTAACTCCCTCCTAAAAGGCATTGTTAATGATGAACATGTTCTAACAAATTACCTCAATAAAATGTTGATGACGCCTTGGTGTATGAGTTAATCTTAGTTAACTCCTTTAGAACATGGTAATATGATGTAGAAACCCTAATGTATGGCTAAAGAAGGATGCAACCCTAACGTATGAGATATGGAATGACATAATCTAAGTTTCTAAACCTTGAGTTTAACCTTGAATGGAGCGCTTGTGCACCAAGATAGTTGTAAAAACCCCCTAATAGTGCTTTGGATACATGGTTTTAGGTAACCTTTGTGGATATGTTAACCATGGAATAGTACCTATATGTGGATGAAGACAAGTTAAAGTTTTCCCTAAAAGTATGAGTATAGTTTACTTTCGAGGACGAAAGTTCTTTTGAGATGTATATGATGTGAAAGACTGGATTTTAGCCTAATTTCAAGGACGAAATATCTTTTAAGATGTGTAGGATGTGATGGAGTAGACTTTTAGAATCATGAATGTCCAATGACACAAGTGAAGTCACACATGTTGAGTTGTTTTGGGAATTCCAAATGTTTTAATAAGTTTGAAGTGTTGTTGAGGTTTATACAATGTTTTGGATCCATAATGTTATGCCTTCTTGAGGAATTTAATTGAATGATCATATAGTTTATTTTTGTCACCAATTTGTGTACAATGTAGCTCGAGAGGTGGTAAGGCTAAGATTAAAATTTGGTGTCAATTGGAGTATCCTAGAGAGAAATATTTAGGTATGGAATTGGTGAAATAAATGTGCATATTTGAGGTTAATAGGATTAAGTTTAATAGATTGAGCCTGAGCTAGGCTGTGTCGCGTGCCCCTTTGGATAAGGGCAGATTTTGTAGACAAATAACGACCACCCTTGGCTAATCCAATGGCTGGAGTTGTTGACTTGAGTCAGCAACATATTCTTTTCTATGTGGAGAGACTCGGGCCCTTGGATGATGATCAAATGATAAGGAGTTCTCATCCTACCTCCAGTCGTAATGGGGAACATGGGGGAGAAGAAAAGGCCGAAAACCCTTCCACCACGTCACTGATCGTGGGTACGAATGTGAATGGAAACCGATCATGTGATCTCGCCACACTGCAAGGAGCAGGATGACCCCCTTACTTGAGGGTAGTGGTTGAGAGTCGAGGGAGATCAGACTCCCACTCCCTACCTCGTCTCCATTACTTCTCATAGCTGAAGGATGGGGAGCACCATGAGAGAAATATATAGCTAGTAGAGGGTAGATCAGAGGAAGAAGAGAGTAGGGAAAGGAAGTTGAAGGCCTGAGGAGATGGATGTGGGTATTTTCGTGGCCTGAGATGGTGGTTTTGTGAGCCGAGGAGGTGGTCATTGCCGGAGGAGAAGGTGGAGCTCAAAGGCCTGTGCGCGGTGCTCCTCCCCAACACGGATGGCCGTGGATGAGTTCCTGGAGGTGGTGTGAAGCTTTTGGAAGCTTCACCTTGGCGCATGGATGACCAGAGGCAGATCGCCTCTTCTTCTCTGCCGCGTCAGAGCCTACCGGAGGCGAGCCTGCAGACACGGTGACTCGGAGGTGCCAGGGCAAAGCTGAGCAGCCGATGAGGCTGGAACGATGATGTCGAAGCTAATGGAGGCCTTCGGAGCTGACAAGGAGCACTTTGGTGAGGCGGTTTGCTCACTGGAGATCCACCATGCGGCGGCACTCACGCAAAGCAGAGGGGACGGGCGAGTCCCCGAGATCGGGATCGCGTGGGAGAAAGAAAGAAAAGCGGACCGGGTCCAGGTAGCGAACCGGCCACATGAACAGTGAATTGGAGGCTCACTTGAGACAAGCTGAAGAGCAGCCGCAACCCTAGAGGACACGTGGCGTCCTGCGGTTGGCCCAAAAAGGTAAAAATCTCAGAAATTACCAGATCTTGTATAATTCCTAATAATTAGCTCCGTTGTCAGAAAATACAAACAATATACCAAAATTCTCAGAAAAATGCGTAGAATGCATTGGAAGCATAATATATGTTATTTTATGCACTAATCTCAGTTATATCATATAAGTTGTGAAATGCTCGTTTAATGGATAATAAATAGCAAATGATGACATAAAATTATGGAAAATGTCAGTAACTCCATAATAATGTTTATAATGCACCTGATATCAAGGATGGTCATGATGATGTACTAAATCATATAATTTGATTTATATGGTTAATTAGGGCTAATAACCCTAAAGAAAATGTAATAAATACATGCATGATCAATAAATGATGAAATTTGCAGAGTAATCATATATCAGTATATAGAACCTCAGTTTTAATTATGAGATCATGATTATGAATAAAATCCATGTTAGATGAAGATGAACCTTGAAAAATGTGATGAAACCCTAATTTGAGTAATACATGTAACTTAGGGTTAATATGTACAAATAATGATATGGAACCTGATATTTAGATTATGTATCCTAATCTGGAACATAATATCAGTAACATAAATCCCACATAAGGATGAAGATAAGACAAGTAATAATGTATATATCCTAATGAGATAAGCAAACCCTAATATGAACATGTTTAGGGTTAAGATGAGACATATGATGATGAGAACCTGATGATAGTATGTAATCTTATCTTAATCAGGTTTGACCAAGATATAGATGACATCAGGAGTATATGTGTGTGATTAGGTTTCTCTTGATCAAGGTACGCCATTACCTCTTACTTGGCTTATTATACAATATGCTTGTGCTATATGCATAGTAAAATACTTGGCATATGATATTGGATGAAATGATTGTTCTTGTATGATATCTTGCTTGATTTCCCATACTTATGGCTATGAACACTTGAAACATAATATATTTGTTCCATTATATGAAAGCACTATATCTCTTTGGTAAGCATAGTGCTAGTGAGTGATCTATCTCTTTGGTAAGCGGATCACATGTACAATGATCTATCTCTTTGGTAAGAGGATCATAAGGCCTGAATGCATCTATCCCTTTGGTAGGCGGATGCACGTGCATATAATGGAAAATGAGCTTAAAATATGTGTTCTCTTTTGTTAATGAATATCTTTGTGCAAGTATACCCTTTTCTTATATTCTTCTGTTACTGCCAAGTATTAGTTTTATCTTATTGCCAATATATGATGAGAGGTATATAAAAAGACACGTAGGCGTACTCAGTACAATATTCATGAAATATTGTGCTGACGTGTACCGCATGTAATCTTTTGTATAGGTTGTGGTTATGCTATTGAAGATCCAAGATAGAGAGAGTTGTGTAGCGAGCTGATGTACAGGTGGACCTGTTGTCTTAAGATCATGTTGTTTAGATGTAGCTCATGTATATGTAGAAGTTTGCTGTTCAATATGTAATATCAAATGTTGTAACAATTCATGTTGTAATTATATGTTGAATGGTGGACATGTGTTGTGGTTTTATTATTGTTCATGTGCATGTGCTACTGTGTTTCCTTCTGACTCCCTTGATTTTCTCTTTCTTAGCCTGGTGTGGGGTGTTTAAATTGGGATTCTCACTGAGGTGAGGGTTTCAATTTGGACGTCACTCATCAGATTAAGTTTTAGAAAATCCGGAGACGTCACAAGTGGTATCAGAGCATGAACAATAGTAAAGCCTGACATTTTCTCATTATGCAACTAAAAACTAAAGAACCTTGAACCTTAATAATCTTTAGGGTTAGATTAGTTGTCTTTTAGAGACTAGATCTGACCTAGCCTCTAGGTTAGCACCTAGATGTCTGAGAACTAGGCCTAGACTGGTGCTTGTTGTATAGAAAGTCCTTAGATGTCGTTCTTTCCTTGTAGTGCAGCGGTATGGGACGTTGCACTATTTGGAAATGACGTACATAAAAGGAAGAGAAACCCTAGACATATGGCACTCGTTGTCTAGAGTAGCTACACTAGTCTAGACCATGTTCTCACCCTTTTCACTAGTTTTCATGACACTGTACTCTCTACTATGTGTGGGACACTCGTTTTCAGGATTTGGTTTTTGATTCCAAATGAATCGAACCTCGATAGTTTTCTCTGACGCTTGTTTTATCGGAGAAAAGCTATATAATATTTTATTATGTATATGTATTACAAAAATGTGTCCCCACACATGTACGAGTAGGAGGTGATCATACAACCTAAGTGAAAGAGAATGACATCAGTCTAGAAGAGAGAGTAGTTCTAGATTAGATGTCTAGAGCCTTGTTGGGATATATGATAGATGGAATAGATGGATAGAATAAGTTTGATGATACGATCTAAGTCTTATATAGATGATATAAGATAGTTTGTGATAATCTCTATTTGACTTCAAGGACATAAGTTCAGTTTTGAGGTTTTGAGATAAGCCTTGATGATGCAAGTAACTAGGCTTTTATGAGATAAGACGAGTTCTTTGATGAGATGAGATAAGTTAAGACGAGACAAGGTTGTGAGTCAGCATGAGCCTCAAGCTCTTTCACAAAGGAGGACCTCTAGTGTTAGGACCAGTTTTAGGGTTTGCTCAAGAGAGAGCGAGACCCACAGGGAGAAGGTCAGAGAACCTAGACTCCATGATATGAGAAATACGAGAAATATGTGATATGATATGTCCTAAACTAGAATACTCCTGAGTGATTGAGTTGAGTCACTCTATGCATGATTCCTATAGTTTGTTGAACCCTAGATGTCTTTGGGAGTGCCAAACCCTAGAGTTAGAGAGAGGCTGGTTATGTATGCATATGTGAATAAGGAAATATGAGTTCCTACCATCTGGGTGAGGGAGAGAGAGTCCCAAGACCCTGGAGGAGGTAGCTATGTTAGTTTCTCTGAAGACTCATGCTCGGGTTGGTGGTTTCCCACATAAGAATCTAGTGGTGTATATATGAGAGTTTTGGGTAAAGATGTTTCATGGGTAGAGATCTATGAAGAGTATGTTGTAGCATGTTTTGGTTTGTGCTTATGTGGATAGAGCTTGTAAGGCTATCACTAGTGCCAATGAGGTAATCTGAGAACCCTAGACTAAGAGGAAAGATAAAGTATATGTACATGAGATACTCATAGAGTTGAGTTAGTTCAGCGAGACTGAGCATGGAAGTACTCTCATGACAAGGGTTAGGACCTCAGTTGGACTAGATGAAGTTTTGATATATGTTTAAAGAGCCACCCACATAAGTTTATTTAACACAACCATGATATAATATATGTAGGATGTGATCTAATCTCGAGACGTGATAGGTAGACATGATATGATGAAAACCTAGAGACAGTTTAATTGATATCAATGCATAAATGGTTAACCATGTACATGATAATGATGATAATTTGATAGTGTTGGTTAATCTTGTGATGAATTCATTAATAAATGTCATAAATTTGTTTTGAGAAATGAAATAAGATCATATGAAGGAAATATGTCACATAGGGTGTTAATCTTAGTGCTTAATAAAGATGAAAAAAAAATATACAGTTTGACAGCTAGTACGATAGAATGTTTATAACTCCTTGTTATGATCTAGATGGATAAAGTGAGTTAATGATAATTAACTCCCTCCTAAAAGGCATTGTTAATGATGAACATGTTCTAACAAATTACCTCAATAAAATGTTGATGATGCCTTGGTGTATGAGTTAATCTTAGTTAACTCCTTTAGAACATGGTAATATGATGTAGAAACCCTAATGTATGGCTAAAGAAGGATGCAACCCTAACGTATGAGATATGGAATAACATAACCTAAGTTTCTAAACCTTGAGTTTAACCTTGAATGGAGCGCTTGTGCACCAAGATAGTTGTAAAACCCCCCTAATAGTGCTTTGGATACATGGTTTTAGGTAACCTTTGTGGATATGTTAACCATGGAATAGTACCTATATGTGGATGAAGACAAGATAAAGTTTTCCCTAAAAGTATGAGTATAGTTTACTTTCGAGGACGAAAGTTCTTTTGAGATGTATATGATGTGAAAGATAGGATTTTAGCCTAATTTCGAGGAAGAAATATCTTTTAAGATGTGTAGGATGTGATGGAGTGGACTTTTAGAATCCTGAATGTCCAATGACACAAGTGAAGTCACACATGTTGAGTTGTTTTGGGAATTCCAAATGTTTTAATAAGTTTGAAGTGTTGTTGAGGTTTATACAATGTTTTGGATCCATAATTTTATGCCTTCTTGAGGAATTTAATTGAATGATCATATAGTTTATTTTTGTCACCAATTTGTGTACAATGTAGCTCGAGAGGTGGTAAGGCTGAGATTAAAATTTGGTGGTAATTGGAGTATCCTAGAGAGAAATATTTAGGTATGGAATTGGTGAAATAAATGTGCATATTTGAGGTTAATAGGCTTAAGTTTAATAGATTGAGCCTGAGCTAGGCTGTGTCGCGCGCCCCTTTGGATAAGGGCAGATTTTGTAGACAAATCACGACCACCCTTGGCTAATCCAATGGCTGCAGTTGTTGACTTGAGTCAGCAACAGATTCTTTTCTATGTGGAGAGACTCGGGCCCTTGGATGATGATCAAACGATAAGGAGTTCTCCTCCTACCTCCAGTCGTAATGGGGAACATGGGGGAGAAGACAAGGCCGAAAACCCTTCCACCACGTCACTGATCGTGGGTACGAATGTGAATGGCAACCGATCAGGTGATCTCGCCACACTGCAAGGAGCAGGATGACCCCCTTACTTGAGGGTAGTGGCTGAGAGTCGAGGGAGATCAGACTCCCACTCCCTACCTCGTCTCCATTACTTCTCATAGCTGAAGGATGGGGAGCACCACGAGAGAAATATATGGCTAGTAGAGGGCAGATCAGAGGAAGAAGAGAGTAGGGAAAGGAAGTTGAAGGCCTGAGGAGATGGATGTGGGTATTTTCGTGGCCTGAGATGGTGGTTTTGTGAGCCGAGGAGGTGGTCATTGCCGGAGGAGAAGGTGGAGCTCAAAGGCCTGTGCGCGGTGCTCCTCCCCAACACGGATGGCCGTGGATGAGTTCCTGGAGGTGGTGTGAAGCATTTGGAAGCTTCACCTTGGCGCATGGATGACCAGAGGCAGATCGCCTCTTCTTCTCTGCCGCGTCAGAGCCTACCGGCGGCGAGCCTGCAGACACGGTGACTCGGAGGTGCCAGGGCAAAGCTGAGCAGCCGATGAGGCTGGAACGATGATGTCGAAGCTAATGGAGGCCTTCGGAGCTGACAAGGAGCACTTTGGTGAGGCGGTTTGCTCGCCGGAGATCCACCATGCGGCGGTGCTCACGTAAAGCAGAGGGGACGGGCGAGTCCCCGAGATCGGGATCGCGTGGGAGAAAGAAAGAAAGGCGGACCGGGTCCAGGTAGAGAACCGGCCGCATGAACAGTGAACCGGAGGCTCACTTGAGACAAGCTGAAGAGCAGCCGCAACCCTAGAGGACACGTGGCTTCCTGCGGTTGGCCCAAAAAGGTAAAAATCTCAGAAATTACCAGATCTTGTATAATTCCTAATAATTAGCTCCGTTGTCAGAAAAATACAAACAATATACCAAAATTCTCAGAAAAATGCGTAGAATGCTTTGGAATCATAATATCTATTATTTTATGCACTAATCTCAGTTATATCATATAAGTTGTGAAATGCTCGTTTGATGGATAATAAATAGCAAATGATGACATAAAATTATGGAAAATGTCAGTAACTCTATAATAATGTTTATAATGCACCTGATATCAAGGATGGTCATGATGATGTACTAAATCATATAATTTGATTTATATGGTTAATTAGGGCTAATAACCCTAAAGAAAATGTAATAAATACATGCATGATCAATAAATGATGAAATTTGCAGAGTAATCATATATCAGTATATAGAACCTCAGTTTTAATTATGAGATCATGATTATGAATAAATCCATGTTAGATGAAGATGAACCTTGAAAAATGTGATGAAACCCTAATTTGAGTAATACATGTAACTTAGGGTTAATATGTACAAATAATGATATGGAACCTGATATTTAGATTATGTATCCTAATCTAGAACATAATATCAGTAACATAAATCCCACATAAGGATGAAGATAGGACAAGTAATAATGTATATATCCTAATGGGATAAGCAAACCCTAATATGAACATGTTTAGGGTTAAGATGAGACGTATGATGATGAGAACCTGATGATAGTATGTAATCTTATCTTAATCAGGTTTGACCAAGATATAGATGACATCAAGAGTATATGTGTGTGATTAGGTTTCTCTTGATCAAGGTACGCCATTACCTCTTACTTGGCTTATTATACAATATGCTTGTGCTATATGCATAGTAAAATACTTGGCATATGATATTGGATGAAATGATTGTTCTTGTATGATATCTTGCTTGATTTCCCATACTTATGGCTATGAACACTTGAAACATAATATATCTGTTCCATTATAAGAAAGCACTATATCTCTTTGGTAAGCATAGTGCTAGTGAGTGATCTATCTCTTTGGTAAGCGGATCACATGTACAATGATCTATCTCTTTGGTAAGCGGATCATAAGGCCTGAATGCATCTATCCCATTGGTAGGCGGATGCACGAGCATATAATGGAAAATAAGCTTAAAATATGTGTTCTCTTTTGTTAATGAATATCTTTATGCAAGTATACGCTTTTCTTATATTCTTCTGTTACTGCCAAGTATTAGTTTTATCTTATTGCCAATATATGATGAGAGGTATATAAAAATACACGTAGGCGTACTCAGTACAATATTCATGAAATATTTTGCTGACGTATACCGCATGTAATCTTTTGTATAGGTTGTGGTTATGCTCTTGAAGATCCAAGATAGAGAGAGTTGTGTAGCGAGCTGATGTACAGGTGGACCTGTTGTTTTAAGATCCTGTTGTTTAGATGTAGCACATGTATATGTAGAAGTTTGCTGTTCAATATGTAATATCAAATGTTGTAACAATTCATGTTGTAATTATATGTTGAATGGTGGACATGTGTTGTGGTTTTATTATTGTTCATGTGCATGTGCTACTGTGTTTCCTTCTGACTCCCTTGATTTTCTCTTTCTTAGCCTGGTGTGGGGTGTTTAAATTGGGATTCTCACTGAGGTGAGGGTTTCAATTTGGACGTCACACATCAGATTAAGTTTTAGAAAATTCGGGGACGTCACAAGTGGTATCAGAGCATGAACAATAGTAAAGCCTGACATTTTCTCATTATGCAACTAAAAACTAAAGAACCTTGAACCTTAATAATCTTTAGGGTTAGATTAGTCATCTTTTAGAGACTAGATCTGACCTAGCCTCTAGGTTAGCACCTAGATGTCTGAGAACTAGACCTAGACTGGTGCTTGTTGTATAGAAAGTCCTTAGATGTCGTTCTTTCCTTGTAGTGCAGCGGTATGGGACGTTGTACTATTTGGAAATGACGTACATAAAAGGAAGAGAAACCCTAGACATATGGCGCTCGTTGTCTAGAGTATCTATACTAGTCTACACCATGTTCTCACCCTTTTCACTAGTTTTCATGACACTGTACTCTCTACTATGTGTGGGACACTCGTTTTCAGGATTTGGTTTTTGATTCCAAATGAATCGAACCTCGATAGTTTTCTCTGACGCTTATTTTATCAGAGAAAAACTATATAATATTTTATTATGTATATGTATTACAAAAATGTGTCCCCACACATGTACGAGTAGGAGGTGATCATGCAACCTAAGTGAAAGAGAATGACATCAGTCTAGAAGAGAGAGTAGTTCTATATTAGATGTCTAGAGCCTTGTTGGGATATATGATAGATGGAATACATGGATAGAATAAGTTTGATGATACGATCTAAGTCTTATATAGATGATATAAGATAGTTTGTGATAATCTCTATTTGACTTCGAGGACATAAGTTCAGTTTTGAGGTTTTGAGATAAGCCTTGATGATGCAAGTAACTAGGCTTTTATGAGATAAGACGAGTTCTTTGATGAGATGAGATAAGTTAAGACGAGACAAGGTTGTGAGTCAGCATGAGCCTCAAGCTCTTTCACAAAGGAGGACCTCTAGTGTTAGGACCAGTTTTAGGGTTTGCTCAAGAGAGAGCGAGACCCACAGGGAGAAGTTCAGAGAACCTAGACTCCATGATATGAGAAATACGAGAAATATGTGATATGATATGTCCTAAACTAGACTACCCCTGAGTGATTGAGTTGAGTCACTCTATGCATGATTCCTATAGTTTGTTGAACCCTAGATGTCTTTGGGAGTGCCAAACCCTAGAGTTAGAGAGAGGCTGGTTATGTATGCATATGTGAATAAGGAAATATGAGTGCCTACCATCTGGGTGAGGGAGAGAGAGTCCCAAGACCCTGGAGGAGGTAGCTATGTTAGTTTTTCTGAAGCCTCATGCTCGGGTTGGTGGTTTCCCACATAAGAATCTAGTGGTGTATATATGAGAGTTTTGGGTAAAGATGTTTCATGGGTAGAGATCTATGAAGAGTATGTTGTAGCATGTTTTGGTTTGTGCTTATGTGGATAGAGCTTGTAAGGCTATCACTAGTGCTAATGAGGTAATCTGAGAACCCTAGACTAAGAGGAAAGATAAAGTATATGTACATGAGATACTCATAGAGTTGAGTTAGTTCAGCGAGACTGAGCATGGAAGTACTCTCATGACAAGGGTTAGGACCTCAGTTGGACTATATGAAGTTTTGATATATGTTTAAAGAGCCACCCACATAAGTTTATTTAACACAACCATGATATAATATATGTAGGATGTGATCTAATCTCGAGACGTGATAGGTAGACATGATATGATGAAAACCTAGAGATAGTTTAATTGATATCAATGCATAAATGGTTAACCATGTACATGATAATGATGATAATTTGATAGTGTTGGTTAATCTTGTGATAAATTCATTAATAAATGTCATAAATTTGTTTTGAGCAATGAAATAAGATCATATGAAGGAAATATGTCACATAGGGTGTTAATCTTAGTGCTTAATAAAGATGAAAAAAAATATACAGTTTGACAGCTAGTACGATAGAATGTTTATAACTCCTTGTTATGATCTAGATGGATAAAGTGAGTTAATGATAATTAACTCCCTCCTAAAAGGCATTGTTAATGATGAACATGTTCTAACAAATTACCTCAATAAAATGTTGATGACGCCTTGGTGTATGAGTTAATCTTAGTTAACTCCTTTAATACATGGTAATATGATGTAGAAACCCTAATGTATGGCTAAAGAAGGATGCAACCCTAACGTATGAGATATGGAATGACATAACCTAAGTTTCTAAACCTTGAGTTTAACCTTGAATGGAGCGCTTGTGCACCAAGATAGTTGTAAAACCCCCCTAATAGTGCTTTGGATACATGGTTTTAGGTAACCTTTGTGGATATGTTAACCATAGAATAGTACCTATATGTGGATGAAGACAAGATAAAGTTTTCCCTAAAAGTATGAGTATAGTTTACTTTCGAGGAAGAAAGTTCTTTTGAGATGTATATGATGTGAAAGACTGGATTTTAGCCTAATTTCGAGGACGAAATATCTTTTAAGATGTGTAGGATGTGATGGAGTGGACTTTTAGAATCCTGAATGTCCAATGACACAAGTGAAGTCACACATGTTGAGTTGTTTTGGGAATTCCAAATGTTTTAATAAGTTTGAAGTGTTGTTGAGGTTTATACAATGTTTTGGATCCATAATTTTATGCCTTCTTGAGGAATTTAATTGAATGATCATATAGTTTATTTTTGTCACCAATTTATGTACAATGTAGCTCGAGAGGTGGTAAGGCTGAGATTAAAATTTGGTGTTAATTGGAGTATCCTAGAGAGAAATATTTAGGTATGGAATTGGTGAAATAAATGTGCATATTTGAGGTTAATAGGCTTAAGTTTAATAGATTGAGCCTGAGCTAGGCTGTGTCGCGTGCCCCTTTGGATAAGGGAAGATTTTGCAGACAAATCGCGACCACCCTTGGCTAATCCAATGGCTGGAGTTGTTGACTTGAGTCAGCAACATATTCTTTTCTATGTGGAGAGACTCGGGCCCTTGGATGATGATCAAACGATAAGGAGTTCTCCTCCTACCTCCAGTCGTAATGGGGAACGCGGGGGAGAAGACAAGGCCGAAAACCCTTCCACCACGTCACTGATCGTGGGTACGAATGTGAATGGCAACCGATCAGGTGATCTCGCCACACTGCAAGGAGCAGGATGACCCCCTTACTTGAGGGTAGTGGCTGAGAGTCGAGGGAGATCAGACTCCCACTCCCTACCTCGTCTCCATTACTTCTCATAGCTGAAGGATGGGGAGCACCACGAGAGAAATATATGGCTAGTAGAGGGTAGATCAGAGGAAGAAGAGAGTAGGGAAAGGAAGTTGAAGGCCTGAGGAGATGGATGTGGGTATTTTCGTGGCCTGAGATGGTGGTTTTGTGAGCCAAGGAGGTGGTCATCGCCGGAGGAGAAGGTGGAGCTCAGAGGCCTGTGCGCGGCGCTCCTCCCCAACACGGATGGCCGTGGATGAGTTCCTGGAGGTGGTGCGAAGCTTTTGGAAGCTTCAACTTGGCGCATGGATGACCAGAGGCAGATCGCCTCTTCTGCTCCGCCGCGTCAGAGCCTACCGGCGGCGAGCCTACGGACACGGTGACTCGGAGGCGCCAGGGCAAAGCTGAGCAGCCGATGTGGTTGGAACGATGATGCCGAAGCTGATGGAGGCCTTCGGAGCTGACAAGGAGCACTCTGGTGCGGCAGTTTGCTCGCCGGAGATCGACCATGCGGCGGCGCTCACGCAAAGCAGAGGGGACGGGCGAGTCCCCGAGATCGGGATCGCGTGGGAGAAAGAAAGAAAGGCAGACCGGGTCCAGGTAGCGAACCAGCCGCATGAACAGTGAACCAGAGGCTCACTTGAGACAAGCTGAAGAGCAGCCGCAACCCTAGAGGACACGTGGCGTCCTGCGGTTGGCCCAAAAAGGTAAAAATCTCAGAAATTACCAGATCTTGTATAATTCCTAATAACTAGCTCCGTTGTCAGAAAAATACAAACAATATACCAAAATTCTCAGAAAAATGCGTAGAATGCATTGGAAGCATAATATCTGTTATTTTATGCATTAATCTCAGTTATATCATATAAGTTTTGAAATGATCGTTTAATGGATAATAAATAGCAAATGATGACATAAAATTATGGAAAATGTCAGTAACTCCATAATAATGTTTATAATGCACCTGATATCAAGGATGGTCATGATGATGTACTAAATCATATAATTTGATTTATATGGTTAATTAGGGCTAATAACCCTAAAGAAAATGTAATAAATACATGCATGATCAATAAATGATGAAATCTGCAGAGTAATCATATATCAGTATATAGAACCTCAGTTTTAATTATGAGATCATGATTATGCATAAAATCCATGTTAGATGAAGATGAACCTTGAAAAATGTGATGAAACCCTAATTTGTGTAATACATGTAACTTAGGGTTAATATGTACAAATAATGATATGGAACCTGATATTTAGATTATGTATCCTAATCTGGAACATAATATCAGTAACATAAATCCCACATAAGGATGAAGATAAGACAAGTAATAATGTATATATCCTAATGAGATAAGCAAACCCTAATATGAACACGTTTAGGGTTAAGATGAGACGTATGATGATGAGAACCTGATGATAGTATGTAATCTTATCTTAATTAGGTTTGACCAAGATATAGATGACATCAGGAGTATATGTGTGTGATTAGGTTTCTCTTGATCAAGGTACGCCATTACCTCTTACTTGGCTTATTATACAATATGCTTGTGCTATATGCATAGTAAAATACTTGGCATATGATATTGGATGAAATGATTGTTCTTGTATGATATCTTTCTTGATTTCCCATACTTATGGCTATGAACACTTGAAACATAATATATCTGTTCCATTATATGAAAGCACTATATCTCTTTGGTAAGCATAGTGCTTGTGAGTGATCTATCTCTTTGGTAAGCGGATCACATGTACAATGATCTATCTCTTTGGTAAGCGGATCATAAGGCCTGAATGCATCTATCCCATTGGTAGGCGGATGCACGAGCATATAATGGAAAATGAGCTTAAAATATGTGTTCTCTTTTGTTAATGAATATCTTTGTGCAAGTATACGCTTTTCTTATATTCTTCTGTTACTGTGAAGTATTAGTTTTATCTTATTGCCAAGATATGATGAGAGGTATATAAAAAGACACGTAGGCGTACTCAATACAATATTCATGAAATATTGTGCTGACGTGTACCGCATGTAATCTTTTGTATAGGTTGTGGTTATGCTCTTGAAGATCCAGGATAGAGAGAGTTGTGTAGCGAGCTGATGTACAGGTGGACCTGTTGTCTTAAGATCCTGTTGTTTAGATGTAGCACATGTATATGTAGAAGTTTGCTGTTCAATATGTAATATCAAATGTTGTAACAATTCATGTTGTAATTATATGTTGAATGGTGGACATGTGTTGTGGTTTTATTATTGTTCATGTGCTTGTGCTACTGTGTTTCCTTCTGACTCCCTTGATTTTCTCTTTCTTAGCCTGGTGTGGGGTGTTTAAATTGGGATTCTCACTGAGGTGAGGGTTTCAATTTGGACGTCACACATCAGATTAAGTTTTAGAAAATCCGGGGACGTCACAAGAACTCACCACCCAGTATAAGTTGGTGGTTTCAGATATTAACATGGAGATCAACAAAGGTAAGCATAATATAAACCATGAATATGATAAAATGGTAGAATCTTAAAGGAGAAAGGAATCAACTTTTTACGGTGAACCTATCAAGGCGGGCACTTGGAACTTTTAAGTCTGATGTTAACACTATGTGGCATACTATGATTTCTTTCATAATAAAAATTTACAAAGATGTTTTAGAGGAGTCTAAAGGGTGTGTGCCTCCACATAAAGAGACTTTGTTGTGGAATGATGAAGTACATAGAGAGATCTCTAAGAGCTTCCCAAATTTGACGATGATGAATTTTTTAAGAGATACAAGCAAGCAAAGAAAGAATATAAAAAAGTAGTTCAAGGCAAGGTCCAAGTACTTTGAGGGGATATATAAGAAGTTGGACATGAGAAATGAGAAAAAAAGATACATCGTATAATATAAAGGAAAGAAAGACACCGAACTCAAGTAAAATAAATCAATAATGAAGATGGTAAGTTGTTGGTGAAGGGTGATGACATCAAGAACCAACAGAGAAACTACTTCCACAAGATTTTTGGTGCATATACCTTGAACAGTGTTAAAGACTTGTATAACATGAATACGAGATATATTACTTACACATGAGCTTAAAGACTTGTGTAACAATGTTAAAGACTCAAGTAAAATAGATCGCTTTGAGTCTGATTTTAACGCCAAATACATCCAAACAAATCTACCGTTAAGATTGGCATAGGTTCAAATCCAAGACAGCTGGGGACTTTATCAAAATCCAAAGATTAGAAAGTTGTTTTGAACTTTTGAATGCCTATAGTCCATAGAAAAAGAAAAACTGCAACCAAGCCGGACCGGGTCTAAACGCGACAGTTACGTTTGGACCTTGACGTGCTTGGCTTGACTATCCAATTGACGTGTTCATCGGGCACGCAGTATTCACTTGCTCAAAGTAGATCATCTTAATCAGAAAAATAGAGAGAGGAGGCGGTACTGCGCATGTATGCTGATTGGTGATTGTTGATCGATCAAGTGGCTTGAGAACCGTGTGGCCAGGAAGGTCCATACGTCTGCGGTAGTTGTTGGTGTACCAGATCATCTGAAAACCGCAACGGTGTTCCTTTCTGTATCCATCTATTTGTTCGAGAGAGGGATGGTATAGATCTATGGTCCTTGGGCACGGAGAAACAAGACCACTGGAATTCCACGGTGCACAGCAATGCACGAGAATGTACCCGTCACTCAACGTGTTGAGCTGATGCTGATTTAATAGTGAACGTCAAATGTACAGGTTTGAGTTTCAGACGTGCTATCCAACCTTAATTAATTGGGGGTATGAATTGAATACAGACATCCCGTAAAATTTGGAATACGCAGCATATTTATGTGCCTCCAAGAAGTACGCACGTGAAGGGTGAAGGAGATTTTTTTTTTTTTTAATAACTAAGGGCGAAGGAGATACTTTCTTTTCTTCTTTTGTGTGGAGAGGAGATTGCTACGTTTCTTGCACGGTTCAACCACTTAATTGTCGCATCTGCTTACTAGGACATGAAACAGATACGTCGACCGGTCGATCCTTTATAATACGGCTTGTAATACGAAAGTGTGCTGTTTTTTTGCTTTTATATGGTGGGTGTTTGTGTTTCACTCAACCGTTTGCCAAATCGTCAAGACTGTGACTGATGATCGCTTCATATTCGTTCTTTTTCAGTCATCTTAAGGGGAAATCATCATCCAAATTAAATTAATCATCAAGATTATGATTTGTGATCAGTCCATTTTCCTGCACCCCTCCCTCCGCCACATCCCAACCAAACCAACAAATCGAGCCAAATTAAATTTTCTAGTGGGACCCTACGACTACAAAGAAAATTCAGCTATTTTCACAACCTGTTATATCTCATTTACTTACCTAGAGTCTGCAGGTCGCCACCGATCCAAGGCGTACAAACTTGTGGCGGAGAAACGTGCAACTTGGAACCGCATGCGTCGAGGAAGCATCTAGAGCGGATATTTGTGGTGGAAGATTCCGTGGAGATGGTTGCAGTCTTCTAGATGCATTGGATTAACTGCTTTTTGTATGACGCTTTTCTCTTTAAGGGATGTCATTCGTTAATAAAGGATTTTAGCAATGGATGCAGCACAGGTTAGGTTTTAGTTAAAACCAAGTTGGAATCTGAAGTGTTGATGAAAACTGCAATCACACGATTTCGCTATCTTGAAACTGAGACGAAGTGCTCTAGTGTTATTTGGTCCATCGGAACCGAACTGAGTCATTGATTTAGCGTTTGAAGTATTTTTTCCAGCCAACTTTTGGGATTAAGATAGAAAGACCCCCACCCCCACCTCCAGTCCACAGTCTATGGCCAAAGCCAGATGTCCGGAAAGATGGTAAATCAAACATGATAACCTCTGATACACCTCTAATTGAGTATACTATTGACTCATTCATAGTCTTCTCTTGTGAAGAGACATAGATCCGCTTAATTGTGAGCGGTAAACCAATCCCATATGGCCTAGCAGGGGCATGGGTTTTTAAGACTGATCCTCCTTACTTGTTGGCATGTGTTTCTGCTGAAAAGCGCACACACATACACATGTCATGCTCACCCAACCGGGTTAGCTTAAGTTCTCAGCGTGTGAAATTTTCTTAGCTACATTGTCGGACGAATAAGACCGTTATTCGGACCAACATGGCCACATGCCGTCCTCGTCATTCAAGTAGTGCTTCTCTTACCCAGTTACTTACATATGCACTCAATGAAATTACTTTCTTACATGAGTGGACGATAATATCACCATTTGCACATTTATATCTGGTTCTTGTAATCGATTTGTTGTGTCTCCTCAGATCTGTCGGTCAAGTCCTTTGTAATTGGGTTCTTGAAACCAAAAGGCAATTAACATTAGGAGAAAAATATGGTTAAATGGGTAAATTTTAGTGTCTATCATTACTATCTTTTATTTCAGCCAACTTACAAGTCATCAGATATTACATATGACGTCCAATATTCACTACATGATCGAGTGTTCGAGTTCTTTGGTTCCTTTCTTTACCCTTATTTCTATACTATTGCAACTATTCGTCGCCCACCTCTAGTAATCTTATCCTTTGTTCTTCTTTTGCACCTTGATACAACTGTTTCTTGATCGAATTATTAAGTTATTGTTGTCCTCTAGAATACATAAGGTCCAATAGATGGTTTGACCCTGATCTCCTGCTAGCATATGGAGACATGAATTGAGCTGTAAGAGGTAATTGGCTTTGGGAGTGTGACCACCGGCTACCTCATTTACATGGGCGAGAGAAACCATCGTCACGACAATGATCGATCTTGACATGCCTTCTCCTCTAGGCTCATTTAAATTTAAGTGTTATATGTCTTTCTTATTTCTATTCTTATTAAATGCTGTTTCCTGTTTGTTTTGTCTCCTACAAGTATATTTCAATCAATACTTAATAGACATCATTTTCCAACATAAAAAAGATAAAAGTGTAGCTTAATTTTCATTTTTTTCGTATATGAAACCTACTATTATCAACGTTTTTTAATTATCATACAGATCCTAAACATACGGTGAGTATGAAAGATATCGTCTCTCTACGGATAAAATATGTATGAATTTTCACTTCCATAGATAAAAATAAATTTTCGAATGGACCCCCTAGGTTTACTTTCCAATGTAACACTCTTTGAAGATTAAGAAACTTCAAAATACTCTATCTATAACATAATAGGTCACTTATAATTAACTTTGATAATCCATGTTTTGATGTGTTTCTTTTGAATTGGTCAGAGAAACCAATTATACTTAGGATCACTTCCTTCATTTTTTGATGTTACAAAATATGTACCATATGTAACCTACTATCCTTGAATTATGACAAACTTGGACGACATATCTAGAATTCAAGACGTCGGGTTAAAATGTTATGTGTCCCTTGAATGGTTTGAATATAGATGTTGGATAATAGGTCTACGTATTCCCATATAATTGACTACTAGAACCTTGTGTCTAAGTCTATTCTTAGTGTCTTTGTATTCATGAAAAGTATTAAAATGAAAACCTTCACATAAAAGAGTAATATAAGTAGGATTTTTTTTTTCAAATTTCTTTATAACTGACGAGATAGGAAGAAAATGACGAGTCTTTTCCAGTCCCTATCAATCGAATAATCAGTATTTAAAGAAAACAAGAAACTCAACCCTTTTTTCAACCTTGATAGTGACATAAAATCCAAGAAAACACCAAATATGTTTCAACCCAAGTCCAACTAATCTTTTAAGAAAGGTAAGAAACACAATTGAAATAAGAACATTGGGAGATAATATTATGATATGTTTTTGGCAAGCTTGGTCACCTTCATAGTGTTTGTCAAAACTACAAGGAAGAAAAGAATCAACATCCTAAGAAAATCAAAGTGAACATGATTATTGCAAAAATAGACACCAAATCTCTTATTTTTAATATATACAGTACTTCATCACATAATAACATTTTGTTGGATTCTGGAGCCATATTTCACATTTTCTTTGACGGTCATTCTCTAACCATTGTGTTTGGAAAATATTGTTTATGTGATCTCTTAGGGTGAAAAGGTGTTCATAAATATAATTGTAAATAATGGATGTGTAGATTTGAAGATATCAGAGGGATTCCTGACCGGCCTAAATCGCGCGTCCCAAAATTGGAGGCGGATTTGAAGTAGTCGGACTTTTATATTTATAACCTGAAACCTTCTAGGCCCCCGCAACTTTGTTTACGGGGTCGAAGTAGATATACGGGGTCGAACACAGGGACAAGGGTGGTAGTGTTGAGAACACAAAATTGACATGTTACACTCCGACAAGGGTAAAGAGATGGCAAAGTTTCCCAAGGGAACAACAGGATAAGACCGATAAAACAAAAGAAATCCATCTCCAACTGGAGCTACGAGGAAAATTAAGGTTTTAAGCATTTATCAATTTTTAGGGATTTTCGTGCAACGGAAACAGAGAGATAATACTAGCGCTAAAGTAAGGTACGAAGGAGAAAACTTTGGTAAAACAAGCGACAACAGAAACATCCTGTACCCCTCCTCTCGAAGCGAGTACCTCTAACGAAGAATCAACACCCCTCTCGAGGTTGCTGAGCTTAAGTTAGAGTGGAAAGGTTACTAAAGCAACTCCGATTCCGGGCTCTCTCGTACTCCAAAATCGGACCAAACACTAGAGCCACAACACCTCTCTCGAGGTTGTTGCAACGGGAAAACACGATTCGGTAGCTAATCGAAGCGCGATCTAAGCGTACAAGCTAGAGTTCAGATGTTAAACATAACAATCATCCAACAAAGGTACCAAACATAAAGCAGAAGATGATTAAAACTCTTCTATTTCCATAAACATATAAGGGTCTAATTACATTGCATAAGTAAAAGAAGTAAATGACTGAAATAAGTAAAGATAAATGTCGCCTTCTTGATTTAGAAGGATGACAGACAGCAGCAGACTTTCCATCCCGATACCAGGCAAGGGCCTTGCCCGATGCACACGTGTCGGGCGACACACTCACAACTGGCGGATGTATCGCGTGGGGCACCCTGGCCCGATACGATCATATCGGGCGGCACCCTCTCGGGCGACACGCCGTGACTGGCGATGCGTATCAGGATTCGGTATCGTGCCGGGCTAGAGTGTTGCTTCCAGGTATCGGCCACTACTATCGGATATCCTTATTGGCCGATATCAGCCTACAGCGGCGCCCGGGACGGTCCTTAGTGAACCATTCCCTCCCTCTCGGGATTGGGAAGTGCTCACCTAGAATCGCCCGTCACGACCTCTGAGGCACGACACACCAACTCCAGATGCTTTCCTCAGTTAGCTCTTGGGGGTTCCGAACTGTCTTTTCGGCTTCCTGTAGCTGCTATTTATAGGCAGCGGTTGGAAGAAGTTATGGTGTTCCGGATGCCACGTGTCCTTCTTTAGTTCCATTATTGCGGCTTCAGGCACGCCTGATATGCGTATTGCCCGGCACAAGGATGTCGGGCTGTCGGTCATCGTGACGAGTGGCACCTTCCGGTTGGTGGCCTGTATCGCGCGACATGCTACAGCAGTCGTGGTGAGTCCGGCTCCCTCTCGGGTAAAAGGCGTATCGCTCATCCGCTTCCTCTTGCGCGGCACCTTTGTGTCACACGTCAGTGTATCGCGCTACCCTATCGGGCAGTGAGCGTATCGGTCGATTTCCTGGGGAAAAAGGTCGATGCAGGTAGAACACGTTTATGGGCCGGGACGGGCCTTTTCGATGATAAATGAGCAAAAATAGAGGAAAACTCTACAAAAGATGGAAATATTGAGTTAAGAGCGTAGCGTGGCCTGTTATTGCAAAAGTACATATAAAAAGAGAGGAAAACAATTTAAAAGGGAAGTTTTGATAACATAATAAGGGCCAAAAACATCACAAAATTTGGTGTTATCAACTCCCCAAACTTAGCATTTTGATTGTCCTCAATCAATATTTAAACTTTATTTTGTGGTGCTTCTTCTTGACCGGTATAGTTTTCAGACTATGGGTTAGAGCGAGTATTGAGATGTCTTTCTGAGAATACGGCCCGGTCACAAAAAACAAACTTTATTTCTCCTGCCTTATTAAACAAAAATTTTCTCCACAGCTTCGACGAGACTTAGGTGCATGATTTTGAAGTTAGCTTTCACACCAAACAGCTTTTGGGGGTAGAAAGTTGTGTGTTTGGGTAGGCTTAAGGCTTTTTGGGTTTTTCTTATTTCCCATTAGTCCATCCAGGTACGGGTCCGTTAACGGGTAAGTGGTCCTTGCAGTCCAAGCCAGTTGGCTTTAGAGCAGTGATTTCACATCCTACGTACTACTGCCCCGGATCTACCATGCCTAAAGATGGGTACTTTTGGAAAACAAGTGTGTATATATATTTTTTTCTTTTCCATTTGGCACAACTCTCATGCTTTTATTCACTCTCATAAGGTTATTCTCTCTTTTTGGGATTTTTTTAGGTAAGGGAAAACAAGAGGAATTTTGTTGCTATTTCGACAGCTTTTTCCTTCTACATACACGTCTCTTTAGCGGTTGCGAGATTATTTTTCGAAATTTTTGGCGTTGAGAGTCGTAGTATTTTGTTGTTTGAGGCTGCATTATCAGAAAGACATAACAAAACTTGCATCTTCTTGGGCACATAGAAAACAGACTGGCAAGAAGTCGTATCAGGTTTTTACTATATAGTGTCTTTGTACATATGTAAGGAGACAAAATAAGCAAAATTTTTCAAAATTTGTGTATGAACATATATATATGTACACATGATAAAGGAAAGGAATAAAAAGAACAAAAGGTGTGAAGGAATTTTTTTTATACCTCCCTCACTGGTACATGGTACCCCCCGAAACTTGCTCCACACTCTATCCCAGAGTTGTGAAGTAGATAAGGTAGGGTAATGCTTAACCTAGTGAGGGTTAGCAGGTGAGCGCGCCTGCGCTAGATAGAAGCTCCCACACATATTCTCCTCATTTGTTGTGGTAGTCGATGTGGTGGTGCTGGTCAGGCGTCGCTTCGTTTGATATCCATTCCAGGACGAAGATGCCGCAGTCGTTGGATAGAGGAATTTGTTGTGGATTGCGGTGGTAGAACTGAAGCTCGTGCCATTTGCTTGCTGCCATATCTAGGAATGGTTGTATCAGCGCTGCCACCTCGTCATAGTATTTTCGTACTAAGCGCTCGAGGGATGTCAACGATGTCGATGTACATTGCACTGGATGATCTTTGTTGCTATCTGAGCTGTTGTAGAAAATTCCTGCTCGTTGGTGAGCGTACATCGTCAGGAGCGTCCAGTGGTTGTAATGCAGAATGGGAAGGAAGATTGTGCATGGAACTCTGTGCTCCAACTCTGCCAGAAATGATTGCTTCGCTCTTGTTTCATCAGTGAGGCATATGTCATTGAACATCATTGGATGAGCTATGTATGTTTGTTCAAACTTTGTCTATAGTGTCTGGATGTAAGCGGCCGCCACAGATACCACCAAGCATCCTCCATCTTTTACCATGTCCCTTAAGTCATCCACTGGGACTATTACATCGCCTGCCTCGTAGATGACATATGCCGGGGTAGAATCAGCTAACCTTAGAAGAATTACGTTGACCTGCTCCTGCGTGAGTATAGCGCACGAGAAGCGGTTGAAATTTTCGATCAGTTATTCTGAAGTTTCAGGCGAAATAGGGTCTTCGAATCTGTGCACTTCCCGCAGGATCTCTAACTTCTTGCTTGCCCCGTAGGTGTCAGTTTCCATCTCGACTTCTTTCTCTAGAGTGTTGTTGGGTTGTGAAGATTCGTCTTCTTGATCGTTGTCCAACAACCTCTCTGGTACCCCTGCGTCTTGGAAATAGCGCCCATATTTGATCAACAGCAGGGCGTATATGCTCCTGAGGTGGTAAAAGTTTTGGCCCAGGAGGTGTCTCATGTATCCAAATATGTTGAGCAGCTCAATGGCACGCAAGACAGTAAATGCGCTGTTTTCGCTTCCCTCTTCTGCTTGGATGGGGAAGTCTCGGATAGAAAAGAAGTTCCAAATGCCGTTGTGACGTTTGACTCCTTGCTTAATAGCTCGTAGAAGACACAGCGGTAGAAGTCTTAGATGCTTGTCTTCCGTGCGACTAAAAATAAGCCCGGAGCGTGGTACCTCGTTGTTGCAGCAGCTCAGGAGCTGGACGTCGTGGTTCCTGAGGTCTGCCACGTAGAGGAACCATACGTTGCGGTGCTTGTACGGGGCCAACACCATGTTCATGTTATGCTCTTTGATGTGTTGCAGCATGTTGGCCACCGCAATAGAGTCGGACACTCCCATCATCAGCCTTCTCGCCAAGGTCGGGGTGGCGTTGTATACTCTTCTCTGACCTGTCCCGGCGCTGATGTTCTCCATTATAGCACCTTCTAGGACCCTAAATAGCCTTTTTCCTACGATGGCTGGTGAGCGGAATATGCTTCTGAGTGCTCCCCATCGTACGAAGAAGTAGCCGTCCCTCCAGACGACGTCTTCTTCATCTGCCTGCGACCTTAAAACCTTGTTCATCAATTTCTGGTCTCTGATTGTCAGGTAGCCGATGGCCCTTCTGTCGAAGTCAACCATCTCGAAGGAAGGTAGCTCTGACGGTGCATAGAACTTATCCGCCATCGAGCATCTTCCTCTGGAGGGGTGTCTTTCATTGGCGGCACAAATGTCTCCCCCTTCTCCCTCTGATTCATCAGAAGCGTCCTCCCCGATGTTGATATCTTCGTTATCATCTTCAGCCTCATCCAGGGGGACTGAGGGAGCTGTTTCTTCTTGACCGTGGGAGCTCGCCTGTCCTACTGGAGCTCCGTTGGCCGATCTTTGTGGCATCCCTTCCTCGAGCGTTGTGGATGGCCCGCTGGAGGAGGAAGAGGACGATGATCTTGAGGAAGCCGCTGGCGAGGAAGGTGGAGAGCCTGAGCCAGGAGGTGACAGAGATCTTCTCGGCTGCCTTCGACGTGGATAGTCATCTCCTCTGTTTAGCCTCTCATCGATCATGTCAAGGCATTTGAGGGCCTGCTGAAGCATGGCGTTTAAAGTCTCTAGTTGGCCGGGAAGGCCAACTAGAGTTAGCAGTTCCCGTTCCTGGCTATTTATCCGCTGCTGGAAAAATGAAAACTTGTGGGTTAGAGAATTAAACGTAGGCGAGTGGCTCTCTATTACCTCCCGCAAGTGGTCAAGCTTGTTTCCTAGAATTTTCCTGAGCGACAGAGGGGATCATGCAGATCTCCCTCCCGTTCTTGCGATGCCCCTCTCACGTGAGGGTCTACCCGACGAGGTAGACCCGATCTCGATCATTCGTGAGGTAGATGATGCTGGGCGAGGTGTCGGCACCTTGGCGGCCGTCACTCCCTCGCCCTCTTATCGTGGTGCAGATGGCCGTGGCGTGGGTGGATGTTGCTCCACCTCCATGTTGTCGGTGATCTCTTCAGCAACTGCTATAGGGGACACCCGTAGTTGTGTCGGCATTAGCTGTGCATCTCCGAGCTCTATCTCAAGGATCTCGGCGAACACCCCATCACTGGCGTCCAGCTGTGCTACTTCTTTTGCCTCTAGAGGCCGCACAAAAGTTTCGGGAGCTGCGGCCGTCTCTTCCGCAGTAGCTCCCGTCGTTGTCTCGGCGAATTCTATGATCACCAGTTCTTCTTTAGCCACAACAGGTGTTGTCGTTATCATGGCTGGTATGGTAGGAGCGATGACAGCTCTATCAACTACTGTCATCGGTGGCTCTGGATTGGCGGCTGGCTCAACGAAGGTCGTTGATGCTTTGTCCTGCCTTGGGTCGAGAGGAATTGGTTCTCCTCTCGTAGCCGCCCTCTCTTGAATTCTGGTGGTGGCGGCGTAAGCGGCGTCTACCTCCACAGCTTCTATTTCTTCGACGGTGAAGACCATTTTTTCTACGTTATAGGTGGCACTGTGAGGGAGTGGAAGGAGGGTATTTGTCCTTACAAAATTGTAGAAATAGCATCTCCCCTCCTTCTTTATAATATTGGCCCTCATGAGGTACTTGAGATCGATCAACTCATCACCCCTTGTCCTCAAAAGGCTGCGCGGATCTTGCGGGTACCCAAGTCTAGCCACGATTAGGTTGACAATGCCACCCATGCAGTATTCCTTGGTGGCATCCTTTATTTGGTGCAGCCTGTTCAGCAGAAATTGTCCAAGGTTGATCACTCTGCCCTCCATCATGTGCCACATGACGTGGAGTTCTTCAGTGTAAATGTTGCTGGACTCATTCTTGCTGAACAGTAGGCATGCCACCAGCTTGTGCACTATTCTCCATAAACATGAGTGCACTTTGCTTCCCGGCTTGAACGATGATTCTCCAGTCAGCCTTTTCCAGAGCTCCACGGGATTGAACCCATCTCCTTTTGTGATCCTTTCACCGTTATTCATCAGCTTCTTCTCCTCCTCGCTGGAGGAGAAGATCCCGTTGAGCAGCTTCTCGGAGATGGAGTGCTCCGAATCGTACAGCCGCCCCTGTAGTCTGTCTGCTCTGCCATATTCTTCAATTTCCTCAGCAGTATTCTTCACTCGGCGGAGAGACGACATGAACTCCCTCGTGAGTTCGGTGTAGGAGGTTGAACGGCTGAGACAGATCTTCCTCAGTCCTGCCGCGGTGAGGACGCTCTCCAGTCTTCCAAAAATACCCAACTGAATGAAAGAAGACTGGTGGTAGAATCTACTCGACCTATAGAGCTTGGTCGCCAGTTCTGCATACCGGCATCCATGCTCGTTATCTCTCGACACGAACCTTCCTGGTGTGTGATCTAGGGGTTCTGCCACTTATGTTGGAGATGTTGCAGGAGCCGCCACTTCTCCAATTCTTATTCTTTTTTCAGCGGTTGATGGCCCAACCGCCTCAGGATTCTGGCATTTCTACCTGACTGTTGTCGCTTTAACTGCGGCCTCGGTGTCGATTCTTCTTTCGTGTTCGTCAACTCGAATGATAGTTTGCTTTGTACGGGCCATTTCTATTAGCATAAACAAATTAATTGATCAATTTAAATGTGCCGATATTAATGTAGGCAGAAACTAAAATTTGATACCGGCGTTTAAAAGAAAATAGAAAATACGATAAATTCAGCCTGATACAAGAATTACCCGACACCACTGTATCGGGTGATACAGAGCTTTTAAAGATGTAGGCTCGTGCCTGATACGAGTTCTGGGTATCGTTCGTCACGTCGAAAGAACATCTGAGGCGATATAGAACAAGATGATACAGAGGAAACTACACGTCAGACTCGTCACCCGACATGGGTGTGTCAGGCGGTACGGTTGCAAGAAACAAAGCGCTCGATAGGGCCTTCTTGATAGAAAAACAACGTGTTTCCCGATGACACATGGAGGGTGACACGATTATCGCCCGATAGGGCGTATCGGGCAAACACGTGCTAAAGGCGTGTCACATGACACACGTGTCGGGCGATACGAGAAAACTCAGCTAAAGCTGTTAGTCCGATAAGTTATGCGCGATAGGAAG
Source organism: Alisma plantago-aquatica (assembly GCA_963693085.1). Classification (NCBI taxonomy): domain Eukaryota; kingdom Viridiplantae; phylum Streptophyta; class Magnoliopsida; order Alismatales; family Alismataceae; genus Alisma; species Alisma plantago-aquatica. The sequence continues at coordinate 96,725,218 of OY856409.1, forward strand.
CTTGTGTCGGGCACACATGTTGTCAGGCTATACCTTTGCTATTTTCTTTAACTTTCTGCGCGACATGAGAGCATAAGAGGGTTACGCGACACGTGAGCAAACCAAGGAAATCACAGCACGATACAGGTAGGTGAAAAGAGTAAAGGCAGTAGCCCGACACGGTAAATTCGACATACTATTTATACCAATCCCAACTGGGGTAAAACGGGTAATTCTGGGACACGTGTCGGCCGTTGGGATAGGTCATTCCCGAGACAGGCAGTCCATCCGTCAGCACAAGGGTAATTACTCCTCTTGCACGATACGAGTGCACGCCGCCCAGGAATGTCATCCGTCATGACCTTTGTGATGCCCGAAATACCATCGCCCGATATGAGTGCGTTTTGAGCACCGGTTGAGCTGCATCCCGATAGGAAAACTTAAGAACAAAATCAAGGTGAAAAACTTAAAAACAAAGCGGAGAAAAAACGGTCGATGAGTAAAACATCATTGGACAAGGTTAAGTTCCCAGCCTTAGATAGTATTACCCATCCCGGTCCATGAAACAGAGCGGTGGCCCATAAAACAAAAGAGTCAGCGCACGTGGCGCATGTGCTGACTCGGGCATTATTACAGTCCAAATGTCCATAATGTTTGTTTTGCAGGAAAGTAAATAACATCCTATTCTAGGAAAAATAAAAAGCTCAGGATGCCTCCCGAGGAGCGCTGGAGTTTGTGTCACCAGCTCGACTGCTTCAGGTTCTTCACTTTTAGCCTCCTGCATCATCCATACTCGCAACTCGATCTCTGCCTTTTGTGACCACAACCCTGCCTTTTTGGCGGTTTCATTGTTAGACGATATTTTTCTTGAGGGTTTCTTTATTAATTCGGCCATCTGAGCTAATTGTTGATCAATCTGGCATTGATGCGTCTACATATCTGCCATATGGACCTTTAATGAGTTCAGAACACCCGAATTTGAAAGCACACTCTGCACTAACTGGTTATTAATTGTGTTATGTCTTTTTACAAAATCAAACAATTGTCCGACCACGTCTGATTGGTTTGGAACCTTGTCCTTTCCCTACTCTTTGGCTGATCCTTGGTATTTAACTTGCCCCTGGAAGTTTCCTTTGTTTGACTCGAAGGGGGTGTTTTTGACGAATTGACTCTGTCCTCCCCTTTTCTCGAAGGCTTGAGGTGGCTTGGAGGAAGTATGCAGCTGATGTGAGTTTTCAGCTACATCTTTGTTGCCATAACTGAAATTGGGATGGTCCGGCCTTTTGAAGTTAACAAAAGAGACATTCTCAGTCTCCTCATCCTCAGTTTCAGTATCGCTCGATGCATCAGGTCGGGTGTAGATGCAACTATCTACCCTATGTCCTCCCTCTCCATAGGTAATACACTTCATAACCTTCTCGAATTGCTTCTTTCCCTTCCCACTGGACTCTTTCAGCTGCTTCACATCAGTTGTGATCCTCTGGATCTGAGAAGTGATGGTCTCCAGAGCCTTGGATTCAAAAGAAGGTCCTTCACCAGCCTTCTTAGCTTGTCCCCTGTCAGATCTATCATAGTCAGTGCTGGCTTGCAGCTCGACCATGTTTTTGATGATCTTCTCGGACTTGCTCGGCTTCTTTCCCAGAAAGTCACTTCCTGCTGCTGCATTCAGTGAAACCCTTTCCTCGGGGGTTAAACCGTTATAGAAGGTGGTGATCAAGAAACCTTTCTTGTAATTGTGATGAGGGCAGTCCCTCTAATATTCCTGATATCTTTCCCAAGCGTCGTGGAGGTTCTTGTTTGGCTCTTGCATGAAGGAAGTTATCCTTTGTCTGTTTTGCACGGTCTTCTCAGTTGGATAGAACTTGTTCACGAAGGCATCTGCCAGTGCTCCCCGTCCATTCAGGGCTTGGTGGGGCAGCCCCAGATACCAGGATAGAGCCTTATCTTCCAAAGAGAAGATGAAGCCCTTGCAGTAGATTACCTCCTGGGGAACCCCCCGCATCTTTATGGTGTCGTGGATATTTTTGAAAGAATCCAAGTGGTGATAGGGGTTGTCATTCTTAGAACTCCCCCTAAAGCTTTTGTTTTGAATCATGGAGATGACCGTTGGCTTGAGCTCGAAATTGGTGGCGTTAAATCATGGAATGACGACGTGGAATCTGGAGTTGTTAGCCTTTGTGGAAGCTAACTCTCTTAGAGTCTTTTCTTCTTCATCTGAATCATCACTGTCACTGCCTCCCTGGCACTGTTCCTGATTATTTTGGTTCCTCCTGTGCCTTTGGTTATGACGGCGTCTATCCTGGCGATGATCTTCCTCGAACTGCTCCATTTCTGGATCCTCAGGCTTATCGTTGCCGTCGTAGCGGTCATTATCTTCCGGTGGGGGAACGTGAGGTCTAGCCCTCCCTTGGCGTTCACCTTCTGAAAGGGGTTGTTCAACACATGACGACATGTTTGATGGTGTCGGCGCTCAGGTTAGCTGAAGGTCTTTCCTGTGATCACCTGAATAGCATGTAAAATTAAGTTAGCAAATTTGTTATTAATAAGAATCACTCATTTCAGGTGAAGAATAATAAATAATAACAAAAAGAAAAAAGAGAGTGTTGTCAAGCTCATTTCTAAGCTTGAGGCACTGGAGTGTAGTTAGCGGATTTGAGTTCGTCAACAATACCGTTTTGCCTTGTCCCCAACAACGGCGCCAAAAAGTTGACCGGCCTAAATCGCACGTCCCAAAATTGGATGCGGATTTGAAGTAGTCGAACTTTTACATTTATAACACGAAACCTTCTAGGCCCCCACAACTTTATTTACAGGGTCAAAGTAGATATATGGGGTCGAACACAGGGACAAGGGTGGTAGTGTTGAGAACACAAAATTGACAAGTTATACTTCAGCAAGGGTAAAGAGATGACAAAGTTCCCTAAGGGAACAGTAGGATAAGACCGATAAAACAAAAGAAATCTATCTCCAACTGGAGCTATGAGGAAAATTAAGGTTTTAAGCATTTATCAGTTTTTAGGGATTTTCGTGCAACGAAAACAGAGAGATAATACTAGTGCTAAAGTAAGGTACGAAGGAGAAAACTTCGGTAAAACAAGCGGCAGTAGAAACATCCTATACCCCTCCTCTCGAAGAGGGTACCTATAACCAAGCATCAACACCCCTCTCGAGGTTGCTGGGATTAAGTTAGAGTGGAAAGGTTACTAACACAACTCCAATTTTGGGCACTCTCGTACTCCAGAATCAGACCAAACACTAGATCCACAACACCTCTCTCGAGGTTGTTGCAACGGGAAAACACGATTCGGTATCTAATTGAAGCGCGATCCAAGCGTACAAGCTAGAGTTCAGATGTTAAACATAGCAATCATCCAACAAAGGTACCAAACATAAAGAAGCAGATGATTAAAACTCTTCTATTTCCATAAACATATAAGGGTCTGATTACATTGCATAAGTAAAAGAAGTAAATGACTGAAATAAGTAAAGATAAATGTCGCCTTCTTGATTTAGAAGGACAACAAACAACAGCAGACTTTCCAGCCCGATACCGGGCAAGGGCCTTGCCTGATGCACATGTGTCGGGCGGCACACCCTCTCAGGCGACACGCTCACGACGGACGGATGTATCGTGTGGGGCACCCTGGCCCGATACGATCATATCGGGCGGCACCCTCTCAGGCGACACGCCATGACTGGCGATGCGTATCGGGGTTCGGTATCGTGCCAGGCTAGAGTGTTGCTTCCAGGTATCGGCCACTCCTATCGGATATCCTTGTTGGTCGATATTGGCCTGCAACATCGCCCGGGACGGTACTAAGTGAACCATTCCCTCCCTCTCGGGATGGGGAAGTGCTCACCTAGAATCGCCCGACACGACCTTTGAGGCACGACACACCAACTCCAGATGCTTTCCTCAATTAGCTCTTGGGGGTTCCGAACTGTCTTTTCAGCTTCCTGTAGCTGCTATTTATAGGCAGCGGTTGGAAGAAATTATGGTGCTCCGGATGCCACGTGTCCTTCTTTAGTTCCATTATTGTGGCTTCAGGCACACCCGATATGCATATCACCCGGCACAAGGATGTCGGGCTGTCGATCATCGTGATGAGTGGCACCTGCCGGTGGGTGGGCTGTATCGCGTGACACACTACAACAGTCGTGGTGAGTCCGGCTCCCTATCAGGTAAAAGGTGTATCGCTCGTCCGCTTCCTCTTGCGCGGCACCCTTGTGTCGCGCGTCAGTGTATCATGCTACCCTATCGGGCAGTGAGTGTATCGGTCGACTTCCTGGGGAAAAAGGCCGATGCAGGTAGAACACGTTTATGGGCCGGGATGGCCCTTTTCAATGATAAATGAGTCAAAAATGGAGGAAAACTCTGCAAAAGATGGAAATATTGAGTTAAGAGCGTAGCGTGGCCTGTTATTGCAAAAGTACATATAAAAAGAGAGGAAAACAGTTTAAAAGGGCAGTTTTGATAATAAAATAAGGGCCAAAAACATCACAAAATTTGGTGTTATCAATTCCTAAGGCTATAAGATTTTCTACATTTGCTATATCGAAGAAAAATCTAGTGAGTGAAGCTTTCAAGATTTTATCTAAACCCTTGTTAAGTTAAGGGAAAAGTTTCATCTTCAGATTTGGTTTTGACATAGATTTGTTTTCATTAAGCTGAATTTTACTTTTGGTGATGGTACTCTATATACCAATGATAATTTCATAGTAATCTTTCAACTTACATGTCATGTGATGTTTACCATGCACATTTGGGACATTTGAGAAAAAATATAGTGAAATAAGTGGTTTATATGGCCAAGATCCATAAATTTGATATAACAATAATGTTGACACCAAATTTGCTTTTGAGTAAAATTTCTTCAGAGTATATAAATAATAATCTTCTTTGACTTATTCATATTGCTATTGCTAATCTAAAAATGTTCTTCTAGTAATGATACATGTTATTTTTAAACATTAAATACCATATGTATTTACCAAAATCAAAAGATGAGTGAATGGAAATGGATTTAATATATACATGGAACACAAATAGAAATTATAACTAAGAGAATTATTAGGATTATACATGAATAGGAGGTGAAAATATCTCTAACAATCATAGTAACTTTTGTGAGGAAGATGGTCTATGCATGAAACATCTCCCTATACAACCTAAATTCAGAAGGTGTGGTTAAAATAAAAAGAATAAGATTGATCTATGTGCTTAGTTCTATGTTATGAAGCTATTCATAATCATAGATTATGGGTGAGGATCTCCCAAGTGTCAAATATTTGCTGAGATGCATTCCTTTTAGGCACATCTATAAGATTCCTTTATGAACTTTGGCGTCACAAGTTGCCACCCCAATCCCCACCCTTATTCTAGACACAAATAGGGAATCATGGAATGATGATTACTAAGGCTACCATTCTTAAGAGGGTCAATATAAGTACAAGTAATATGATAAAACAACATATTATATAAACAAATAATGTTTAATACATAGGACTCTAAAAAGAAAAAAAATTTGATGAGTAAATTTACACGAGTTACTAACTTCATCAGAAACACAAAGGCAAAAGATAAATACTCTCTCTCTCTCTCTCACACACACAGATATATATATATATATATATATATATATATATATATATATATATATATATATATATATATATATATATATATAGGGATCATCTTTAATACTCACGCGGGTAGCTACCCGCCCTCCATTTTGGTTACTAGTTTTCAAGTTTCATACTTTTTATATGTAGAGGGTTACTTTACCTTGCAAACTGTTAAATTTCATACATAGATAGTTACGTTTGCATCAACATATTTCAAAACATGATTACATATATATCTACTGTGTATTTTGTATTGATTTACTTTTTTAGTCGTATAGTTACTTTCTTACCAACATAGTTACTTTTTTGATAGCGTTATTACTTTTTTGGCCAGAACAGTTACTTTTTTGGTTGCCGGGTAGCGAACTCCAGGCTACCTGTGTGGGTATTAAATGAACGGCCATATATATATATATATATATATATATATATATATATATATGTGTGTGTGTGTGTGTGTGTGTGTGTGTGTGTATGTATGTATATATATATATATATATATATATATATATATATATATATATATATATATATATATATATTACATGTCTCATTAGCTTTAGAACGTCCAAGGAGGTTTGTGCTAAAACTTCTTATTCATATCATTGTATGTTAGAAATATATACAATTTTACATATACTACTCAAATAATGTGTCATTGTTATGCTTAAATAAATGTAAGAAATTAGCCTATAGAACTTTATGTATGATGAGCATAGTGAATACTATATTATGTGCCCATATTTACCAACTTAATCACTCCCAATTCTTTGTTTTAACTACATAATAGAGTTTTAACTGCATTTCTAGCACAATTATCTCTTTAGTTGTCATCTAGAAAGTTTGGATGTATTTTTATGTAAAACGCATCAGGTAGGTCTCATTTGGAACTCACTACACCTTCATCATTGACTTTGGGGCCCCATTACATTTGTTTCAGGCTTCTTACAATCGAGCATGATGTGCTCATGCCTAAGCATGATATATTCCAATCAAAAAGCAAGTTGAGTCCTTCAAACATAAGACATGATGTGCCTCCATGAGGATATGTCTTGTCTATATCAAGGGGTTTCTTCCAACTTCAAAATAATTGGACATGATGTGCTGACCGGCCTAAATTGTGCATCCAAAAGGAGAAGATTTGAAGTAGTAAGACTTTTAAATTACCTGACTCTTAGGCCCCCGCAACGATGACGGGGTCTGAAGTAGCGATCGGGGTCGAACCACATGGACAAGGATGGTGGTGTTAAGAACTCAGAATCAACACATTACACTCTGGTAAAAGTAAGGTGAGGATAAAGTTCCCAAAGGGAACAACAGGCGAAGAACGATAAAAATAAAAGAAAATTATCTCCAACTGGAGCTACAAGGAAAATTAAGGTTTGTAAGCGTTTACCAGTTTTTAGGGGTTTTGCGCAAAAGAACCAGAGGAGATAACACTATTTCTTTGGTAAGGAATGAAGGAGGAAATTTCGGTAAAACAAGCGACAGTAGGAACATCTAGTACCCCTTCTCTAAAAGAGGGTACCTCTAACTAAGCACCAACACCTCTCTCAAGGTTGTTGGACTTGGGTTAGAGTGGAAAGGTCACTAAAGCAACTCCGATCCTGGGTACTCTCGTACTCCCGGATTGGACCAAACACTAGAGCCAGAACACCTCTCTTGAGGTTGCTGCAACGGGAAACACGATTCGATAGCTAGTTAAAACATGATCCAAGCATACAAGCTAGAGTTTGGATGCTAAACAAAGTAATCATCCAACAAAAACGAACCAAACATAAGGCCAACAGATATTTAAAGCTCCTCTAATTACATTAGCATAATCATTATATAAAAGGGTTTGGTTACATTGCATAATTAAAGAAAGTAAATGATTGAAAAAGGAAAGATAGGTATCGTCTCCTTGATTTAGAAGAGTGACATGCAACAGCAGATCCCTAATATTCCTCTAGCCCGATACCGGTTTGGAGCTCTACCTGATACGGCTGTGTCGGGAAGCACTCCCTGTCGGGCGATAGGCCATGACGGGTAGACGTACCGACCAAAGCGCTCTTGCCCGATACGGTCGTTACAGGATGCCCCCCTCTCGGGCGACACACCATGACGGGTGATTCGTATCGGGCTCGGTATCGTGTCGGGCTATAGGCTGCTTAGGGTATCAAGGTTACTCATATCGGGTGTCCTCGTTGGCCGATATCGGGCTACTGCGGTGACCGGGGCAGATTCTAAGTGAACCATTCCCGCCCTCTCGGGTCGGGGAAGTACTCACCTAGTATCGCCTGGTACACCTTGAGACGCGACACGCTAGCTCTAGGTGTTTTCCCAAGTTAGCTTTCGTGAGATTACGACCCATCCCATCGAGGTCATGTAGCTGCTATTTATAGGCAGTGGTTGGGAGAAGTTGCGGTTCTCCGGGCGCCACGTGTCGTTCATCAACTCTATTATTGCGGATTCAGGGGTGCCTGATATGTGTGTCGCCTGGCACAGAGGGTGTCGGGCTGTAAGCGTGTCGGGTGTCATGATGAGTGGGCGTCTGCCAGTGGGTGGCTTGTATCGTGTGACACGCTTCAGTAGTCGTGGCGAGTACAGCTCCTTGTTGGGTAAGTGGTGTACCGCCCGTCAGATCTTCCTTGCGTGGCACGCCCATGTCATGCGACAGCTGTATCGGGCTACTGTATGTCGGACAGTGAGTGTGTCGGTCAGCTAGTAGGAGGGCCGATGCAGGTAGAATACATTCATGGGCCGGGACGGGCCTTTTGCTGATAAATGAGTGGAAAACAAGGAAAACTCTGCAAAAGATGATAAAATTGAGTTAAGAACGTAGCGCGGCCTGTTTATTAAAAAACATGGCAAAAAGGAGAGGAAAATAGTTTAAAAGGGCAGAATTGACAACGAAATAAGGGCCAAAAACATCTCAAAATTTGGTGTCATCAACTCCCCCAAACTTAGCATTTTGATTGTCCTCAATCAATCTTTAAACTTTGTTTGTGACACTTCTTCTTGATCGGTATGGTTTTCAGACCATAGGTTTGAGCGAGTATTGAGATGTCTTACAGAGAATACTGCCTGACCACGAACAACAGACTTTACTTTTCCTGCCTTATTTAAGAAAAAAATTTCTCCACAGCTTCGGCGAGACTTGGGTGCATGATTTTGAAGTTAGCTTTCACACCAAACAGCTTTAGGGAACATAAAGTTGTGTGTTTGGGTAGGTTTAAGGCTTTTTGGGTTTTTCTTGTTTCCCATCAGTCCATCCAGGTACGAGTCCATTAGTGGGTGATTGGTCCCTGTAGTCCAAGCCAGTTGGCTTTAGAGCAGTGATTTCACATCCTACGTACCACTGCCCCGGATCTACCATGCCTAAAGATGGGTACTTTTGGAGCACAAGTGTGTTTTTTTTGGCACAACTCTCATGCATTTATTCACTCTTATAAGACTATTCTCTCTTTTGGGGATTTTGTTGGGTAAGGGAAAACAAGATAAATTTTTTTGTCCTTCTGCATACACGTCTCTTAGCTGTTGCGAGATTATTTTTCAAAATTTTTGGTGTGGAAAGTTGTAGTCTTTTGTTGTTTTGGGCTGTATTTTCAAAAAGACATAACAACACATGCATCTCTTTGGACACATTGAAAACAAACTGGCAAGAAGTCATATCATGTTTTTACTATACATTGTCTTTGTACATATATATGGAGACAAAATAAGAAATTTTTTTGTAATTTTGTATGAGGCATGTATATGTATATGTACACATGTTATAGAAAAAGAACAAAAAGAACAAAAGAGGTGAAGTTTGAAGTTCTTTTAGTACCTTCCTCACTGGTACATAGTATCCCCCCAAACTTACTCCACACTCTGTCACAGAGTTGTGAAGTAGCTAAGGTAGGGTAATGTTAACGTTGTGAGGGTTAGCTGGTGAGCGCGCCTTTGCCAAATAGAAGCTCCCACACATATTCTCCTCATTTTCTGTGGTAGTCGATGTGGTGGATCTAGTCAGGCGTCTCTTGATTCAATATCCATTCCAGCACGAAGATGCCGCAGTCGTTGGATAAAGGAATTTGTTGTGGACTGCGGTGGCAGAACTAAAGCTCGTGCCATTTGCTAGCTGCTGTCTCCAAGAATGGTTGTATCAACGCCGCCACCTCCTCATAGTATTTTCATACTAAGCACTCGAGGGGTGTCAACGCTGTCATGTACATTGCACCGGATGATCATTGTTGTTGTCCGAGCTGTTGTAGAAGATTCCAGCTCATTGGCGAGTGTACATCGTCAGGAGCGTCCAATGGTTGTAGTGCAGGATCGGAAGGAAGATGGTTTGCCAGAAAGGTTTGCTTCGCTCCTGATTCATCGGCAAGGTAGATGTCATTGAACAACATTGGATGAGCTATGTATGTGTGTTCAAACTTCTTCTGTAGTGTCTGGATGTAGGAGACCACCACAGATATTGCCAAACATCCTCCTTCTTTTACCATGTCCCTCAAGTCGTCAATCGGGACTATGACACTGCCTACCTCGTAGATGACATCTGCTAGGGTAGAGTCAGCTAACTTCAGAAGAACTTCATTGACCTACTCCTGCGTGAGTGTAGAGCACGAGAAACGGTCGATTTTGTTGATCATTTCTTCTGATGTTTTAAGCGAAACGGGGTCTTCGATTCAGTGTACTTCCCGCATGATTTCTAACCGCTTGCCTGCCCCATAGATGTCTGCTTCTTTCTTAGCTTCTTTCTCTGGAGTGCTGCTGGGTTGTGAAGATTCGTCTGCTTGATCACTGTCCAGCAGCCTCTCTAGTACCCCTGCATCTTGGAAGTAGCGCCTGTCTTTGATCAATAGCAAGGAGTAGGTTCTCCTGAGATGGTAGAAGTTTTGGCCCTGGAGATGCCTTATGTATCCGAATATGTTGAGCAGCTCCATGGCGCACAAGACGATAAAGGCATTGTTTCTACTTCCCTCTTCGGCTTGGACGGGGAAGTCACCAATAGAGAAGAAGTTCCAAACGCCGCTATGACGTTGGACTCCTTGCTTGATGGCTCAGAGAAGACGCAGCGGTAGAAGCCTGAGATGTTTATCCTACGGGTGACTAAAAATAAGTCTTGTGCATGGCACCTCCTTGTTGCAGGAGCTGAGGAGCTGGACGTCATGGTTCCGGAGGTCTGCCACACACAGGAACCACATGTTGCAGTGCTTGTATGGGGCCAACACGATGTTTGTGTTTTGCTCTTTGATGTGTCACAGCATGTTGGCCACCGTGATGGAGTCTGGTACTCCCATAATCAATCTTCTTGCCAAGGTCGGGGTGGTGTTGTATATTATTTGCCGACCTATCCTGGTGCTGATATGCTCTATTATTACACCTTCTATGACCCTGAACAACTTCTTTCTGATGATGGTTGGCGAGCGGAATATGCTTCTGAGTGCTTCTCATCGTACGAAGAAGCAGATGTCGCTCTAGACGACGTCTTCTTCATCACCCTGCGACCTCGGGACCTTGTTCAGTAGTTTCTGGTCCCTGGTCGACAGGTATCCGGTGACCCTTCTGTCGAAGTCAGCCATCTCGAAGGAAGATATCTCTAACGGCATAGAGAATTCATCTGCTGTCGAGCTTCTTCCTCTGGGGGTGTCTTTCATTGGCGACACAGATGTCCCCCCCCTCTCCCTCAGATTCGTCAGAAGAGTCCTCCCTGACACTGATCGCTTCGTTATCATCCTCAGCTTCATCTAGGGGGATTGAGGGGGCTGCCTCTTCCAAACCGAGGGAGCTCTCCTGTCCTACTGGAGCTCCATTGGATGACCTTTGTGGCATCCCTTCCTCGTGCGTTGGTGATGGCCCGCTAGAGGAGGAAGTGGACAACGATCTTGGTGAGGATGCTGATGAGGAGGGTTGAGAGCCTGATCCAGGAGGTGACGGAGATCTCCTTGGCTGCCTTGGACATGGGTGATCATCCCTCCTATTCATCCTCTCCTCGATCACATCGAGGTGCTGGAGGGCCTGCTGCAGTGTGGCGTTGAGTGCCTCTAGTTGGCCGGGGAGGCCAACTAGAGTCAGTAGTTGCCGCTCCTGGCTGCTCAACCTCGGCTGGAAAATGGAAAACTTGCGGGTAAGCAAAGAAAAAGTAGCAGAGTGGCTTTCTGTTACCTCCCGCAAATTATCAAGTTTGTGTCCCAGCATCTGTCCGAGCAACGGAGGGGCTCCTACAAATCTCCCTCTCATCCTCGTGACGCTCCTCCCGCGTGAAGATCTACCCGACGAGTGTGCTACCTCACTCGGGGTAGTGTCGATCTGGATAGTTTGTGAGGTAGATGCTTCAGGGCGAGGCGTCAACACTTGTGTGGTTATCTCTGCCTCGCCTGCTTGTAGTGGTGGAGAGGGTCGCAGTGAGGGTGGATGCTGCTCCACCTCTGTGTTGTTGGCGACCTCCTCTGCATCTGCCGCAGGGGACACCGGCGGTGGTGTCGGCGTAGGTTGAGTAGCTCCGAGCTCCATTTCAAGGATCTCGGCGAACACCCCATTGCTGGTGTCCGGTTGCATTTCTTCTTCTGTCACTAAGGGCACCATAGAAGTTTTGAGAGCTACGACTGTCTCTTCTGCGGCAGCTTCCGTCGGGGCTAGTATGGTTGTCTCTGCCCCGGTTGTCTCGGTGACCTCCACGATCGCCGATACTTCTTCAGCCACGGCAGATATTGTCGTGATCATGGCTGGGATGGTAGGAGCAACGACAGCTCTATCAATTGCTGTCGTTAGTGGCTCTGGAGTGGTGGGTGACTCGGCAGGAGTCGTGGAAGATTTGCCCTGCCGTGCGTCGAGAGGAATTGGTTCTCCTCTCACAGCCGCCCTCTCTTGTATACTGGTGGTGGTGGCGTAAGCAGCTTCGACTGCCACCGCTTCAATCTCTATGCTGGTGAAGACCAGCTTCTCTGTGTCGTAGTTGGCACAGCTAGGAAGTAGAAGGAGGGTGTTTGTTCTTGTGAATTTGTAGAAGTAGCTTTGCCCCTCCTTCTTGATGATGTTGGCCCTCATGAGGAACTTGAGGTCGATCTTCTTGTCGCCCCTTGTCCTCGAGATACTACACGGTTCCCTGGAGTACCCTAACTCGATCGCAATCAGATTGACGATGCCACCCATGCAGTACTCCTTGGTGGAATCCTTTATTGGGTGTAGCCTATTCAACAAAAAACATCTCAGGTTGATCATATTGCCCCCCATCATGTGCCACATGAGATGGAGTTCTGCGGTGTAGATGTTGCTTGATTCGTTCTTACTGAAGAGCAGGCACGACACAAGCTTGTGCACTATTCTCCAGAAGCAGGAGTGCACCGCCGCCACCTTGCTTCCTGGCTTGAATGATGACTCGCCAGTCATCTTCCTCCAGAGCTCCACAGGGTTGAACACGTCTCCTTCGGTGATCCTCACACCATTGTTAAGCAGTTCCTTCTCCTCCTCACTAGAAGAGAAGATCTCATTGAGCAACTTCTCAGAGATGGCGTGCTCGACATTGTATATCCACCCCTACAGTCTGTCTGCTCCGCCATATTCTTCAATTTCCTCGAGTTTATTCTGCACCTGGCAGAGAGATGACATGAACTCCTTGGTGAGTTCAGTATAGGATGTGGAGTGGCTGAAGTAGATCTTCCTCAGCCCCACAGCAGCTAGGACATTTTCAAGTCTGTTGAAAATGCCTAGTTGAAGGAATGACGACTAGTGGCAGAATCTGCACGGCCTATAGAGTTTTGTTGCCAGTTCTGAGTAGCGACGCCCGTGCTCACTGTCTCTGGGCACAAACCTGCCTGGTCTATGATCCAGAGGTTCTTCCGCTACGGTTGAAACTGTTGTTGGGGTCGTTACTTCTTCGGTCCTTGGTCTCTTTTTGGCCGTGAATGGCCCAACTACCTCGGGGTTCGGGAGTTTCTGCCCGATGGTCGTAGTTTCAGCGGTAGCCTCAGTGTCGATCCTCCGACCGTGTTCGTCAACTTAGATGACAATTTGCCTTGTACGTGCCATATCTGTTATCATAAGACAAGTTTATTAAGCATTTAAATGTTCTACCTTACTCGATATCGGTGTCTAAAAGAAAACTGATTGCATGATAAGAAAAGTTCGGCCCGATACAAAATCTACCCGACACGACCATATTGGGCTTCAAAACTGAGCGATATGATGTTTGCCTGATATGGTCGTGTCAGGCGATACAAAGTTTGGCTGAAAAGTCGCATAGGTTCATCGTGAGATACCGAGCGTCATCGCGAATAGATTTCTTGCCGGATACGAAAAAGAGGGTGTCGCCCGTCAGGAGAAATACACGAGTAAGACTGGGCGACATAGGAAAAATCGGACATTATGGCCATTGCCCGATACGTCTAAAGTTCAAGGTGTGTCCGGTGACACGGCCACACGATGCGAAGTGCCCGATATGGTATGGTTGTTTCGAAAGAAAAGGTGTCGCCCAACACGTCAAGCTAAACAAGACTGGGCGACACAGGTCTAGCCCGATATAAGGTATCGGGCAAGCACGCATTATAGATGTGTCGCGCAACATGATCAAAATTAACGCAGCTGACACAAATGTGTGTCGGGTGATACAAGGAAATCAACTAAAGTCGTGAGTTTGATACGAAAGTGTGTGACATGAGGGTCGTGTTGGGCAAGCTAAACAATACGGCTGTCGGGCTATACCTTTGCTATCTGAAGTTAGCTTGCGCGACACGAGAGCAGAAGCTAGGTTGCGCGACACGGGAGCAACGGAAGAAATTACTACACGATATGGGAGCAGGTGAGGAGTAAATGCAGGTGCCCGACACAGTTAAACTTCGGATACTATATATAGAAATCCAGATCTGGGGTAAAACGGGTAAAATAGGGGTACGTGTCGGGCGAGGAGACAAATCATTCCCAAGACGAGCAGTCCCATCCATCAAATCAAGGGTTATTACTCCTGCCGCCCAACACGGTTGCTTGCTGCTCGGCGTATCATCCGACATGGCTTATTGCTAAGGTGTGTCACCCGATACACCAGGCCGATAAGGGTGTGTCTTGCACGCCGCCTGAGTCTTTTGCCTGATACGGTCAGGGAACAAGGTATCCTTGCCCGATACAAGGCTTCAGGAGAAGATATTGGATGAAAAACCAAAATCAAAGCGAAGGAAAAAGCAATTGATGGGTAAAACATCATTGGCCTAAAATGAAGTTCCCGACCTCAGATAGTATTACTCATCAATGCTCATAAAACTGAGTGGTGGCCCATAAAATAGAAGAGTCAGAGAAGGTGACACATGCGCTGACTCGGGCCTTATTACAATATAATGTTTATAATGTTTTTTTTTGCAGGAAAGGAAATAACGTCCTATTCTAATAAAATTAAAAACTCGGGCTGCCTCCTGAGGAGCGCTGTAGTTAGCGTCGTCAGCTTCAGATCCTTCACTTTGCACCTTCAGCTATTTCCACATCCTGCAAGCTTATCTCTGTCCTTCTCACAAACGCTTCATCTTCATAGAACCTTTTTACTCTATTCCCGTTCACTGGAAAAACTTTGGATGAATCTTCTTTATCATACAGCTCCATCATCCCTAATGGATATATCTTTGCTACAGTGAAGGGTCCGGACCACCTTGTTTGCAACTTACCTGGAAAAAGACGAATGGAAGATTTAAATAATAAAACTTTGTCACCTTCACTTACATCCTTCTTCCTCAGGTGGGCATCATGCCACACCTTGGTCCTCTTCTTATAGATCCTTGCATTTTTGTAGGCATGCATCCTCAGTTCTTCGAGTTCCTATAACTATAGATATCTTTTCTCCCCAGCCTTTTCCAGATCCATATTCAAGAACTTAATTGCCCAAAGATCCTTGTGTTCAAGCTCTAAAGGTAGATGATAGGATTTTCCATAAATCAATTTGTAAGGGGTAGTTCCAATGGGTGCTTTATATGCAGTTATGTAGGCCCAAAGGGTGTCATCAAGCTTCATCGACCAATCTTTCCTCGTGTGGCTTACAGTCTTCTCTAAAATCTGCTTAATTTGTCTATTCAAAACCTCCACCTGCCTAGAAGTTTGAGGGTGGTAGGGGGTAGCGACCTTGTGTTTAACCCCATACTTCTGTAGGAGCGCTTCAAACTATTTTTCTCCAAAATGCAATCCATCATCGCTTATCACACTATGAGGTACTCCGAAGTGAGGGAAGATAGTCTTTTCAAACAATTTGATCACTGATTTGGAGTCACAAGTCTGGGTGGCAATAGCTTCCACCCATTTAGACACATAATCCACTGCGACTAGAATGTATTGATACCCTTTTGATGGGGGAAATGGACCCATGTAGTCGATTCCCCATACATCAAAGATCTTGACCTTGACCCAATTGACCATAGGCATCTCATTTCTTTTTCCAATGTTTCCTATAGACTAGAATTCTTTACAAACCTGTACATAATTTGCAGCATCCTTGAACAAGGAGGGCCAGTAAAAACCCAATTGCAGCACCTTGGCGGCAGTTCTTTTACTCCCCAGGTGTCCTCCATATGGAGACGCATGACATTCTTTTAGAATGTTTGTGACTTCTTCTTCAGGGATACACCTTCTATATAGGTTGTCTATGCATCTTCTAAAGAGAAAAGGATCATCCCAATAGTAGTTCTTTACATCCAAAAAGAGCTTCTTCTTTTGATTGAAAGTTATATCAGGAGGCAACTCCCTGCAGACAAGAGATAATTATAAATATCTGCAAACCAAGGCAAATTCTCATCTTTAGTTTCAATCATCAACAAGGCTTCATCAGCATAGTTGTCGTTAATAGGTGGCTCGTTCTGGTCTTTGACTATGATCCTTGATAAGTGGTCTGCGACTACATTTTCCGCACGCTTCTTATCAATGATCTCGTGGTCGAACTCCTGGAGTAACAAAGCCCACCTTAACAACCTGGGCTTGGTATCCTTTTTCTGCATAAGATATCTTATTGCCCCATGGTCTGTGTAGACCTTCACCTTCGTTCCGATAAGACAGGATCTGAACTTGTCGAAAGCAAAGACAATTGCGAGCATCTCTTTCTCTGTAGTCGTGTAATTCACCTGAGCTTCATCCAGAGTATGACTGGCATAGCAAATTACATGGTGCCTTTTGTCCTTTTTTTGTCCCAGGACTACTCCTACAGCATAGTCACTGGCGTCACACATAAGCTCGAAAGGTAGCTCCCATTCCAGAGCTTGAAGGATAGGCAGTTAGACAAGGGCATCTTTTAAGGCCTGAAAAGCAATTAGACAATCATCAGAGAAATTGAATTCAACATCCTTTACTAGAAGGTTGGACAACGGTTTTGAGATCCTTGAGAAGTCTTTTATGAATCTTCGGTAATATCCAGCGTGCCCGAGAAAACTCCACACTCCCGTTACAGACTTCGGTGGGGGTAGCTTAGATATGGCTTCAACCTTGCTAACATCTACCTCGATGCCACACCTCGAGACTTTATGCCCTAGCACGATGCCTTCTCGTACCATAAAGTGGCACTTCTCCCAGTTTAGGACTAAACTATTTTCTTCGCACCGTTGCAAGACCAAAGACAGGTTTTTCAGGCAGGCATCAAAGTCCTTTCCATAGATGAAAAAGTCATCCATGAAAACTTCCACGATGTCTTCCAGAAAATCCAAAAACATCGATATCATGCAACGCTGAAACGTTGCGGGAGCATTGCATAGGCCGAAAGGCATTCTTCGGAAGGTGTAAGTCCCATAGAGACAGGTAAAAGTGGATTTTTCTTGATCATCTGGTAAGATAGGGACTTGATAAAACCCAGAAAAACCATCCAAAAAGTAGAAATAGTCATGATGCGCCAATCTTTCCAGAACTTGATCAATGAAAGTGGATAACGATCGTTTTTCATGGCTTGGTTTAGTTTTCAATAGTCAATACACATC
This sequence comes from Alisma plantago-aquatica, assembly GCA_963693085.1. Taxonomy (NCBI): domain Eukaryota; kingdom Viridiplantae; phylum Streptophyta; class Magnoliopsida; order Alismatales; family Alismataceae; genus Alisma; species Alisma plantago-aquatica. The sequence goes on from OY856409.1 coordinate 96,742,722, forward strand.
CTCCATCCACTGATGGTCCGAACCGCCACTTCATCGCCTTTATCTCCTTTTACTACCGTTATGCCTCCTTTCTTCGGTACCACATGGATCGGACTCACCCAGTTACTGTCACTGATTGTATAAATGATCCATGCATCCCTTAGTTTGATTACTTCTTTCTTAACAACTTCTTTTAGCATCTGGTTCAATTTCCTCTGGGGTTGAGCCAGAGGTTTAGCAGTTTCTTCCAAATTAATCTGATGCATGCATAGCGTAGGGCTAAGGCCTTTGATATCCTCCACCGAATATCCTATAGCCTGCCTGTGGAGTCTCAACTCCTCAAGAAGCTTTTCCAACTGATCATTCGTAAGATGGGCATTAACGATGATAGGATTTCTCTATTCTTGATCTAGAAATTCGTACCTTAATCCTTCGGGTAGCTGCTTTAGCTCTGGTTTAGCCTTGGGTGCCTTTTCTTCCGGTGCCTCCTCTAGAGAAGCAAACTTAACTGTTTCTATTACCTCTTCCTTGTCACTCAGATCTTCATCAAACCGATTTAGATAGTTGGCAAACTCTACAACCTCTGGATCTTCAGAATCTTCGGCATCAGAATCTTGATTGCTCAAAGCTCTCACAAGCGGGTCTACCATTACGATATCTTCCTCCATCTCTTCACAAAACTGGTTGTAAAGTAGGCAGATTCTAGTTGGGATGGTCCCTTCATAGAATCCTTTACTTTGAAATCTAAGTGATCATTTCCGACCCTTAGAGTGATTATTCCCTCAACGACATCAATCAACGCTCTTCCCGTAGCCAAGAAAGGGCGTCCAAAGATGATAGGACAGCTAGGGTCCTCCACAGTGTCAATGACCACAATGTCGCACGGAATGAAGAAATTTCCCACATGGATCGGTATATCCTCAAAAAAACCTACAGGTCTTTTAAAGGTATGGTCTTCCAATTCAATCCTCATGTTGGTCTTGACCATATCAGTCAAACCCAAAAGTTGCACGAGGTTTAGGGCATAAGGCTGATGCTAGCCACTAAATCAGCAAGACATTTCTACTCGATATTATCTCTAACGGAAAAAGGAATGGTGAAAGCCCCTGGATCCTTCTTCTTGTTGGGTAAATCCGCTTTGACAAAAGTAGAAGACATATTAGCTAGATGCATGGTCTCAACCCTTCCGCCTCTTTTCTTCTTGGTTATCAGATCCTTGAAAAACTTGGCATAGGTCGGCATTTCCTCTAAACCATCCAGAAAGGGTACTTCGAGGTGAAGCTTTTTTACTGACTCCATAAACCTCTCGTAATGCTTTTTAAGATGTGCCTTTATCAGTTTGTAAGGGAAAGACAACTTAGGAGAGTAAGGACTTCTTTTACCAAATAGATCCTCCATAGATCTTGGTTCCGGCAACCTGACATGAGCTTGTTGATTGTCTTCCTCCGCGGGATTTTCTGCCGCAGTCCTTGATTCAGGTTCCTCAGGTCTGGATGCTTCAGGACGTTCCACTATCTTCCCTGATCTCAGCACTGCCATTTTAGCAGATTCGGTGTTGGAGGGTATCTTACCCAAGGGATTCTTTATTAACTCAGCCATCTGGGCCAACTGCTGATCTATTTGGTATTGGTGTGTTTGCATGTCTGCCATCTGAACCTGCATCGTGTTTAGAACTCCTGAATTGGACAGCGCACTTTGAGCCAGCTGGTTGTTGATGGTATCTTGTCTTTTGACAAAATTGAACAATTGGCCCACCAAGTCTGGTTAGTTTGAGCTCTTGTCTTGACTTTTCTCCTTAGCTTGACCCTGGCCTTGACTAGGGTTAGTTGCTTGGTGACTTTGGTACTTTCCTTGCCCTTGGAAGTTTGCCTTGTTCGATTGGAAATTGGTAGTTCTGGTGAACTGACCTTGTCTGCCCCTTTTCTTGAAACCTTGCGGTTGCTTGGTTGGGTTATTCAGCTGATGCAAGTTTTCAGCCGCATCCTTGTTGCCATAGCTAAAACCAGGATGATCCAGTCTCTTAAATTTGACAAAAGAGACGTTCTCAGCTTCCTCTTCTTTAGATTCACTTTCACTTGACTCGTCAGGTCGGGTGTAAACGCAGTTATCAACCCCGTGTCCACCTTCTCCATAGGTGACACACTTCATAACTTTCTCAACCTGTTTCTTTCCTTTTCCACTTGATTATTTCAATTGTCTGACATCAGTAGCTATCTTCTGGATTTGAGTGGTGATATCTTCAAGAGCTTAGGATTCGACCGAAGGTCCTTCACTACCCACCTTCTTAGTATATCCTCTATCAGATCTGTCGTAGTCGGTGCCGGCTTGTAGTTCGGCCATGTTCTCGATGATCTTTTTGGATCTACTGGATTTCTTCCCCAGAAAGTCACTTCCTGCAGCTGCATTCATCAAAACCCTTTCTTCAGGGGTCAGACCATTGTAAAAGGTGGTTATCAGGAAACCCTTCTTGTAGTTTTGATGAGGGCAGTCCCTCTGATATTCTTGATATCTTTCCAAGGCTTCGTGTAGATTCTCATTCTGCTTTTGCATGTAAGATGTGATCCTCTATCTATTCCTAACAATTTTCTCCGTAGGGTAAAACTTGTTCACAAAAGCGTCTGCCAGCGCATTCCATCCGTTAAGAGCTTGATGCGGTAGCCCGAGGTACCAGGATAGGGCCTTGTCCTCTAAGGAGAAGATGAAGCCCTTGCAATAAATGACCCCTTGTGGAACTCCCCACATTTTAATGGTATCACAAATATTCTTGAAGGCATCAAGATGATGGTAAGGGTAATCGTTCTTCGAATTCCCTCTGAAGCTCTGTTTTGGATCATAGAAATGACAGATGGTTTTAGCTCAAAGTTAGTTGCATTGAACCTTGGGATAACAACAGGACATCTTGAATTATTGGCCTTTATGGCATCCAACTCCCTGAGGGTCTTTTCTTCTTCGTTAGAATCTTCACTGTCGCTGTCTCCATGGTTCTGCTCCTGATTATGTTGATTTCTTCAGTGTCTGTGGTGATGACGACGTCTCTCATGACGGTGGTCATCCTCAAATTGTTTTGTTTCAGGTTCTTCCTGTTGTTGATCGCCATTATAACGGTCATTGTTCCCACGCGGAGGTGAGTGGGGTCCAACTCTAGCGTTTTGTTCACCCTCTGAAAGAGGTGGTTCGACGCGAGGTGGCATGACTAGCGGTGTCGGTGCTCAACTGAGCAAAATGCTTTTTTTCCTGAATACCTGAATAGCACATATAATCAAGTTATAAAACTTGTATTATTAAAATGAACTACTCTATACTCATTTTAGGTTAGAAGATCAAAAAGGAAAAAGTGTTGTCAAGCTCATTTCTAAGCTTGAGGCACAGGAGTGTAGTTAGCGGATTTGGTTTGTTAACGGTACCATTTTGCCTTGTCCCCAACAACGGCGCCAAAAAGTTTTCTGGCCTAAATCGTGCGTCCAAAAGGAATGGATTTGAAGTAGTCGGACTTTTAAATTACCCGACTCTTAGGCCCCCTCAACGATGACGGGGTCTGAAGTAGCGATCGGGGTCGAACCACAGGGACAAGTGTGGTGGTGTTAAGAACTCGGAATCAACACATTACACTCCGGTAAAAGAAAGGTGAGGATAAAGTTCCCAAAGGGAACAACATGCGAAGAATGATTAAAATAAAAGAAAACTATCTCCAACTGAAGCTACAAGGAAAATTAAGGTTTTTAAGCGTTTATCGATTTTTAGGGGTTTTGCGCAAAAGAACCAGAGGAGATAACACTATTTCTTTAGTAAGGAACGAAGGAGGAAACTTCGGTAAAACAAGCGGCAGCAGGAACATCCAGTACCCCTTCTCGCAAAGAGGGTACCTCTAACTAAGCACCAACACCTCTCTCAAGGTTGCTGGACTTGGATTAGAGTGGAAAGGTCACTAAAGCAACTCTGATCTTAGGTACTCTCGTACTCCTGGATCGGACCAAACACTAGAGCCACAACACCTCTCTCGAGGTTTCTGCAACAGGAAACACGATTCAATAGCTAGTCAAAACATGATCCAAGCATACAGGCTAGAGTTCAGATGCTAAACAAAGTAATCATCCAACAAAAAGGAATCAAACATAAGGCCAATAGATATTTAAAGCTCCTCTAATTCCATTTTCATAATCATTATATAAAAGGGTTTGGTTACATTGCATAATTAAAGAAAGTAAATGACTAAAGAAGGAAATATAGGTATCGTCTCCTTGATTTAGAAGAGTGACATGCAGCAACAGATCCCTAAGATTCCTCTAGCCCAATACCGGTTTGGAGCTCTGCCTGATACGCCTGTGTCGGGCGGGACTCCCTGTCGGGCGATAGGCCATGACGGGCAGACGTACCGACCAAAGCGCTCTTGCCCGATACGGTCATGATGGGATGCCCCCCTCTTGAGCGACACACCGTGATGGGTGATTCGTATCGGGCTCGATATCGTGTCAGGCTATAGGCTGCTTAAGGTATTAGGTTACTCATATCAGGTGTCCTCGTTTGCCGATATCGGGCTGCTGTGGTGATCGGGGCAGATTCTAAGTGAACCATTCCCGCCCTCTCGGGTCGGGGAAGTGCTCACCTAGTATCTCCCGGTACATCTTGAGACGCGACACGCTAGCTCTAGGTGCTTTCCCAAGTTAGCTTTCATGAAATTCCGACCCGTCCCATCGAGGTCCTGTAGCTGCTATTTATAGACAGTGGTTGGGAGAAGTTGCAGTTCTCCGAGCGCCACGTGTCGTTCATCAGCTCTATTATGGCGTCTTCAGGGGTACTCGATATGCGTGTCGCCCGACACAGAGGGTGTCGGGCTGTAAGCGTGTCGGGTGTCATGACAAGTGGGCGCCTTCCGGTGGGTGGCTTGCATCACGCGACACACTTCAGCAGTCGTGGAGAGTACAACTCCCTGTCAGGTAATGGTGTACCGCCCGTCAGATCTTCCTTGCACGACACGCCCATGTCGTGCGACAGCTATATCAAGCTATTGTATGAGGGGCAGTGAGTGTGTCGGCCGATAGGTAGGAGGGCCGATGCAGATAGAACGCGTTCATGGAATGGGATGGGCCTTTTGTTGATAAATGAGTGGGAAAATTAGGAAAACTCTGCAAAAGATGATAAAATTGAGTTACGAGCGTAGCGCGGCCTATTTATTCAAAAACATGGCAAAAAGGAGCGGAAAATAGTTTAAAAGGACAGATTTGACAACAAAATAAGGGCCAAAAACATCACAAAATTTGGTGTTATCATGTGCTTAACCTAACACATTTTCTCTCACCACAATAAGAATTGTCCAAGTTGACGACACATCTTTTCATGAAAATAATGACACACCATGCATCCTTATCAACAAGTGCTCCCAATTACCACCTACACAACATGTCCACCAATTGACACATTGTGTAAAATGGCTATTGGTGCCAACTCACAGTAATAGGTCAGTGAAAAAAACATGTCTATGCCTAGAATGACATGTCTCCTCATATTTAAAACTAACAGTGAGGTTATTTGATATTCTTGTTCATTTTTTAGATCCCAACTGTAGGAAAAATAGCTCTAGATGATCCAGAAGACAATTCTACTCCACAGGAAGAGAAATGAAGAAGAAGAAGGTGTGCATCTATATTGTAGAGAAACACTTTTGTGCAATACTTGCATCTCATTTCCTGCTTTGTTCCTCGATATTACCCCATGTCAATTGTAGAGAACTTTATTTTACTTATTGGCATGTGAATCGACTATACTTATAGAGTAGTTTTCCTTGTACTTGGTGTCTTCTTGGCATTCATTACTCATGTGATGAACATCAATTAATTTAATGCAAATTTTCTTATTAGTTTATGTATATTCCTATACATACTTATTGGAAATCTAGACCAACTTTATATACCTCCCCTGATTCGGCACTCGAGAGATATACATATAGTAGACAATAATTGGATCTCTAACTACATATTACATGATAATGAATAGGAGTTACTACATGATTATGTTATTGTGTGCAAAATATGGATAGTAATTATTTTTTGAAAGAGATTTATGAAAGCTCTTATTATATGTTCAAGTGATAGTTGAGAGACATCAACCTACCGACATGGTTGATTCATAGTTGAGACACATTAGTCACATATTTAGGAGATAAGACAAAGAAGAGAATTTGATTTGTTTTGTAAGTTCATAATATCATGTAGTAGATGTCATAGCACCAGTTTTCCCTTGAATTGATAATCTTGAATCTAATCTCGTGACTTCTTATCTAAGTTTAATAATATCAATCCAATAGTTTTATTATTTAATCATCTTGAATCAGATTAATGCTTGAATTGCATCGTCTCTTTATGGAGTCAACCTTAAGTTGATACTACATACTGACTTGTCATATAATGAGCCTCTATCTTGTATCATATAGGGTTATTATTGCGTGATTTGAGTACGTCATTTTTTGTCATTGTTTCCAGTGAGACAATTCCTATTCAACATTTTCAACTCTAATATCATTATTTGATTATTTGGTCCTACTGAGTCAATTTTCTATACTTTTGTCAATACTTTCATTTCTTATGAATTCTTTTAGAATCAAATTCTTTTTTTCATGTTTAATAGGAACTATGCATGGTTCACACCTAGTGTGGTTGGGAGTATACCTTTTGTATTCTTGACAAACCCCAAGGTGGCGTTGACCAACATGTTATAGTAAGTAGGAAATAAGAAATGAAACAAAGAGAAATCAAATTAAAGTGGTACTGCATGAACAACAATGGTAGTTGAAAAAATATTGCTACATTACACCTCCCTCACCCTAATGAGGTCAATTGAACAATCATCCAACTTGTTGTACACATTTGATTAGATCTAATCTAATTAGTATGTGAAACATAACCAATTTCTAGGGTTAACCAGTGAAGATCCAAATCTTCATCTACACAACTTTATAGAGCTATACGACAAGGTCAAGATCAAATAGGATTACAATAAGCATTTCTACCTCTTCCCATTCCTCTATGTGTCAAATCTAAACAATGGATCCAAGGGCTGAAAAAAGGATAGTTCATACTTAAAATACTATGTGGATGTCCTTCTTGTAGCAATTTCTCCCCTCCAAGAAAGTGAAGCAAGATCCTTTAAAAGATCTCCAACATTGAACAACAAGCTTGGGAAACATTATATGATGCTTGGAGAGGTTCATAAAAGTACTCTATCGGCATCCACATAAAAGTGTGCCCAAGTGAACGTAGCTGTGTACATTAAATGTCAGATTGTTACATGATACTACTACCACTATTGATGCATCTTCCTAAGAAAGCTTTCTTGCAAAGAAACAAGTGAAGGTAGAATGATGATTGAAATCATGTCTACGAAATAATTGATGAATGATTATTCATCTTAGTTGTAATAGCATATTTAGAATATTTTAAGAATTTAATCTTGCATATTACCATTGCAATGTCCTAGATTGTGTTTTTACACTTCTATATTCTTTTATTATTTTTGTGGGAAGTACTAACTCTTGGTGTAAGAATTACTCAGAAGGAGTATAGGGGTGACTAACATCCCGATGAACATTACCTTTTATGCTTCTTTAGACAAGTAATAAAGTAGAGATGGAGTCTTAAAAAAAAACTCACCACCTGATTCAATCAGCTCACAAGATATCTGACACCAAGGTAAGAAGTTGGTCGATTGATTCAATCCTTGAGATGGTTGACTGATACATGGACTTTGTAGATTGGTATAAGCAAAATGAACCATTGGGCATCCACCTGTTTGGCTCGTATCTGTGACAAGACGTTGCAACCACTTATTGGTGGGCTCAATGGACAAGTATACAAGAAAAGTAGATCTAATACCTAAGGGATTGGCCCTATTTCATTCAAACTCATGTGACTCCACTCTAAGGAAGAAATGAATGTCATAGAAAACCTCCATCCAGGTGTGTTGGATTCCCTTTCTTTTATGGATTAAAAATCAATTGCAGAAGACCATGACTCCCTCTCTATTCTATATTATGGTGATGATATCTTCTTCTGTTCTCCCTACTTGTGTTGTTTCTTGATTAGTGAGTGATGTGTCTCCTTGTTGGGGTATGAGGAGTAGCCTTATTATTCATAATTGTGATATTTTCATCAACATTGTCATTTTATGGGCTAGTGTGGAATTCAGATATTGAATTGCTTGTTTCCTTGATTAATCACCTTGACTTCATATTTATTCAATCTGAAATATAGATAACTTGGAAGTATAAGATTAAGACTATCATTTTATTCATAAACACTTCAAATGAGAATTTGGGAAAGGAGGTCCTTGTGAGATAGATAAAGAAACCTTAGGTAATGTGACAGTCGGTCTTTGGTAATATCCATCTTGGCAATTTCCTCATTTCTTGAGGTTTGGGAAATGCAAGACCTCAATAATTAGTTCATATACGTGTTGATTCACTGATAGTAAGAAAACATGGGTGGTGGTTGTGAAACCTAATCTACCCATTTGATTTAAAACACACTTTAATCATTCTCTATCTTCTTGCAATTTGTTAATAATTAATTTCAAAAAGTTGGATTCAAATATCGATCCTGATTAGAATAAATAATTGGCATAGTTCCTAAATAGGTTGTCCCTTGGGATTAAATCCTATTTTATACTATCATAAGATCTTCCACTTGTAGGTGGGATTTTCATAACCCTAGATAGGTAAATCTAGGGTTCTTAAGTTGAGAAAATATTAGTAAGATAATCTCCTATATCAAAACTTGATGTTGTTTCTAGGAAAAAATAATTCTCAATTGACTTACTAGAATTAGGTTTAGTGTAACATTTTTTTACAATAAATTATATTGCACATTATTTGGAATTGAATTTCTCTTCTTCTACATGATGTGTGTCTATTTTGTTTTTTTCTCATGCATTTCTTGTAAGGACCCTGACCCACATTTCGGGCTAACCCTATTAGTTTTGCTTAAGCATGATTGCTTAAATCCTTGCTCTAATCATCTAAGATGTAATCAAGGAATGTTGGAGGTATGTGTTCCTTGTTTGATATTGTTTGTGTTTTGTGGATAGGTTTTGGTGCAAACTGCAATTCAGCTAGGATAGGGGTTGATGTGCAAGTTTGCCTCCTCTAGAGTGTTCCTTCTCTATCTTGGCATCATATAGAGGAGAGAGGAAGTGTTGGGTGCCTTGTTCTGGCCTTGGTTGAGTGGTGACATCCTTGGTGATGTTTTGGGCACATGTTTGAGGTGTGATTTGCTCTTAGGAGTGTTGTCTCAGGCTTCAGAGCCTTAGTAAGACCCTGTATCGGTTTGGGGTTGCCTTGAGGAGGCTTGGTATCAGTTGTGGGTGCCTTGAGGGACATCCTATTGGTTGGTGGCATCTTGAGTATCACCATATCGGGTTGTGATGACTCTAGAGGAGTGCCATATCAGTTTGTGACCTAGGGTTTCATCCCTATCGGTTTGTGCAGGAAGGAGGAGGTGTGTATTGTCCATCATGACCTAGGAAAGAGGCCAAGTGGGCGAGACATAGGTCTTATCACCTTGTTGCATGGTGTTACATGTGTCCTTTCTTCTTGGACATGTGTCTTTTAGGGTTTTAAGGTGATGACACCTTCCCCTTTCTCTCTCTCTTATCGTCCATGTATATAGACCCCTCTCTTCCCATGGAAGAGAATCCTTTTAGTGATCTTTGCTTTCTCTCCCTGGTGGCCAACCTTGAGTTTGAAGAGCACTCTCCCTTGGATCTTAGTGGGTGAGCCAAAAGCTTGTGGTGCTCTCTTTCATCTTCTTCCTCAGTAAGCCATGGTTTATGAGCTTTCCTTCTCTTCTTCTTTCTTCTTCTTGGCCGTGGACCTTGGGACCTTCTTTTCTTCTCTTTTGCTCTCCCTTAACTTCCGTTCTATCTTCCTTCTTGGAGGTGTGGTGGAGGTTGAGATAGGAGGATCTTCTTCTACCTTTATCTTGGGAAGCTTGGAGCTTGACCTTGAAGCTTAAAGCTTGGGGGTTGTTCTTAAGGTGGGTTATATAACTCTAAACCTACTTTGTTATTATCACCTTTCTATTTGTTACCTTACTAGTTATCTTTAGGTAGTTATCTCTTACTTGCTAGTAGTTTTTCCTGGTAGAATTATGTTCAGTTTTGAGAATAAAACTTTGTTAAGTTGCTTCCATAAGTTGCTCTTTTCCTCTTCCTTGATTGTATCATCATCTTGAGGTAGAATATGACTAAACTGATATGATAGGATAAACCGATATGATGCAATCCGGCATGCTAGACTGATATGCTCTTGTGTAAGCCAATATGCCTCTTATGTTGTGGCTCATTATGATCTGATGATGCCTTGGGAGGAAGAGTGTTGAGTCTCCATAATCTAGCTCACCTTGCAAACTGATACACCCTAACCCGATACACCTAGAGTTGGTGAGGGAAATATATCCCTAGAGGTTCAACCGATACAACTAGCCCAAATGGCTAATACCATATAGAGACCTATGCGACCAATACACAAAGGAGTATATAGACTGATACCCTAGTTGAGTTGGTAGGTCGATACCCAAGATGATGGGTGAGACCGATACCCTAAGGGATAGTGAGGTCGATACCTTAAGAGATGTTATAACTGATACACCTTCTCTTGTACCTCTAGACCGATATCCTTTGTTGTGATTTGGCTGAAACACTCCCGTTGAAGTGTTGAGGTGATACCAAGTGATGATACACGGATACTCATCCTTGAGTTGGTAGACTGATACCCTATCTAGAGTGGTTATCTGATACCTAAGCTAAACTAATACCTTACCTTAGTGTAATGGCTGATACTCGAACCCTAATCGACATCTTATAATGTGTAGTGATGCATCTTGTGGATGCTAGGGTTACATGGTGTGATGTGATACCTTATAGTGTAATCATGTGTGTGATGTTGAAAGTTATACGTCTTTACATGTTTCATAATAATGATAGGAATATGTTTCCAAATCTCTAAATATACTTCATAACTATGAAGGAAGTGATGATCTAAAGTTGGTCAATGATCCAACCATGTAAACCCTAATCGGGTAAAGTGAAACCCTAATTGTTATAATGTGAAGTGTATGATGTAAATGTATAGCATGAGTTCTATGAAATGATGATGATTTACTTTCTTGTTATCAATTTCTAACCATGTAAGTGATATTGATTGATGTACATATCCAGGTTTGAGCTATGGTAGTTATGATGTGATAGACATTGGTCCTTGTGATGGACATGTGGTCCTTGTGATGGACATTGGTCCTTGAGATGGACATGTGGTCCTTGAGATGGACATTGGTCCTTGTGATGGACATTGGTCCTTGAGATGGATATATAATGAATAGCAGGCATAAAGTGATGATGTGATTCAATATGTTCTAGTAATGAGTTATGCCATGTTTATATAGATCTTATTTAAAGGTTATATGTTGTAACTTGATTGATGCTTAAAGGTGTGTAAATTGATCTAATTAATCAAGTGAAATCTAATATTGTAGTTTGCCCTGTGCCATAGATCCATTCAGTGTTAGAATTTGCTGAATGGTGAAATGAGTTTAACTCAGAATGCATATTGTTGCATGTGGGGTTCAAGTTGGAACACCATCTTGTATCTTGAACGTATATGTATCATATGATCACTGTAAGTGATACCTAGAATTTGTATCACAGGATTGACTATATATCATACCTAGAATTTGTATCATGCGATTGCCAATAAGTCAAGTCCTGGAAGAGCAATGATGTAAGTTGTAGCTCAATTTCACTAGCGATGTAACCTGTACCAAGGTGGGTTAAATCTGTACAGTGAGACTAAATGTTCTTGGAAGTAGATGACTCATGATGTCATTGCATATTTACATGTACTGACCGAGGAAGGTGAGGTCGTGGATTCCATCTCTTCCATTAGATCTTGTATGGCACTGACTCGACTATATATTCATATAATGGTCGGTTGGATTTAGATGGTAAGATTCAAATCCTCAGGGCATAATGAATATGTAATCAACCGTGTAGTATAATTGTATAGGATCAAATATGAAAACATTGGTTGAGGCCTTGCTTGATCTTTATATAATGTTGTTGATAGAGAATATACATGTTCTTCATATTCCTTTTCAATATTTAAGATGTTTCATAATTCAACAATGATTGTTCTTCCTATTATATATATTGTTGCTCAGTTTATCTTATCTATGATAATAATAGAGTTGGCAGAGTGTTATATCTCTCATTGGGACTGTGTGTCTCACCCCATTGGTTAACAACCTTTTTAGAGGGATGAGCATGAGGAGGTAGAGATCGTGTAGAGGAGGTTGAGCAGCAGCCAGAGGAGCAGTAGTTAATAAGGTTGGAAGTGTTGTTGGATGTCTGCTGATAGGGTCCTAGAGTCGTCCCTGTACACTTGGGTCTCTGGGAGCGTTTTATAGATGTTTTGCAGGCACTCTATCTTTATGTGCTTTCTATAGACCAGATATGATGGAATCTTGTATATATATGTTGTGGAACAATACTTTCATTATAGGTTGACAACATGTCTTGTGAATGCTTTGATGCATGAAAGTACTCATGTGTAAAGGTTCGTTCCATATGGTTGTTTAATGAAAAAGGTTTAAATTCTTAGTGTTTTCTACTAATAAGTTCATTAATATCTCTTCTGTGGTTTTTTTTGAGTAATCTCACTTCATGTGGTGCGAGGCATCACAATTAAGGTTGGTATCAGAGCTTTAGGACCTAGGACTAGGGTTCGGAGGAAGAAGTAAAGCTGAAAGATGTCTGGAGTACACGAAGAATATGTTGTAGAGAGTAGTGTTTCTACACTAGGTGGTGGTGCAAAGAACCAGGAACATGAAGATCGGGTGCTTGAAGTCCCCCAGTTTGACCATGCCATGATAGAAAACTCAGCCTTTCAATCGCTTTTTGGGAAGTTTTTTGCAATGATGACTCATATGGAAGATACAATGCTTGTACCTCGACCTAGGGTACTTGTTCCCCATGCCGAATCTTTAGGTAATGGGAAGATTTTTGAGTGGCTTTGTCATGTTGGGGTGGTTGAGTATGAAGGGATAGCTGACCCAATAGACACGGATATGTGGTTGAGTGAGCTTGAGAAGGCCTTTAAGATCATGAGTATCCCTGAAGAGGATAAGGTGAAGCATGTGGTATACCTCCTGAGAGGGAGTGTTTGCCATTGGTGGGCCATAGAGGAGGTTAAGAGATCCCATGTTGCGGTTGGTTGGGAGGAGTTCTGATAGGAGTTTGTTAGTCGGTACGTCCCACATACATATCTGGATGAGAAGATCAATTAGTTTGAGAGGATTCGATAGGGATCCATGATGATCAATGAGTATGAGGTAAGGTTTACGGAGTTGTTGAGGTTCTGTCCTCACATGGTTGTAACGGAAGAGAGGATTCATCATTTTGAGAAAGGGTTGAATGTTGAGTTGTCTATCCGAGTTGTTGCTTTGGAGAATCGAGAGAGGTTTGTTGCATTTTTAGAGTCTGTTTGAAGGATAGAATGATCTGTGAATAAGAAGAGCAAGGAAAGTACCAAGAAGCGGTATGTACAATTTCAAGGGCAGTCATTAGGTGGCTTCAAGAAGCTGAGGTTTTCTGCACCGCCAACAACACAGAGGTTTGGTGCTTTGACACAGTGGTCACCAAACAAGGGCAAAGGTTGTAGTTTTCCGCCCTCAAGAGCCTAGAGTGTTGCATAAACATCAGTTACAGGACCATCTAGGACACAATATGGGAACTAGGCATGCCAAAAGTGTGGACAAGTAGGACATCTGAGGCAGGAATGTTCGATGAGAGGTGAAGAAGTGACCCAACAACTGAGGTAGAGTCAATAGTGCTCACAGAGACAACAAAATAGTGGTGCAGGAGGATAAGGACATGCCCAACCATCCCAAGCTGGATCATCTGCTTAGGGATGTCGAGGATGGGGGCGACAATAGGCAACAACTAGGTTCTATGAGATGTGTCAGCCAGAGGCGGTGGTTAACCCGTGAGTGGTGATAGGTCAAATGGAGCTATTTTAGTCTGATTTGTCTTCTTCTTTCTATATATCTATTTTGATTGACCCATGTGATACACACTCTTTTATCACATGGGAAGTGCTTAGTAGTTGTTCCTTGCCTGTTAGTTGTAGGAAGAATAGCTTGTTTCTAGAAACCCCATTGGTCAATTATGCAGTGTTGCAGGATATATGTCCTTTCTTTTTTGGGACACAACATTCAAGTAGATCTTATACCACTTTATATGCATGTATTCGATGTGATCGTTGGGATGGATACCCTAGAGAAGTATAGAGTAGTCTTGGATTGTAGTTCCAAGAAAGCAACGTTTGCAGACTGTAGTGAGACATGGATCTTCCAAGGAGATAGGAAGATTCTCCCAATGTGTCTTGTATCAGCTATGATGGTGAGGAAGCTTCTGAGACAAGGTTGAGAGGCATTTTTAGCACACGTGATGGATACAGAAGTGAGGAGTCTTAGCATCCAGGAAGTACCCGTGGTTAGGGAGTTTGAGGGCGTGTTTCCTAAAGAGTTTCCAGGTGTCCCCCCTACGAGATTGATTTTAGATCAATCTAGTTCCTGATACGCAACCCATAACTCAAACACCATATAGGATGGAACCGATAGAGATGGCGGAGTTGAAGAGACAGTTGTAAGAACTACTTGATAAATGTTTCATTAGGTCGAGTATGTCACCATGGGGTGCTCGAGTGTTGTTTGTGAAGAAGAAGGGTGGTCTATGAGGTTATGCATGGATTACAAATAGTGAACAAGGTCACAATAAAGAAATAAGTATCCTAAACTGAGGATAGATGATCTGTTTGATCAGTTGTGTGGCGCAAGAATGTTCTTGAAGATAGATCTATGGTCAGGATATCATCAGTTAAGGATCAAGGAGGAAGACACACCAAAGTCAGCTTTTAGGATGAGGTATGGTCACTACGAGTTCATGGTTATGTTGTTTGGGCTGACCAATGCACCAACAACATTCATGGATTTGATGAACATGGTGTTACGGCCATTCCTTGATCAATTTGTGGTTTTCTTCATAGATGTCATCTTGATATATAGTCAAAACAGTCAGAAGCATGAATAGCATCTGCGTTAGGTATTGACAATGTTGAGACATCACTAGCTCTATGCTAAGTTCAGCAAGTGTGAGTTGTGGTTAAGGGATGTAGTTTTCTTGGGGCATGTTATATCTATATAAGGTGTACAAGCGGACCCTAATAAAGTAGAGTCTATGAAAAAATGGGAGCAGTCGAAGATGCTAACAAAAGTGTGCAATTTCCTAGGCTTGGTAGGCTACTACTAGAGGTTCATTAAGAACTCCAGTGTTATCACCCTTCCCCTAACTAAGTTGACAAGGAAGGATGTGTCATTCGTTTGGGACGATAGATGTAAATGAACTTTTTAGACATTGAAGGAAAAGATGACAAGTGCACCAATTTTGGTTTTGCCTAAGAAAAGAAAAGGATACATCGTATTTTTTGATGCATCCAAGCATGGTTTGGGATGTGTGTTGATGTAGGACAAGCAAGTGGTTTCTTTTGCTTCTCGAAAACTTAAGAAATACGAGGAGAATTATCCAACACATGACTTGGAGTTAGCTGCAGTAGTACATGCGTTGAAGATTTAGAGGCACTACCTGTATGGGGAGAAGTGTAAGATCTTCACATATCACAAGAACCTGAAGTATATCTTTTTACAATAAGAGATGAATATGAGGCATCGTCATTGGATGGAGTTGATCAAAGATTACTATTACGTGATTGATTATCATTTGGGAAAGATGAATGCCATGGTAGATGCCTTGAGTAGGAAATCTTCATCCATAGATAGAGGTCAATTGAGTTCTTTGATGTGTCACATATGAGACATGTTGGTCTCCTTGCGTCAGATGTATGTCAAGTTTGAAGTCTCTTTGTTAGCTGGTTTGATGGCGCAATTACAAGTGAAGCCTACACTGAGACAACAGATCAAAGAAGATCAATAGACAGATATTGTGACACAAAGATTAGATCAGAGTTCGAAAGTGAGAAGCGTGATGATTTTTATGAGACGGAAGATGAGATAGTGTGTTATCATCACAAGATAGTAGTTCTTGATATGGATAACCTGAGGAAGATGGTGCTAGAAGAAGCCCATACATCTATGTATGCTATGTACCTAGGTAGTACCAAGATGTACCACAACCTGAAGGATATGTACTGGTGGCCAGGATTGAACAAAGATGTAGTTGAGTTTGTTGCAAGATGTGTTGTGTGCCAGCAAGTCAAGGTTTAGCATTATAAACCTGCAGGAAAGTTGCAATTGTTTCCTATACCTCAGTGGAAATGGGATCATGTAACTATGGACTTTGTGATTGGTCTACCTAGAACAACCAAAGGTTATGATTCCATCTGGGTGATCATTGACAGGTTGACCAAGTCAGTGCATTTCTTTCTCGTGAAGACAACGTTCACAACAGAGAAGCTTGCCCAAGTTTATGTTGATGAGATAGTGCATTTGCACGGTGTTCCAGCTACTATCATATCTGTTAGAGGTCCTCAGTTTACAAGTCGTGTTTGGGAGTGACTGCACACAACCTTGGATATCCAGTTGAAGTTCAACACCACTTTCCACCTGCAGACAGATGGTTAGTCTGAAAGGACCATCCAGATCTTAGAGGATCTGTTGAGGACTTGTGTTCTTTAGTTCTCAGGAAGTTGGGGTATACACCTCAGTTTAATAGAGTTTGCCTACAATAATAGATATCAGAGAGGTATTGACATGGCACCATATGAGGCGTTGTATGGGAGACATTGTAGGTCTCCATTGTGTTGGTATGAGATAGGGGAATATTAGATTTTGGGTCCTGAGCTTGTGCAGGAGACGACAGAGAAGATCAAAGTGATACATCGATAGTTGAAAGCAGCACAGGATAGACATAAATCGTATGCAGACCATCATCGCAGGCCCTTGGAGTTCCAAGTGGGAGACAAAGTATATCTAAAGGTCTCTCTCTAGAAGGGTGTTTTGATGTTTGAGAAGAAGGGTAAGTTGGCTCCTAGGTTTATGGGACCTTACCTAGTTGTGGTACATGTTACAAAGGTGGCCTACAAGTTGGACTTGCCACCTAAGTTGCACAGGTTGCATCCAGTGTTTCATTTCAGTATGCTAAGGAAGTGTCACCTAGATACAGAGATAATGTTACAACTTGTGGAAGTGGAGCTTGATGAGGATATGACCTATGTGGAGGGTATGGTGTTGAGCCTTGGTCGGAGGGTGCAGAAGTTAAAGAGGAATGACCTTATTCTTGTGAAGGTTCGTTGGAATCGTCATGGAATAGAGGAAGCCACGTAAGAGTTCAAAGAGGAGATGAAGAGGAAGTACCCTTATCTTTTCTCTTAGGATTTTAGGGGTGAAATCTTTGTTAGGGGTTTGTGTTCTAATATGTAATCAGGGCATGTTGGAGGTATGTTCTCCATGTTTGAGCTTGTTTGTGTTTTGTGGAGAGGTTTTGGTGCAAACTGCAATTCACCCAGGATAGGGGTTGATGTGCAAGTTTTCCACCTCTAGAGTGTTCCTTCTCTCTCTTGGCATCATCTAGAGGAGAGAGGATGTGTTGGGAACCTTGTTTTGGCCTTGGTTGAGTAGTTACATCCTTGGTGATGTTTTGGGCACATGTTTGAGGTGTGCTTTGCTCTTAGGAGTGTTGTCTCGGGCTTGAGAGCCTTGGTGAGACTTTCTATCAGTTTGTGGTTTGCCTTAAGGAGCTTGATATCAGTTGGGGGTTCCTTGAGGGACATCCTATCAGTTGGTGCCATCTTGAGGATCACCATATCGAGTTGTGATGACTCTAGAGGAGTGCCATATCAGTTTGTGACCTAGGGTTTCATCCCTATCGGTTTGTGAAGGAAGGAGGAGGTGTGTATCGGCCATGACCTAGGAAGGAGGCCAAGTGGGCGAGACATAGGTCCTTTCACCTTGTTGCATGGTGTCACATGTGTCCTTTCTTCTTAGACATGTGTCTTTTAGGGTTCTAAGGTGGTGACACCTTCCCCTTGCTCATCTTCCCATGCAAGAGAACCATGTTAGTGATCTTTTCTTTCTCTCGTTGGTGGTCAACCTTGAGCTTGAAATGCACTCTCCCTTGGAGATTGGTGGGCAAGGCAAGAGCTTGTAGTTCTCTCTTTCATCTTTTTCCTTGGTAAGACATGGTTTTCTAGCTTTCCTTCTCTTCTTCTTTCTTCTTCTCGACCATGGACCTTGGTACCTTCTTTTCTTCTCTTTTTCTCTCCCTCAACCTCATTTTGTCTTCCTTCTTGGAGGTGTGGTGGAGGTCGAGTTAGGGGGATCTTCTTCTACCTTGAGATTTGGAAGCTTGGATCTTTACCTTGGATCTTAAAGCTTGGTGGTTGTTCTTGAGGCGGGTTATATAACTCTAAACCTACTTTGTTATTATCACCTTTCTATTTTTTACCTTACTATTTATATTTAGATAGTTATCTCTTGCTTGCTAGTAGCTTTTCTTGGTAACCTTGTGTTTTGTTTTGAGAATAAAACTTTGTTAAGTTGCTTCCATAAGTTTCTCTTTTCCTTTTCCTTGTTTGTATCGTCACCTTGAGGTAGAATATGACTAAACTAATATAATAAGCTAAACTGATATGATGCGATCTGATATGCTAGACCGATATGCTCTTGTGTAAGCTGATATGCCTCTTATGTTGTGGCTTGTTAAGATCTAGGGATGCCTTGGGATGAAAAGTGTTGAGTCTCCATGCTTCTGGTCAAGTGTGGAAGTCGACATGGGTAACCCTAATCTGATACATGTGTAATCTGGAACACCTTGGAAATAGGTACACCCTAACCCGATACACCTAGAGTTGGTGAGGGAAATGTCTCCCTAGAGGTACAACTGATACAACCAACCCTAATGGTTGATATCATATATAGAGACCTATGTGACCAATACACAAAGGACTATATAGGCTGATACCCTAGTTGAGTGGGTAGGCTGATACCCTAGATGATGGGTGAGGATGATACCCTAAGGGATAGTAAGGTCGATACCTTAAGAGATGGTAAAATTGATACACCTTCTCTTGTACTTCTAGACCGATATCCTTTATTTTTCTTTGGCCTATACACTCTCATTGAAGTGTTGAGATGATACCAAGTGATGATAAACTGATACTCATCCTTGAGTTGGTAGGCCGATACCCTATTTAGAGTGGTTGCCCAATAGCTAAGCTAAAATGATACCCTACCTTAGTGTAGTGGCTGATATCCTAACCCTAATCGACATCTTGTGATGTGTAGTGATGCATCTTGTGGATGTTAGGGTTACATGGTGTGATGTTATACCATATAGTGTAATTATGTGTGTGATGTTGAAAGTTATGACTCTTTACATGTTTCATAATAATGATAGGAATATGTTTCCACATCTCTAAATATACTTCATAACAATAAAGGAAGTGATGATATAAAGATGGTTGATGATCCAACCATGTAAACCCTAATCAGGTAAAGTGAAACCCTAATTGTTATGATGTGAAGTGTATGATGTAAATGTAAAGCATGAGTTCTATAAAATGATGATGCTTTACCTTCTTGTTATCGGTTTCTAACCATGCATGTGATACTAATTGATGTGCATAGCCATGAATGAGCTATGGTAGTTATGATGTGATGGACATTAGTCCTTGTAATGGACATGTGGTCCTTGTGATGGACATGTGGTCCTTGTGATGAACATTGGTCCTTGTGATTGACATGTGGTCCTTGAGATGGACATTGGTCCTTGTGATGGACATTGGTCCTTGTGATGGACATTGGTCCTTGAGATGGATATATAATGAATAGCAGGCATAAAGTGACGATGTGATTCAATATGTTCTGGTGATGAGTTATGCCCTATTTATATAGATCTTATTTAAAGGTTATACATTGTAACTTGATTCACGCTTAAAGGTGTGTAATTTGAACTAATTAATCAAGTGAAATCTAATAGTGTAGTTTGCCCTGTGCCATAGATCCATTCAGTGTCAGCATTTGTTGAATGGTGAAATGTGTTTAACTCAGAACGCATATTGTTGAATATGCGGGGTGCAAGTTGGAACACCACCTTGTATTCTGAATATATATGTATCACAAGATTGACTATAAGTCACACCTAGAATTTGTATCACAGGATTGACTGTAAGTCATACCTGGCATTTGTATCACAAGATTGACTGTATGTCATACCTAGAATTTGTATCACATTATTGACTATAAGTCAAGTCCTAGAAGAGCACTATTGTAAGTCATACAAAAATTTTACTAGTGTCGTAACCTGTACCAAGGCGGGCTAAA
The DNA here is from genome assembly GCA_963693085.1 of Alisma plantago-aquatica. Lineage (NCBI taxonomy): Eukaryota > Viridiplantae > Streptophyta > Magnoliopsida > Alismatales > Alismataceae > Alisma > Alisma plantago-aquatica. The sequence continues at coordinate 96,763,079 of OY856409.1, forward strand.
TCTGTACAGCGGGACTAAAATGTCCCTGGAAGCAAATGACTCATGATTTCACTGCATATTTACTCATACTGATCGAGGAAGGTGAGGTCGTGGATTCTGACTCTTCCATTAGACCTTGTATGGCATTGACTCGACTATATATTCATATAGTGGTCGGTTAGATTTGGATGGTACGATTCAAATCCTTAGGGCATAATGAATACATAATGAGCCGTGTAGTATAATTATATTAGGATCAAATATGAAAACATTGGTTGAGGCATTGCTTGATCTTTATACAATCTTTTTGATAGAGAATATACATTTTCTTCATATTCCTTTTAAATTATTAAGATGTTTCATAACTCAATAGTGATTGTCCTTCCTGTTATGTATATTGATGCTCAGTTTATCTTATCTGTGATAATAATAGAGTTGGTAGAGAGTTATATCTCTTGCTGGGACTATGTGTCTCACCCCATTAGTTAACAACCTTTTTAGATGGATGAGAACAAGGAGGTAGAGATCGTACAGAGGAGGTTGAGCAGCATCCAAAGGAGCAGTAGCTGATAAGGTTGGAAGTGCTACTAGGTGTCTTTTTTTGATAGAGTCCTAGAGTCATCCCTGTACACTCGAGTCTTTGGGAGCATTTTGTAGACGTTTTGTAGAAGCGATATCTTTATGTGCTTTCTATAGATCAGATATTATTGAATATTGTATATATATGTTCTGGAACAGTACTTTCATTACAGGTTGACAGCTTGTCTTGTGAATTCTTTAAGGCATGAAAGTAATCATGTGTAAAGGTTCTTTCCATATGGCTGTTTCATGAAAAAGGTTTTAATTCTTAGTGTTTTCTACTAATAAATTCATTAATCTCTCCTCTACAGTTTTTTTTGAGTAATCTCACTTCGTGTGGAGTGGAGCGTCACATTTCTCCTCATGTATGTAATGCTCCTCAAGTTTTGACCTACACTACATGTGAACCTAAGATCAAGATGACTTACAATAGAGAAAATTGGGAAAATGAAGCAAGTATCGATGATGCAGAAATTCAAAGTAGGGTGGAACATGCATTGAAAGCATAGAGGGACACGTGGACCTACCAAATAGGTAGGTGGGTTGGTTTTTGGCTGGGTCATTAAAGGTTTGGGTCCTGCGGGTGCAGGTCAAAAATACATGGTTGCAAATGGGTGAAAAGAAACACCCAAACCTGACCCGGGGGTGAGGCTTGACTAATGGGTTCCCATAGAAAACTATGTCCAATAAAAAAATAAGTTGGAAATTGCTTTTCTTAACATTTAATTCAACAACTAAAACAACTCGTAGCTATATTTTTCTTATCAAATATAGTGTAAAGAAAGAAACCAACTACTATGTTTGACATTATATTAGTGGATTCATTGTCGAATTATATTTATATGAAATTGAAAGAAAAAAGATAGCAATTAGCTATTGTATTTCAACGATGGGAAAATTAAGTACTTTTCATGCATAAAACATCATAAAGACCACACTTAATTTTGTAATTTATCATCAGACATTCCTAATATCACAAGTTCTTGTGTTTATCTATTAAAAATATAAATTAAAAATAACACTATTACTATAATTGAATTTTAAGACTTAACTTGTGCTGAATTGAAAACATAACTTGATGGGTTTATATGTAGTATGTATAATAATTTATTGAGTTCACTGAACTGGGTCACTAAAAACCCCTCTAAATAAATGGGTGGGTATATGTTTGGGTGATTCTCGGAGAATGGTAAATTTCATCACCCAAACCCAAGTTAAACAGGTCGACCCTTGAGCACCCTGTGGATATTGATTTAGTTTTATAGGTCTAAGGACATGTTAGGAAATAGAAGTCAGGGAAAGGGTGCAAGAAGAAACTAGAAAATATCAAGAGCAATAAAAGGAAAAAGAGATTGTACTTTTCTATTACTAAATTTATTGATGTTTTCCATCTTGCAGTCCACCTAAGACTACAACATCAACCTTTAAAATCAAGAATCAATGGATGTAGATGATGAAAAATAAATTTTTTGTTGGTAAAGTTTTTGAAGATGCAAAACATCACTACAGAGAATCTTTGATATTTCACATGTGGCAATTTTGCCAAAATCTCTTCGTAAGTTGGGGAAATAATCAGCATGAATTGGATTTTTTGGGGAACATATAAAGTTTTCTTTGGTTAGATAATGTGTGGTTGGTAAGCAAGGATCCATTTTTTAGAAAGGTACGAAATGTATCGTCAAATATTCAATATGATTCCACAAGATCCATTTTCGTTCAAGTAACAGATTCTAGCCAATTGAAAGGATTTTCTTTTGTTGTAAACATACATGCATCTCATAATAAGCTCTTAAGATGTATTTGTTTACTAATCCCTTACCAACAAAGATACAAGTTGGTTCAAATCTATAGAAGATGAAAACAACACCATGTGGAATGAACTGTGTAATAAATGTCTTGAGAATTTATACCCACCATCACTCACATATTTAATATGAGGATAGATCACTCAGTTTGCACAAATCCAAGGCAATTATCTCATTGAAGCTTGGGAAAAGTTCAAGGAGCTTCTATGTCGATTCACTCATAATGGCATCTATTTTTTGCAACTAATTAATACTTTTTACTGAGGTTTCAATGATGATACCCAAAATATTTATTTATAATGGTTTAGGATATAACTTTGTTTGGAAAATCTATGACAATGCATGGAAGATTATGAGCTTGTGATCATAAAACCAAGCTAACGGGATAGAGTGGGTCAAGAAGGGCTTCTCAAGGTGTCAAATATAGAAAGTCATTTTGATTTGAAATCTATTTTTGAGTTACTACTTTATATTACTAAAGCAATAATTACTAGAGTATATGAGAGGAGAAGACTAACCCCTATCAAGCCAAGATGATCCAAGAAGTCTGTCAGAACTACAAGGAAGAAGGACACACAAGCATGGAGTGCAATATGATCTACCAATTATTGATGAGTAGGAAACCACCTTAGTTTGACAATGACCCAATGGAGGATCTCAAGAACATAAACACTATTCCTAGCCAGTGGTATTACAACCCCTATCAACAACGGAACCATCTTGGGCTTCAATATAGTAATCCCATTAGAGCTAAAAATTCACCATAGTTGATGTAAGGGTAGGACCAAAACTGTGATTGGGGTCCACCCAACTTCCAAAAAAATATAGGAAAGACAACTAAATCATGGGAAATCAAAAAACAACTACAATTAATCCATGAGTTATGATAAAGAGATATAGTCTCAAATCTTAATTAGGTCTAACTATTCTAGAATGCAATCACCAAAGGCAAAACAATAAAAAAAACATATCCAGTTTCATAGACAAGGATGGTAGGACACAATTGAGAAGAGTCTCATAAATGAACAAGACATGTTCTCTAAATACCAGGCCTACAATAAATATGTGGACACATATGGCACATATATGTGCGTCTCTTATAACTTCAACAACCCCTTTTTTTAGGTCAGCCTAAGAACTATCCAAAGCACCCCAAGAAGCTGAAGGAAATGGCCAAGAGGTTGGGGTTGGTTCTATCAAGGTCATGAACAATTATACTTGATGCATGACATTATATTGGGGTCATACATGGTATAGTGACCAATGACACAATAGTTAATATTTTATAGCACAACAAGGTTGATGATATTATGATTGCAGTAAACACCACACTTGATGTTCCTAAGTAAAGACCATGACCGTTCTTCCAGATCCATCTAACATAGACTTGGTTTGAAACATAGTTCATGAAATTCAAAGAAGAAAAGAAGAAACTTCATGTGGACATTCCATTTCTTGAGACATTGGCTAAAATTCCTTCTTTATCTAAATTCTCAAGACATTAATAATATGCAAGTACACAATAGAGGGGTTTGAGACTGTTAAGTTGGAAAGGACACATTTGATATCATACATAATAAGATGTCATGCAAGCTCAAAGAATCAAGTTCCTTTGGGATTGCATCTTAAATTGGAGATTCTATATTATAGTAGGGACCGACTAATTTAGGAGCTAGTATTTCCATCATGACCCATAACCTATGCAAGAGGATAAGATTCAGTCGCATATCCCCTATTGGAACATCAAAATAAAGGTCAATAAACCTTTAATGTACAACCTAATTTAGTTTGTATGCTCTCAACTAGTGGATCAAGCAAATAAGACAACACTACATTAATGAAAGAAAACATCGACGTATCACTAGTACATAGACCACCTTTAGCACCGGTTAAATGACCTTATAATGTTGGTTTTCTACCGACACCTAAGTTGGTGATACTTATGGTGGAATGATAAATGCACTAAATGTCTCATATAAAAGATGAGTGTGGGTAAAAGAATGTATCATATAAACTTTTTTCACCTTACCATGAATAAAAAATCTGACTGAGTTCAAGGCATCATTTTCTCCCTCTATTTGATTCTTTTATTCCTTTCTCATTTTAACATGATTCGTGAGCTATGCTAGGGCCTTTTTTCAACATATAGCATTATTATTATTATTTTCATTGGAAAGGGTATGAATGTATACCCCTTCACTTTAATTTGAGGAAATAGCTACATAGACACATTGTTGATTTTTTAGGAACAGTCAAACTGATGACATAGAGCGAGTGAAGGTTGCTATCAGAATAGAAACGAACGACTCAAATGATGACTCAGAGCGATTAAGAGTCATGGAATCACTCTATATTGTCAGTTTTAGGAAAAAAAACTAATGTTATGGTAAAATGGTGTTTTCAGTTTAATCACCATAACTGATGTTTTCTTGTTAGGTAAAATTTTAATTGATAAGGGTAGACGAGTCATTGATTGTGGTTAAAAAATTGACACCACATATGTGTAGTGTCGATTATTTCAGAACAACTGATTATACAAGCCAACCGGTATCACGACCATGCTGTCCTGCATGACTATTTTGGAATCTTGTGTCGATTTTTTAGGATAAATGATGCCACAAGTCAGGTAGTAGCATGACTGTGTTGTCTAGCATGGTTGTTTTAGTACAACCATGTCATAAATTCAAAGAGAAAATCGACGCCATTGTTTGTCTATAGCGTTGAATTTATAAAGAAACCAACCACAAAGACCTATAAGTTGGTTCTTTTGATGGCAATCGATGCCACAGTGATATTTTTCTCAAATGGTAGGTATGCACACCTACTATCTGGATGTCCAGTAGGATGCAAAACCTGCAATTCATTATAACTGTAGGTTTCGTCCTATGTTCATCTTAACAATTGGATAGAACACCTGCAAAATCTACAATAACAAACACATACATAAAAATAATCCACCCACATACTTTTCTTCAATTCAATTCTCTTCAACACTTAATTCTATTCTCATGCATATACACAATTCAAGAGACACACATATATAAGATCCATTCTCCAATTTCATTCTCATGACACGTACAAATGCAATTCTCATTGTATTCATTTATCTTCACATTCATTCACACACATGCATATATACACAGATCATTTACATATGCACCTACAATTTACCACATCAAATTTAAAGTTGTAGAAAGTCATAACCACCACATGTATATAGAAATAAATGACATCAAGGTTCAGAGAACTCACATTTTATCCCAAACCTATTCAAAGGCGACTTTCTTAATGAAGGTGTGTGTCCACCCTTCTTGTATCTCATCTACCTCTTCATTTGTATATGACTTTGCCATGTCAAACAACTACAATGACATAATTCAAGAGTTTGATTTTAATTTTTCATATATATTAAATGAAAATATTTACTTATGATGAACAAGACTATGTAGATTAAGTTTTGTATACAATGGATGTATAATGGCGCATGTCTGACAATTAGGTCTATATACCACATCACATAGTATCTGCATGCCCAAACATTTTCTTGTAAAAGACACTATAAATTTACAATTATGCAAAATGTTAATAAATAAAAGTAAGGGTAGTTGGCATATATATGCATTAGAGTCAGAAAACTATCGAAACATACTTTCAAGTTAAAAATTTCTTTTTTTATCTACATTTTCTCTAGCCTTTCTGAAATCTTTTATATCCATGTAAGTTAAAGTAGCACATTTAATTAGATTAGTAAATAGTCATGTAATTAACAAAGCAAAAGTTAATATATGTCGATGGATAAAAAAACCTATTCACCTAAATAATGTCTTCTTCATTGTGTTTCCCTTACTGTCTAGTTCCTCACCTAAGTGATTTAAATAATACACACATAGAGTCTCGAGGATGATTACCAACAACACTCAATGATTATTACTAAGTAAAAAGAAATCAAGAAAAATAAAATTCAAAATCCACAACAAAATGTAATTTATAGTGATTATGAATTGAATTTTAGGTTATCATTCCCATAAGAAATGAGAAGTTTTAATCTTTGGAGATATCAATGTATTTCAAAGCGGGAAAATATTAGTGTCATGGATGGTATTGTTGTTGGTATGTATGTCCAGAGAGGCAATCATGTGATGATTGTGATGGAATATTATGTAAAATATTTGATTAATAATAAAGGCAATCTTTCAATTTATTCTATTTCACTTAGTTATGGGATGATGAGGAAACATAATGAATGTCTAAAGAATGACATTACTCAATGATGTATTCTTCAAGTGCGTGACTTGAACAACGAGAACATACATATGTTAAGAGTATGTACATTCTTGATATGTCCCTAGTAGGATGTTATTATGGAAGGTCGATAGACAACAATAATACATAAGACTAGAGTGTGTGTTTGTTGATGACATAATCTCACGAGTCATGGTATGTGATATCAAACCAAGTACATAGATACTCGTTAGAGAACAATGTATTAGACAGACCCACCATGAGAGTGACACATGGAAACCATAATTGGTGGTCATAATCATCTCTCACAGTGAAGGTAGTGATTGTGGTTCTTAGACCTAAAATCACTACACTCATCACATGTCGTTTGGTTTGTTTTGACATCATCCACTATGATCCTAAAAAGGGTTGCTAGAAAGGTGATAGTCAGATACACTGTGACACATGAGAATGACTGTGAGTGATATAGATGGGATTTTTCCCTCCTACAGGAGTTTGATATCCAGGCCACTTGATAAGTGAGGCTTAGAAAAGCATGTGCATGAACATGTGAATCAATATATGATATTGAGGTCACATATATCATAGAAAATCTTCTGTAGTTCTTAGAAAATAGATTCAACATTGAAAGGATGATGATTCCATGCCTCAAGTTCAATCTGAATATCAGTGACAAAGGAATTATATAATCACTTTAACATCTATAATACATTGTTGGTTGAAGTTGTTCTCCAACTTTCCTATTACTTGGGTAGCAATAATGTGTGACTTGGCACTGCTCTTTGCTTCTGATGTCATAAATGAGTTATGGACATTCACTGTCAATGTAACTTGGAACCTATAGGGTCACACACATAGGAATTCACTTGGAATAGGATTTCAATCCTGAATGATAATTAAATTTATTACTAAAGTATATTAGGTACTCAATTTAAACAATAATTGATTGATCAGAGTTTGAACCGACCGATTAAAGTGTTGAACTGACCGGTTAGAGTGTCAGGTTGATTGGATATTGCATTGTCTGAATTTTAGATGAACCAGGACATGAACTGACTAGTTTACTAAGTGAACCAATCAGCTCAAGGTCGCCAGACCGGTTCATGAGATGAATTGTCCAATTCACAAGGGCAATTTGATTGCATCAAGGATTAGTGTTGGTGTCATGTCATGAATTAGTTGGATAAGGATTGCCAATACAATTACAATTGGGAAACATGATGAAGTAATCAGTTCAGGGGTTGAACTAACCAACTCACATGCTAACCGATCGGTTCACCTATGAACTGACCATTTTTCCTGTTGCAGGTTACAAAAATTCATGAAATTTTAGTCCCTTCTGCCCCCACACAGACTGAGAACGCTGACCCTGGCCCTCCTATAAATAGTGGGGTAATGTGAGCTTCTCAGACACACCCCAATTTCCTTTGACAATTGTTTGTCTTATCTAGTTGTGGTAACTGCTAGAACCTAAGCAAGTCCTACCCGCTAAAGGGAGGGATAGCAAGGGAGAACAATTGTGGGAGAGCAAGTTGGTGACTAGTACGCCAATGTAGGGGACGACCCCTTATTTGTTCTTCTAGAACAACAAGAGTTCTTGGTGGTCTATGCAGACTACTCTAGAGGTGTGGATATTTTTATTTCTAGGAGGACAACATCAACTTGCTGTTCATGGTGGTCAACCAGGAGGCGGATGCAAATGATGTTTGAGTATGACTTGAAGATAAGGCGCAAGATCACGATAAGGGAATAGTCGTTGGACTTGCTCCTAGACTAAGTATGACCTCGTAAACCATCCTTCCCATTACATAGTTATTGATGTGATTCATTAGTTCAAGGGGAATATAGAAGTTAAACTTTTGTTTCTACTTCCTATTTTGTCACCATATTTCCCTAGAGTGGTATCAGAGCCACGTCAATCTACTATGTTTTGGGATAATCCATATGATCATTTTTATTATCGTTTGTTTATTACATACGATGTGAATACTAAGATTGATTGATGTACATATCTGATTAAACACCACATAAGACCTATATATATATATATATATATATATATATATATATATATATATATATATATATATATATATATATATATATATATATATATATCAATTTACACACGTCGTCCTAAAAGTGAGTTTTGATGGTAGATGTGTAGCATGGTTATGGACAATAACCCAGATATGTGTGTATGGTTGAATGGTTTTTTTGTTCTTGTTATATCTCAGCTTGCATACCAAGCCTCTACCTTCTTTTTTCCAATGTAAAAGTATTATTCTTTCTTATATTTTCTCCCCCCGAATGTAACTCAAGGTTTCTCATTACTATGTAATATGATTAATAGTAATAATATAGTTTCTTTTCTTGCAATGACAAAGATGACGATCAATGTCATACGAGCCGACAGTTTCACGAGATGAGCCAACCGACTTGTGACATGTATTTTACGTGCGTCTGAATGAAAGTGTACCTGTCACATAATATAGGCCTTATGAGGCCCAAGTCGAACATAGGGAGACATAGTCTCAGTGACTACTACTAACTACAATATGATCAGCTAAGCTGATAAAAAGTTTGAGAGAATCAGTTTTTAACGCAAAATAAGAGAAAATTAAAATGAAAAATGGATTGTTTAAGTCAAGAGAGGTGGAATTCCATAGGAGTGCCAGTTTTACCATGGATACCCATTGTATCTTCTTTTACTGACTTTTATATAATTTAACCTCTTCCTAGATAGAAAGCCCGTAGCGAGAATTTCCCGCTTCCATAGTGCACTAAGCCAACTCCACCTCTATAGTAGTTTATATCTTAGATCAGGTGCTTTACGTTCAATCTCTAGGTATCTTCCCACTACCCGTGCATTACCTTTACTAAAGAATGCGTAAGATAGTGTTTATGTGTGGGTTTCAGGCATTTAATTCTCCTCCCAGATTAATTACTCGCCTAAGATTTCCAATGAAGGTGATCAATCAACAAGAGAACATTCATTCAGACGCATAAATATCCATGAATTAAGAGGAAAATTGCATTAAATCATGTAAAAGTTGATACAATGGTTCCCCGAGCTATTCCTGGGTCCTAAGGAATCGAGGGGTTTAGCCCCGCATGGTTTTCAACAAAGAAAACATAGAGGAAAGGTAGAAAAATTGGGGAAACATGGAGAAACTCGAGTAACCCCTTGCTAAGAAATACAAACGACCACAAACTCATCCGTCGGAGGTGTTTGAATCACCTAGATGCAGTCCTTCGGCTACATTCTTTTCTCCTCCTCCTCTCTCTCTCTCTCTCTCGACTTTTTGTGTCGTGCAACGTGATGATGCTTTTCTGTATGGCACTTTTGTCCTAGGTCACTTACGGTACCATCTCACATGAACTGTTGGATCAGGTCGGCAAGTTTAGATTACTAAAATCTGACAGAGTCGGTGGCACCGACTTGGTGGTCGGTGGCACCGAATGCATCGGGCTTTTGTCGATCTCTAGCTGAGTCGATGCCATCGACTGGAATGTCGGTGGCACCGAGCCGAAGTAAATTTTCTCCCTTTCTCACTGAAGCTAACTCGGTGGCACCGACCTGTGTGGTCAATGCTATCGACTAGTCTGGGCAATCACCTATGTCGCTAAAGCTTTGTCTCGGTGGAACCGACTTGGTGGTTGAGGCGACCAACTCCTTTGGTCGATTTGTGCCTGGCCACTTATGCCACGTCGGTGGCACCGACTCTACACCATGCATAATATACCTAAAAAAATGCAGAAAATCAAATATAAGTCCAAGGAATGTATAAAATCATATAAATATGATAAAATAAGTATGATTTGATGTGAATAGAGTGTACAAGCCAACAATAGTGATTTATGTAAATATAAACAAAGAAATGACAAATAAGTGTACAAAACACATATAAAATTGGCTTGTAAAAGCGACTCAAAACCCATACATCAAACTCCCCTAAGCTGAATCTTGCTCGTCCTTGAGAAAAAATACCTTAATTTGGATCTTCTTGAGATAAGTCAGCAAAAGGACACTAATACATAAACTATATCTAGGTGCCTCTCACCTTTTGGTCCTCATATTGACCCTTACTGACCACTAAACAGTAATTGTCCTATAGCCGACCAAAAATCTCTATCCAAGATGTTTGTTCCCCAATCAATGAAACACTATCAATTAGTATAGTTAACATGATAAATTCTTCTGGTTCACACTTGGTGCATCATGTGATCTCCTATCTATGTTTCCCTTTTTCTCTACCTACCATCTAGATGGAAGCAGTTCTTCTCATAGATAATGAATGAGGAGAAAATCAATTGAGTGGCCTACCAATAAGAGAAATGGGTAGTTGGAATGGGTGGCTGTAGAAGAATCATGAGCACATAAAATCATTCATGCAATCAAAATTATGATAAACCTATGCTGATAAGAATTTTATAAAATGCTCCTAACGCCTTATCATTGTGGTGGAATGATGAATGCAACTATTATTTCATCTCAAATAAAGACAAAATACCTACAAAACTAAATCATGTACTAATTATTCCTTATGATATAGGTAGGACTATGCCCTTTCTCCCTCACTTTCTAAAACTCTACTCAATCTCTTTTTTTTTCTTTTAATTTTTTTTAAAGAGTCATGACACTATTTTTCTTCTTTATTTCAAGGGTATGCGCAAAGTCACTACCTTCTTATGTTTTAGAAGAATGCCTAGCATATGCTTTATGTAATGCAATTATAACTATATGAACAAAGATGCTATATATTTTTTTCTCCACTAATTCAAGAAAAAATAAACAACTTTTATGCAAGGTCTATTATGCAATGTAAATGCAATCAAAAAGAAAGAATGATAATATGAACTCAATCTTCTTATGGTGGGGTGTAAAGAAGATGTATGCGGTGGATGAGATCACATGACTAAGAGATAGAACCTTCAGAGAGAATCATATGTCCCTCTCTAATGACCTATGTACAGGGTAATCAAGGGTTTCATTCTTGAATTTGAATTTGAGGTCACATTAGTGTTTGATCAGTTTAGGCTCAACAATCCTTGTTAATCACTTTCTTAGACAAATTAGATGGTCATTTATGCTTTAATGTCCTAAAACTGACTTACTCAAGCACTTCCTCAGTTATGTGACTCTCTTACTCACAAGATAAGCTCACAAATTTTAAATTTACTCACAAAATTTCACCCAACTCAGAGATTGATATTTTCATAGAAACCATGCATTTACTTCTCCACAGATTACACTAGATAGACTGTGGATCCTACATAACAAAAAAACTAACAAAAACTAACTTTTTTTTTCTCAAAATGAAGAAAAATAACTAAAAAACTAAGATAATAGAAAATAAAAGCTAAGATAGAAGTTGTTCTAGCATCCCCCCTAAGCTTGAATATGACTATGGCCTCATAATCAATATCCTAACTCAAGAGGTGGAACAGTGATACTCAACTTAGAATGGCAGTGGCAGTGGATGTGTAGGATCCTGGGGAGGAAACATCCCCTGGAAGGTCGGGTCGGATGGTGGCAAGTCTGGCGGCATCGGGTAACTTCTAAAATGCCCCTGGCTCCAGTAGTTATCAAAGAAAGGTTGTTGATAAGCTTCCATCCGCTGCATACACTGATGTATATTCTCTTGGTTGGCCAAGAGAAGGCGTTCATTTTCATAGATCACTTGTTGGTTTGTATACATCCTCCCTTACATGTCTTGAATGCCATCCAGGGATTGGGTTTGCTATTGTTGATGTGTCTGGATGTCCTGCATCATGCTATACATACCCGCAATAGAATAGGCATCCTCTCCTTCTTGAGAGGGAAGCGGTGCAGAAGATGATGAGGCAGCATAATGGCAAGGATGATTCCTCAGAGCCACTCTATGTCGTACAGGAATGGTGGCCTCCACTTCCTCCACATCATCACTTCCCATGTCTTCCTCCTTAGCCTGAGCTTGTTGTTGTCCAACATTGTCATCATTACCCAGAGCTGACCATCTATAGTGTTCAACTCCCCTGATGTTGAAAACGGGATTAGGGAATCGACGCTGGTAGAAGGTATCATCGACCGAGCATGTGGCATAGATGACACCGACTTCCACAGTGATGAAGCCAGCTTGCCTAAAATGAGGAAGTCGATGCACATCCTAGAGTTCAATGGCTCCAGAGTATACAAGTCAAAGCCCAAATGAATGGCAATGGGGGTGATAAGTCCCCCAAGCAGAATAGGCATAACCCGCCTGACATTGCGCCACACTTGAATGATGTGTTGGAGAAATAACGCTCCCTAGTTGACCGGGTTTCCCTCCATGAGTTGATATAAGAAGTACAAATCTAATACTTGTACCTTTGCTTGTGCCTGGGTTGACTTGGAAAATACCGTGTTTTTCATCATCCAATGGAGCACTCGAACACAGGGATGCTCAAAATCCGCCAATGAACTGTGGTGAAAGTTAAGCCATTTTCCCTCCGGTCTTGTCACAAAGTCCTTCCAGATGGTGTCCATATCGACATTCTCTGGCTGACGACATGTTTCATCTGGCCACTCGCAAATGTTATTGAAGGCCCAGAGAGTGAGGGAATAGTTGGTGTTGTAGAGGCAAAAATCTACCCTCTCCTCTCTCCATTCGCTACTTGACGGGCGTGCTTGATCAGGGGTGACCACCGTCTCCAGAGACGCCATGAACTCGATGACGATTTCTTTGTACGCCGGCCACCCACCAAAGACATGGAGTCGGTGGCACCGACTTTCAGGATCGAATCCACGTCCTCTGTGCATCGACGACTATCAGTGCATGATCGTCATTTTTCTGGATTGCTAACGAGTTGGTGTCACCGAATTTTGGGGGAGGGGATCACAACTTTAGATAATCCTCATGGATGCATCTAGGCCATAGATCAAGGTTGCCCACGGATCGGTGTGTCTAGCCATCGGTAGCACTGACAGCAAGGTCGGTGGTACCTACATGATGATCGACGTTTTTTTTAAGATGCATCGACACACGCATGGGACTCGTGCTGAGTCAGTGCCACCGACATGTACGTCAATGGTACTGACTCGGTTTATCAGTTAAATATGTCTGAGTTCTGCACTTTCTTCAGAGATATTGGTGGCACCGACTCATATCATCTGACATGCCCATCTCACTGACTTGGTGGCACCGACTCAGCCACAACCTGCACACTAAACAAACGAATCATGGTATCATTTTTACAAAAACTAAGTACTATGAAATGACTTCAAGAAAAATGCATGAAACAAACATCCTAATGGTTGAGTTTCCTCCCAACAAGCACCCTTGTTTAATGTCCTAGGCTAGACAATGCTAAAGCTCAAGATCAAATGGGAGTGATGAGTTTCACCTCATCCTCCTTTCTAGTAAAATCTTCCTTAAAGTAGTGTTTCAGTCTCTGTCCATTCACTAAGAAGGTTCTTTCCCCTTCTTTGATTCTCACAGCCCCATGGGGGAACACTTCCTCTATGATAAACGGTCCACTCCATCTAGATATAAGTTTCCCAGGGTGAAATTTTAACCTAGAATTGAAAAGAAAAGACACTCTCTCCCAGATAGAACACTCTCCTCTCTATATGTCGATCGTGAATTTGCTTTGTCCTTTCTTTGTACAATCTAGCATTTTCATAGGCATTCCATCTTAGTTCATCAAGTTCATTCAATTCCAACCTTCTCGTCTTCCCGGCTTCATCAAGATCAAAATTTAATCTTCTCAACGCCCAATGAGCCTTATGTTCTAATACCACAGGAAGATGACACACTCGACCATAAGCTAACCTAAAGGGTGTGGTTCCTATGGGTGTCTTGTAGGCTGTCCTTTAGGCCCAAAGTGCATCAACCAATAACTCACTCCAATTTTTCCTACTTGACGACACCGTCTTCTCAAGGATCTAATTAATCTCTCTATTTGATATCTCCACTTGTCCTTGAGTTTTTGGGTGATAAGGTGTACCCACCCGATGCGTCACTCCATACTTGCTCAAAAGTGCCCCAAACTTGCGATTAGTGAAATGAGTTCCCCCATCACTAATGATCATCTTAGGCACTCCAAACATGTAGAAAATGTGATCTTTGACAAATTTGCATACAACTGTGGCATCATTGGTGCGGGTTGGAATTGCTTCCACCCACTTCAACACATAGTCAACGGCCAACAATATATAAAGGTAGGAATTAGAGGACACAAAGGGTCCCATAAAATTTATTCCCCACAAATAAAAAACATATACCTCTTGGAACACATTCAGGGACATTTCTTGCCACTTAGATATGTTATCAGACCGTTGGCATGCGTCGTACCTCTGCACAAAGTCATATGCGTCTTTGAACAATGTTGGCCAATACAAACCACTTTCTAGAACTTTTGTAGTTGTCCTAGAACTAGCGTGGTGCCCTCCTGTAGGTGGTGTGTGAAAGTGTTTCAACACACTCTCATACTCACTCTCTGGCACACATCTTCTCAACATACCATCCATGCATTGTCTCAACAAGATAGGATCATCCCAAAAATAATACCGCAGAGAATTGAAAATTTTCTTCTTTTCCTGATACCCCCACTCATTAGGCAATGCCTTGCAAACAAAATAATTCACAATATGCACAAACCAAGGGTCTTTATGATTAAGAGAAAATAATTATTCATCGGGAAAGGTCTCTAGGATGGGTATGTCAAGGTCTTTCTCATCTACCCTCTCTAACCTAGATAGGTGGTCAGACACCACATTCTCAATCCCGACCTTATCTTTCACCTCAATATCAAACTCTTACAATAAAAGGATCCAACAGATAAGTCTAGGCTTTGCATCCTTTTTCTGTAGCAAGTACTTAATGGATGCATGATCCGTCCACACCATCACTTTAACTCCTATAAGGTATTGCCTAAACTTTTCAAAAGCAAAAACAACAACCAAGAGTTCCTTTTCTATGGTGGTGTAATTCAGTTGTGCATCATTAAGAGTTTTAGATGTCTAATAAATGACCGTAGGGACCTTGTTGAGATGTTGTCCTAACACAACCCCTACCATGTAATCTGATGCATCACACATCAACTCAAACAGTTGGCTCCAATCAGGAGCCTACACAACCGGTGCAGATATGAGTTTCTCTTTCAAATTCTAAAAATCTTTTAAACACCTATCATCAAAATTGAACTCAACATCCTTTTCCAAAAGCTCAAACAAAGGCTTAGCAATTTTTGAAAAATCTTTAATAAATCGGCAATAAAACCCAGCGTGGCCAAGAAATCTCCTAACTTCCTTCACCGATGACGGTGGAAGGAGTTTTGAGATTACCTCTATTTTAACTGGATCTACCTCCAATCCTTTGCTAGACACTTTATGGCCTAACACAATGCCCTCACCAACCATCCTGTGACATTTTTCCCAATTAAGCACTAAATGGGTGTCTTCACATCTCTACAAAACTTTGTCCAAATTTTTCAAACAATCTTCAAATGACGTCCCATAAACCAAAAAACCATCCATGAAAACTTCGAGACATCACTCTACCATATCTGAGAAAATTGCCAACATACACCTTTGAAAAGTCATGGGTGCATTGCACAATCTGAAAGGCATGCGACGATAGGTGAAAGTGACATAAGGACAAGTGAAGGTAGACTTCTCCTGATCCTTAGGCTCAATTGAAATCTGATTGTAACCCGAATATCCGTCGAGAAAACAAAAGTGGGAGCGACCAACAAGTCGCTCCAAAATCTGATCTCTGAACGGTAACGGAAAATGGTCTTTAAGGGTCGCATCGTTCAACCGGCGGTAATCAATACAAGCACACCATCATGTCACTAATCTAGTGGTGATTTGCTCATTAGATGCATTCGTAGTGACAATGATTCCCCCCTTCTTAGGTACTACCTATGTCGTACTTACCCACATAGAGTCAGAAATAACATAAATAATACCTGATGACAGTAGATTTATTACCTCCTTTACCACCTCCATCATAATCAGATTTAAGCGACGTTGAGGTTGAATGACTGACTTCACACCCTCTTCTAGGCGAATCTTTTATTGGCATAATGTGGGAGAAATCCCCTTGATATCAGCCACTGACCCCCCAAAAGCACCTCAGTGGTTCTTTAACATCGTAATCAATTGTTCTTCTTCTGAAATACTCAATGATGTCGAGATGATGACTGGTAGCTTCTCCTCTACTGCTAGAAAAACATACTTTAGATGAGGCGACAATGACTTGAGTTCTAACTCATGCGAGTTTAGAAGTGACGACAGCAAAGGCAGTGGTCGTGGCCCTAAGTCCTCAAAATGCTTTGTGTAATGGCATGGTAGCACCTTAAGAAGCCACACACACTCCTCCCTTGACCGGTCCAGAACACAATCATCACTTATGTTCATGATACAAGCCTCTAGAGGAAGCTGTGGGTGGACCTGTAACATGGTGTCCTCTACATCTTCATCCATAGTAGACAAACTCACTTCCTCTTCTATATCATCTGGGTATCCTACCGCTTTGGCAAGTGAGAGCACCTTGGTGTTCGCCATAATGTGCACAACAAGTGTACCCTTATCAACCTTTGTCATAACATGTGCCATGTCTAGAAATGGTTTTCCCAAGAACAAGGAAATATTATTATTCATGTTTTGCACCATATTGCATTGCTTCTGATAATCATATGATTTGGAATTACCCGGCATGGTTATCTCAAACCTATCATCTTTAATCCCCATTGTCAAGTGGCCTCTTCCCATCTCTAAAATCATGTTGGTTGTAGCTTGGAAGGGCCGTCCTAGCAGGATCTCATTGCCATGTTCAGCTTGCATCTCCATCACTACAAATCTATAGGAAAAACAAGCTGGTCCACCTTGACAAGCACATCCTCACAAATGACATACAGTATAACTACCGAGTTGTCTGCAAATTGTATCATCATGATGCTCTTCCTTGATGTTTTGAGACCAAGCTTCTTGAAAGTGGATAGGGGCATCAAGTTAATGCTTGTCCCTGAATCACAAAGTGCCTCACCAAACCTTGTCTTCCTTATATAACACGTAATGTTGAAACAATCGGGATCTTGCCTCTTTGGTGGAAGCATACCTAAGATGAAGGCACTAACTTGCTCTCTTAAGACAAATACATTAGACTCTAGAATATTTCTCTTCTTGTTAATGATATCCTTCAGAAACTTACCATACGAGGGTATTTGTTCAATTTCCTCAATTAATGGTATATTTACAAAAAGCTTCCTAAAGTTGTCCAAGAACTTCTTGAATTGTTGATCCTTCTTTGTTGCCTTCAATCTATTAGGATATGGAACTGGTACCTCCTACGTTATCTGATGTGGTGGTACATATGACGTCCGCTTTTCAGGCTCATCTTCTTTCCTTTACTCATCCCCTGTGTTCCCAATCTCAAGTTCTGCTTGCACTTGTTCTGGCACTGAATCATTCTTGTCAACAGGCTTGATCGCCTCATTCTCCTCATACTGTTGGGTTAATGTCTTCTTCCCACTTCTTAATAGTATGGCTTTAACCTGTTGATTCCCCATTGGAGTGTCAGTACTTCCTGGGAACCCCTACTGAGAAGGCTTCTTTAACGCGGCCACATCTGCTGCAAGCTAATAATGTCATCTCAAAAGTTCTCATCTACGCAATGTGGTTCTAGAGGTCCCGATGAACATTATTGAGTAACATGTCATTCTGCTTCTGAATCTTTTTCAAGATGTCATTAGTGCTCTCCTCTACCACTGGATGTTGCTGCTGCACTGGCCTCTACTGATTCTGCTGATCTGGATCCTGCAAGAAGTAATTGGGATCCTTCCATGAGAACTTGGGGTCCTTCATCCATGTGTAGTCATTATTGTGGTATCCCTACTGACACATGTATTTCACCTGCTCTTCCTCATCAGAAACACGATCGTCCTTCTCAAGCATCTTCTTTGCAATAAGGTCCAACTTTTCATTCAAGGAAGAAATAACCTTGGACTCCCCTATGATATTGATCTTCCCTGGATTATCTCTCTCATTTCCCCAAGCATGATTCCTTGCCATGTTTGTCAAAATCTTGTGACAGGTTGATGGTGGGTTATTGAGGAAGAATCCCGAGCCTGCACTGTTTGAAGTAGTCCATTCACTTTTTCGCAGCCCAAAATAGAACATATTTACTTGATTTTCCAAATCTATCCCGTGATGTGGAACCTTCCTGAGCATTATCTGGAAACCATCCCATGCCTCAGAATACAATTCATATGCATGTTGTTTGAAGTTATGTATATTCTTGATCAGCTCATTTGTCTTCTCTGGTGGAAAATATCTTTCAAAGAATGCCTCCACCATGTCGCCCCACGTCTCTATCGACTCTTTAGGCTGGTTGTGCAACCATTCCTTTGCTTTGTCATCCAGTGATGATGGAAACAACTTCAGATAGATGGCAGTTTGAGGAAACATGTCGACTTTCACCATATCACTGATTTCCATAAAATTACTAATATGCCCCATTGGGTCTTCATGAGCATACCCATAGAATGCTTGTGACTTGACGAGTGCAATCAAATCTGGATCAATCTTGTACTAAGCCACATTCACATGCTACTTTTTGATTAGCCATGTCTGTGTTGCTGAGGACAATTCTTTTATCCTTTCCCAGATGGTCCTCTTTACTCTTGGGTTACCGTCCCCCATTGCTTGTTGCCCGGGTGATAATGGTATGCCTTCTAATGAATTTATTTGAATTGAAGCTTCGACAGCCCTTGGAAACTTAGGTGTAGCTTCTCGGTAGTATGTAGTCCTTGTTGGCACCCTACACTAGCACCTAAAAGATTGAAAATAGTTAGCAAAGGTACCCTAAAAGACAATGTGATAAATGAATATGAAATGAATACATACTCTTTTTTTATATTAAATTGCACAAAAATTTAAAAATGGCCTAGAGTGGCCGACTACATCACTCGTAATGCTGAGACGTCGTCGTCTCCCCGACAATGGCACCAAAAACTTGACACGTATTTTACATGCGTCTAAACACAAGTGTACGCGTCGCGTAATATAGGCCTTATGAGGCCTGAGTCAAATACAGGGAGATGTAGTCTCAGTGACTACTACTAACTACAATACGTTCAGCTAAGCTGGTAGAAAGTTTGAGAGAATCAGTCTGTAAAGAAAAATAAGAGAAAATTAAAATGAAAAATGGCTTGTTTAAGTCAAGAGAGGTGGAAATCCTTAGGAGCGTCAATTTCACCATGGATCCCCACTGTATCTTCTTTTACGAACTTTTATATAATTTAACCTCTTCCTGGATAGAAAGCCCGTAGCAAGAATTTCCCGCTTCCACAGTGCAATTCATTACCTATATCTAAGCCAACTCCACATCTGTAGTAGTTTATATCTTAGATCAGGTGTTTTACGTTCAATCTCTAGGTATCTTCCCACTACCCGTGCATTACCTTTACCAAAGAACGCATAAGATAGTGTTTATGCGTGGGTTTTAGGCATTTAATTCTCCTCCCAGATTAATTACTCACCTAAGATTTCCAATGAAGGTGATCAATCAACAAGATAACATTCATTCACATGCATAAATATTCACGAATTAAGAGTAAAATTGCATTAAATCATGTAAAAGTTGATACAATAGTTCCCCAGGCTATTCCTGGGTCCTAAGGAATCGAGGGGTTTAGCCCCGCATGGTTTTCAACAATGCAAACATAGAGGAAAAGTAGAAAATGGGGGAAACATGGAGAAACTTGAGTAACCCCTTGCTAAGAAATACAAATGGATGATCCTCCTCTTTGGTTGCATGAATTTCAGCCTTCCAGCCGCAAACTCGTCTGTAGGAGGTGTTTGAATTAGCCAGATGTAGTCATTCGGCTATGTTCTTTTCACCTCCTCTCTCTCTCTCAGTTTTTTGTGTCGTGCAACATGATGATGCTTTTCTGTACGACCGACCTCCCTTTTTTGTCCTAGGTCACTTACGGTACCATCTCATATGAACCATTGGATCAGGCTGGCAAGTTCAGATTACTGAAATCTGACAGAGTCGGTGGCACCGAATGCATCGGGCTTTTGTCGATCTCTGGCTGAGTCGGTGCCATTTACTGGAATGTCGGTAGAACCAAGCCCAAGAAAATTTTCTCCCTTTCTCACTAAAGCTAACTCAGTGGCACCAACCTGTGTGGTCAATGCTATCGACTAGTCTGGGTGATCACCTCTGTCGCTAAAGCTTTGTCGTGGTGGCACCGACTTGGTGATCAATGCTACTGACTCCTTTGGTCGATTTCTGCCTGGCCACTGATGCCACGTCGGTGGTATCGACTTCAAGGGTCGGTGGCACCGACTCTGCACCATGCATAATATACCTAAAAATGAAGAAAATTGAATATAAGTCCAAGGAATGTATAAAATCATATAAATATGATAAAATAAGTATGATTTGATGCAAATAGAGTGTACATGCCAACAATAGTGATTTATGCAAATATAAACAAAGAAATGACAAATAAGTGTACAAAACACATATAAAATTGGCCTATAAAAGTGACTCAAAACCCGTGCATCAGAGGACCAAGGAGGGAAGATCACAAGAGGAATGAAATGACTGCCTGGTGGACCCAACCGACCATTTGGAGGTGTCCAGACATCATTGGACAAGAGGCCAGAGAATTGTTTCAGATGACCAACAGATCGGCCAAGAGGCGAGTCAGCTAGTTCAAGGGTTTACCCGATTGACTCAGATTGGCAAGCACAGATCTACACCAACAATAGGTTCTTGCATGAAATGTAGACCTAGGTGGTAGTAATTATTTGTGGATCTAAGGAATTATAATATCATGGCCATAACCATCACTAACGTTTTATGTTGTGGGATATGGCATGTATATGATATGTACTATATATGTGGTGATTGGATAATGTATATGTATATATAAAACCACTCAATCAAACAAATTAAGTTTAATATGCTTTCCATTAGTGAGACACATTAAATGCTTGATTGACTAAGAATGGGCACCCCAAGGTTAGTGCACCATCTATCTAGTGGAAGTGTGATGGTAATAATATGGGCCTGCCAAGTAGGGTGCATTATTTTTGTGTTGACTTTTGGGTTGGGGTTAACTGAGTGTCCTTAATGAGACTAAGCATCAAAGGCATGCAGAGTACTATAGAAAGGAGTTGTAGATACCATCTATCCAAGAGTTGTATAGGATGCAATTGGAAAATATTTCCTACCTTAATGATTGATTATGGACGCTAGCATTGGTCGGGTATTAATTGAATTATTTTTTATCTTGGCTCGTTAGAAGTTTGTGCACTGCAAACTTCCAAATTGATAATTGAGGGTTATCAATTTAAAAAATATAATCATAGAGATAGTTAATTAAAGTCATCAAATCAAATCAAAATTGAGTTTTTGACAAAATTAGAAATTTATCTTGTAGAATCAAATGGCAACACACAACAACATGTTTTCTTTGTAATCAATCTTAGAGAAGGAGAAGTGAAATGGGAATAACTTCAATGACTAGTTTAGGATATTGAGAATCATTCTCATAGATGATTACAAGCTCTATGTCCTTGAGACACTAGAGTTAGAAGAACCTGTTACAATGCATCTAAGGCTATTAGGGATGCTTACAAGAAGTATACTGAAGATGTCATTGATGTCAAATGCCAAATGTTGTGCTCCATGAACTATGAGTTGTAAAGAAAACATGAGAACATGGATGTTATTGAGATGGTGACACATCTTAAGAACATGTTCCAAGATCATTTAAGACAGGATAGATATGATGCCTCAAAGGCACTATTTAAATGTAACATGATAGAAGGAGATCTAGTAGGTCCTCATGTGCTCAAGCTCATTGGATATGTGTAGAACCTTTCTAGAATGGGATTCCCCTTGGGTCAAGATTTGACCATTGATGTGATTTTTAGTCTCTGTCAGAGTCATACAGTCAATTTATCATGAACTACAACATGAATGACTTTGACAAGCCATAGACAGAGTTACTTGGCATGTTGAGAACAGCTGAGGCACAAATGAAGAAAGACAAACCCAATTTTATGATGATGATCAACAAGACAAAGGGAAAGTATAAAGGCAAAGGCAAAGATAAGAAGAATTCTAAAGCTAGCCAGAAGCCCAACTCTTCAACACTCAAAGCAAAGGGAGGAGTAAAGAAGGGAGGCAATTGACACCAATGTCACCAGCCTAGATACTAGATAAGGAATTTCCCTCTCTTCTTGGAGGAATTAAAGAAGAAAGGAGTGGTAGAGACCTCTACTTTAGATATAAATGTTATAAGATAAATTTGATTACCTCTTCATCTTGGTATGTGATACTAGATGTAGATCTATCATACGTTGATGTGAAGGAACTAATAAGAAGTAAAGCCTTTATGAAAGGGAAAGGGTAGACTGTGCGGTGCAAGAGTTGTTGCAACTTCAGTCTACATTTAGAATTTATCTCATCCCATTAGGCATGTAATAGAGTTAGTTGAACTGCTATTTCATTATGCCAATTATAGAAACATTTTACATTATGCATCTTGTAAGGACAAGGATGATTATAAATAAAGAGTTGTTAATGGTTCTATTTCAAAGATGTGATCTTATATGTCAATGCCCCAAATATCTTGTGATCTTTATATGAAGGTTCAAAAGATAAATGTTTATAACGTAAATAGCTAAAGAATTATAATTGATAACTCAGACAATCAATATCTATAACATTGTCATCTATAACACATGTATGAGAAATGCATTTCATGAACTTGTTGATGTTTATCTAGACTCTTTTAGTTATTGAACCAATATGAGACATGCAAGTCTTATATATGAGAAACATGACAAACCACCTCTCACCAAAATAGTGGGAGAGTAAGCATTCTGTTCGGACATGCACATAGTGATGTACAAAGACCTTTGGAATAAATGCTATAGCTAGTTATTTGTACTTCATTATATTTGCTAATGATACGGTTATATGTATTCAGTAAAATACATGTCTCTTGAAGTGTTCAATAACATTACATGTATAAAGTACACAATTTCCTTGAAGTTATTGAGTTACTTTGATATGATCAATGTTGAAATACTTTATAGGAATAGTTTGAGGTCCTTCTGGAGAGACTACGATAGTGTATCACAATCAACTCCTCCTAAAATATAATGATGTTTTAGAAAGAAGGAATCACAACATGAAGAGTCATGATGTTGTTATCATTTAATCTAATCTTCTAATTTCTTTTAGGCATATGCTTAACACTAAAAAGTACCATCTAAATGGTTTAATATACACCATATGAGATATGGTATGGGAATGTCCTGATATGTCTTAATGATTGAAACTTATCCAAGTAAATAGTTTCTTGGAAATATTTAATTGCATAAATGTTAGTTTTTTTAACACTACTTATCTCAATCCAATAACATAATTGTTTGTTATTAGGATGACCGAATTCCAAAAGAATCAATGGGAGTAAAGTAGAACTCAAAAAGTTTGAGATCAACATGAAAATATATGAACCTAAGGAGGTACAATAAGATATAGAGAAACACAAATTGTTGTGGAATCTCAAGTTCTATATCTAAGGAAAAACTCATAGTTCTTGTAGAACACATAAAGGATTATGAATCATACAACATATATAAGTTGTGATTTAGTCATAAGATTATGAGCCAAGATTCAACTAAGAACTATTGAGGGACCAGAGTTTGAGAAATGGCTTGAGGCCATTTTATCCAAAATGGAATCCATGAACATCAACATGGTATGACCTTGGTGGTACCACCTAGAGGGGTAAAGCCCATAAGGTGGAGTTGGGTTTTCATGAGGAATACCAACATGGATGGCATAAGGGGAAAAATTGGTTGTAAAGGTTTTTTAATGGAATCCATGAACACCAATAGGGTATGACATTGGTGGTATCTTCTAGAGGGGTAAACCCATAATGTGGAGTTGGGTTTTCATGAGGAATGTCAACATGGATGACATAAGAGGACAAATTGGTTGCAAAGATTTTTTAAACAAGTTCAAGGTGTTAACATGATGGAATCCCTTCACTAGTTGACATACTTATTTTGCAACAAATTAAGATTATGTGATTTGGCATATGAAGATGAAACTGCATTCTTGAAGAGTAATAATTGATAGGATGTGTACATGATTTGTCTGAAGGTTTTATAACTCCATTAATGCAAATAAAGTCTATAAGATAAATGTTCAATCTAGAGGTTGAAATAAGCATCTATGAATTAGAATCTTTGATTTGATAAGCTAGTCAAAGAGTTTGACTGGAGTCAAGATAAAAGATGAAATATGTGATTACAAAAGATTTAACGGGAGCATATGAATATTCCATATCTTGATGAGTAATGACATATCAATCCTAAGTATTAAAACCTAGCATGGAAATCACCTTCATCAAGAAGGATTCGGTGAAACATCCTATGGGATAGGAATTGAGATCAATACAGATAGTTTTGGAAAGTTTCTAAAATACGCCCACATATTGACCATATGTTGAAAGAATTCGGCATAAAGGACTTAGTAAGAGAGAAACTATCCATATAGATGGGATCAATTTTTCAATAATCTAATTTTTAAATTCTTGTGAAGAACAGAAGAGATGCCATAGGCATTCACATTTGGATCTCTCACGTAAGAAATAATGTACTCATCCCATTATCTTGTATGCATTGGACATGACAAGATGATATTAGTCAAAATCCAATGTAGGTCATTGGAATAACATAAAGAATATCCATAAAGCATTAAGGATCAATTGCTACACTATGGTAATAAATGAAGAGTTGGATGTAAAGGGTTACATCGATTCAAGCTTTAGAAATGACATAAAATGATTGCAATATAAAATTATGTTCAATCTTAAGAAGAGTTATAAGTTGGAAAGAGTTCCAAACTATATACCATTATTCTACAATGGAAGTTGAATGTCCTGGTGTTATGAACACATGAATGATATTGATGGATCTAGAAGTTCATATAGATGAATTTTAAGAAATTTTCCAACCATTGATGACATAGTAGTAATACTATGACAACAATAAAGATATCAGTTATACATGGAATATTAGATAGCATACTACGACAATCCCATCTTTTACAAAATGATGTACAACAAAGAGATGTCAAATATGCAATATACCAACTAAAGGAAAAAATTTGTTGACCCACTGGATTACCACTAGTGCAATAGAAACATGATGGACATGTTTAGATCACTAAGAATGAGATTCATGGCTGATTGGCTCTAAGTTCAAGTGGGAGTCTGTTGGTATGTATGCCCATAGAGCCAATCATTTTATGATTGTGATGGCATATTATGTAAAGGATTTGATTAATAATAAAGACAATATTCCAATTTATTTTGTTTCACTTAGTTATGAGATAATGAGGAAACATAATGAATATCTAAAGAATGACATTACTAAATGGCGTATGTCTCCAAGTGTGTGACTTGAACATTGAGATCATATGCATGTTAAGAGTATGTACATTCTTGATATGTCCCTAATAGGATTTTATTGTGGAAGGTTGATAGACAAAAATAACACATAGGACTAGAGTGTGTCTTGGCTGATGACATAATGTCATCAGTTGTGATATGTAATATCAAACCAAGCACATAAATACTTTTTAGAGAATAGTATATCAGATAGACCCATCATGAGACTAACGCATGGAAACCATAGTTGGTGGTCATAATCATCTCTCATAGTGAAGGTAGTGATTGTGGTCCTTAGACCTAAAATAAACACACTCATCACATGTCGTTTGATGTGTTTTGACATCATCCACTGTAATGACCCCACCTTCCGGTAACCCCCAATTAAGGGAGGCCGAGAGGTCAAAGTCATTATCCCAATTTCCGGATCAAAGGTTCGACAAATAATCTATAATAATTATCAAATTCTACTAAACTAAACTGAAAGGCTATAAAAAAAATTAAACTTTTCATACCTTTTTCAAAAACTTGGATATCTACTTCTATCCACATGGATTCTATTCTAACTAATCCTCCTTTAAACTTTAATTCATGTATTTCACAATATGTCGATTTACTGTTTGTCCTTTTGGCTTTGTACCTAAAATGCCGACACACAAAACGTCAGTCAATATAAAGTTGGTATGTGGGGGAAACAATAATCATGCAATTATTCATAACAACGTATTGCAGTCAATTATAGTTTAACAAGCAATTTTACGTTTTAAATATAACTGTGTGATCCATGTGTACCCTATCCTCTGCGATGTCCCTGCAGTGGACCTGGATACTACCTTCCTTATTGTAGACCCCCATTAAACCCCTCATGATCCCACCTAATAGGTGAATCAGTTTCTAGAGTTGAGTCACATGGCACTACCCGTAGGTAGCCCACTCCTTAACTCATGGTGTGCTAAGAGTCTCATGGCACTACACGTGGGTAGCCCAGTTTTTAACTCATGTTAACCTAGACCTTGCTCTAGGTTACCCTTTTTAGCCTTTGCAAAGCCACAGAGGAGGACCTATATCTAAGCCATTTATATATACATTTATAGTGATAGTCATAGTCACTCTATAGTTGCATGAAATAAAAGGCATCAAACAGTTATTTTCAGGCAACCGATAAAAATGTTCGGAAATCGCCGTGAAGCTAAAGCAATTATTCATAAGTGTAACCACATACCTGTCAGGCTGATATGAGACAGAAATATTCCATTCAAGTAAGAAATCCAAGCAAACAAGCACACATAACAAGATCTTTGGGCCAATAGGGAGGCGCCACGTAGCCTTTATCGTGCAATGTTTCTTGACTTGTTTGGAACATTTCAAAAAGTCAGGTATGCCCTCCTTTAAGTTGGTCGACGTTGCCTACCCCGGAGGGGTAGATCCGTCCAAAACCTCTCCATCATCTTCCAACTCGGGAAACCTAGGGGGTCGTCCATAGCAGTTGATTGTGGGGTCGTTTCCCCTCTCTACAAGACTGAAAACTCCCCGTAACTCAACGCCCTACCTCTGTCGTTCCTCTGTGCACAGGGAGGTACCCCTTGGATTGCAGATAGGGTGGTGGCTCAGGTCCGCTGGGTTCCACAACTCATGGCTGATGTGCAGCCATACAACGGCTGTGCACAAGCTCCAACCCCTCATCCTCGACCTCATTGACCTCTACGACAGTTCCCCTACCTCCGTCGTGCCTCTGCACACGTGTGGACATCATTGGGTCGTCGTCAAGCTAGCCACTCAAGTGTGAGATCGGTTCTTGACTGTTGCTGTAATTCATAGCGTTTTGCAGACATATGGTGGGAGGTGCGCAAAGACAACGGGGCTGGGTTGGTAGTCGATCGATCTGAGGTGATCGTGGAGGCTTCCCGCCTCAAGAATGACCATGCAATGAACATTCATAGTTCCAGGGATAGATCCCTACTCTTGGCTAGGGTTTGCTTACAAAGAAGGATAAGAAGAAGAGAGGAATACGTGGAACCCCTCAAAACTTGTCCCTGAGCTCTACCCCTTATATAGGGGAGGGTTTTCGCACCCCAAGATGTGCATCCACAAAGATGCAAGGTCTTTTCCCAATAGGAATCCAATTCCTTCATTAGGAAATACGATTTCTATCTCCTTACTATCCCTTTGATATTTCTTATTTCTTGGATAATTAGGAATTCAAAATTCCTCTCACTTATTCTCTTTATTCTTTCTTTTTAATCCATTGGCACGAATTTCTATTTTCTTTTAACAGAAATTACTTCCTTTTTAACAATACCCCAAAATCATTCAATATGCATCATATTATCTTCTTATTTAACATTATTGGTATTTTCTCTTTCCTCTTTCTTCATTAGAGCTCCTTGGACCCCAAGAAACTCCAAGATTTCGAAATTCCTTCATAAGGATATGTATTATCCTTCTATATGCATCAAAATTCATTATTTCACATTATCTTATTTATTTTCTTATTAAAATATCTGTTTTTGAGGATTTCTCTTTATCTTTCATTTTATTTTCCTCATTGGCATTCCATTTAACATTAGGAATCCTTTGGATACGAAAATCCATCAAGGATAACTCAATTATACCCATTTTCACTTATTTTCCACATTTTATCATTGTTTTCAATTTCTTTCTTAATAAAGAAATATTTAATTGATCTTTTCTTTTCTTATTGCTTTCTTTTTACAACTTTGGACTCCTTGGAACCCAAGGAAACCAAGAGGCACGAAATCCACCTTTGGATTATATATTTCTACCTTCTAGAGGTTTCTACATTTTTATTTTCTCCATTTCTTATTAATAATAGAGTTTCTTTTGTCTCTTCCTTGTTATTGGGCCCAATAGCCAATAAAGCCAACAAAACAATCATCAAGGCTATTGTAAATGAAATCCGTTTATTCAAAACAAAACATATCTTTATTTATTCAAATATCTTTAATATGAGAAATCACATTTCCCACCAATTGAACCCAAAACTGGGGTTGTAACATCCTTCCCCTCTTATAGGAATTTTGTCCTCAAAATTCCATCAAGCAAACAAACAATTCAGGATAAGATTTTTCCATGTCCATCATTGGCCCCTATGTGGCTTTACCTTATCCATGGCACTTCCAAAGAACCTTTATCGTCACATATTATTTCCTTTGAGTTCTTTCACCTTGGCATCTATCCACCTCACAGGTGACTCAGGTCATTTCAGCCTCCCTTGGGGCTCACTAGGTTCATTTCTCCGCACATGGTCCGGGTACCTCACATAGTGCTCTTCATTGGAAACATGAAAACTCATCACACATCACATTATCCTGAGGGTTAAGGGCAAACTTAACCTTCTCCACCAAACCATGTCAAAAGAACCCATGCATCGGGAACTCAGCTCTCTTAGCTATAACTTAGAGGGGTCGGATTTTCATGTCACATATTCCCCCACAGTGAACTGCATGTCAGTCTACTTTGCATCAGCTTACAACTCATGTTGTCTCTGTGCTCCTTTCAGCCATTGCATGATCAAAGCGACTTCATCTGTACACAATGTGGTCATTTCTTAACCTTCGCGAGGTCCCTTCACCAACATCATCTTAATGAAGTGGTGACCGATACAACCTCCCTTGTAGAGCTTCTTTACATCCCGATACTGACTATGGTGGTTAACATCACATCTACCGAAGTAAGAACTGTCTCCAGATATCACCCTAAATGAGCACATATGCTCTCATCAGACCCTCTAGTCTGGATCATACGAACCATTAGTTAGGGGTGATAAATGGTACAAACATCAAGTTCTTCGTGTACCAACTTCCACCTTATGGAAGTGAACCTTTAGTTCATACTCAAGAACTTTTGAACTTGCATCATGGTGTAGTTGAACCATCTCTCTCATATATAGTTCAACTGGATCTGTCCCTTGATAGAACTCTTTCTTTCCCATTCCATATAGGTAAGGCGATCTACCATAACCCCTATTGTATCTCAACCTTCCTTGGTCTAGGGGATACTTACAACATCCATAATGATGATCTCCCATTCCTTCTCAGGGATTATTTATCCTCTATGTCAAAACACTGGGTTACTGGTATTCGTCCTTCACCTCCTGGCTTGCATGGCAACTTACCCCATGCAACTTCATCTTAAGCATCCAAAGTACTATTGTCACTTATTATCTTGGTAGTACCATGGTATATGGTAATCTTAAATCACGATCTCATGTATTGTCATGATTCCTTAAGATCGATTCTTCGGAAACCCTAAACCACTCTAATTGGGGTTTCATCACCTTCCTTTTCAATGAAGTGCATTCGAGGTTCTACAACCATCTTCATTGTATCAAGGACTAGGCTGGCTAACCAAACAACCACTAATTTGTTCAATAGATGTCGTTATATCTGAGTGTTATCCAACCTACCTCTTCTAGCCTCTAGCCAAACTAGGCAGTTGCATCCCAACTAGAGCATCCATTACAACTTCACATCCTTAGGTGCTAGGTAATATTGAGGACATACACTTTCATGTATTCCACTCATTACCTCATATCAGCTCTAAGTCTATCTTCATCAAGAAAACTCTGAGCTTATTCTCTTGGATTTTCAAACTCAACCTTCATAGCTCATGGCAAAAACATCATCATAAGAAGACTTCACTATTCCTATTAGTGTTTGTAAACCATCCATGTATCATTTACTCCATAAGGGAATATTATCATCTCGGTCTTCATACCTCGTAGAAACGTTCCAACTCACATCATTTTTATCCTTAGTGTATGGCATGCGTATTGTCCTATCTCTCACTCCCATAACAAGAGGAAATAAGCATTTGGTTGCAGTCCAAATATAGAGTTCTTCCTGTTCCAAGAGTAGAGATGGTACATCCCACCTTGCCAATACACCTTTAAATCTAAGTTGAAACATGCCACATATGTCTCCACAAACATCATGATATCAAAGTTATTTCCATGGAAAACTGGTTTCAAACCTTCTTGGGTCCACACACATTCCTCGGTCATCTCCTCTAGGTCTATAGGGTGTCGGCACTTTAGGGGTCATCCCTCTTCCCTTGTGCATACAGAGAGTGCCCTACTCATCTTCCCTTTGGGTCCCATGAGTTCATGAAGGTGATCAATCTCCTAACCCACGACCCTCGGACAATGATAGCTATTACCTCCCGACCCTATGGTCATGTGCAACTAGGGAATTGGGAAACTCCTACTTCCATCGGTCTTATACCTATCTGACCCTAGGATAGACTTAGGATTCCATTATAGTACATGTCCAACTTAGAACCTTACCCAAGTCTCCATCATCTCTCTCTACATTCCTGGGCTGACTTTCATCCTTTCATAGGGGTAAGGGTGACCTGCCTACCTTGGTCAGGCCCCATACCGATTACCTCCATGGTAACACATCCAAATGCACTTAGAGATGATTATCTTTGGGTCTATAGGTTCATTCCCGTAACATGTACTTTTCCACTTAGCTTCTCACGATCCTATGAGACCTCTTTAGGTTTCTACAAAACCCACAAAACTGGTATACACCCTACCAAAGGGTTCCTCTCCCAGGATGGGAGGAAACTACAACTCTTGACAACAATGTCACAAACATCCCTAGGGTTTATATTCACATGAGCATGCTTAACCCAGCAGCCACTAAGGCACAAGCAGACCACCTACTAAACCATGCTAGGTCATACTTGTTCTCATCCTCAACATTGGATCAAGATCATATCTCCCCATGTTATCAACTTAGTTGTGGGGGGTTCATCAAACCTACCTTAAACTTAAGGGGTTTCTCTTTCCTTTAAACATGAGAAGTACCATGCTCGAATCTATTGAAACTAAAACCTCATCATGAGCATCAGGTACACCACTTCCCCTCTTAGGCCTAGGAACCCTAGGTTCTCCTTTGGGTACCCAACTGCATGCTCAATCTCTTAACCACGATACAAACATGTACAAGGTATGACATGTACTCCCATGATCCTTTTATATGAGAAACACCTCAGAGTTGAGTCCTCCTCAAGGACAACCAACTAGGTATAATGCCTCACAACTAGTTACTTAAACCTCCTCAGGGTCTAAGGTACTCTTTGTCTCATCTCAGCAGGTAACCACTTATACCATAGGAACATAGGTACTAGAAGCATCATCCTCTCTCTAGGGTTTGGTTCCTCTAAAGGAAACCAAGATATCATCAGCCTCCAGGGGTCAAGCATGAGGCAACCACTATCATAGACTTAGGTCGCATCATCCTCAACTCCCCACTTTTCCTCATATCTCAGGGTCTAGGCTTTCGACCTTCTTGCATGGTTCCTACTCTCTCTCTCTAGAGCTAACCCTACAAATAGCCTTACTACCAGAGGTTCTCTCTCCATGATGGTGGATCAAGCTCACAAGCATACCTCTACGTGGGTGAAGCCTATGTTCAAACTTATGTTTGTTCAAGGTTATCCCTAGCCCTTTATGCTTATCTCATCAGTGATCCAACATACTCCCTTGGCCAGGGTTTCAACCTACTGCTCACACTACTGACGTATTTTGGGTGCCTACTATGCCATGCTCATATAAGCTCATGGGGTTCTTATAGGTTCTTCTCTAACCTCATCAAAGAAGGTGCTATCCTTCACTCTAACATGCACGACCCTTCCCAGGGTTGGGTCGCCAAAGGTACTCGGTCATCCAACTTTTCATGGCTCATATGGCATCCAAGGCATGTCTATCCAAACACCTGATCTACCATGATGTCTGACTCATCATGTCATCTCTCTCTATAACCTACACTTAGGGTTAGGGTTAACATCATCCTCATAGGATGTACCAGGTCTCTACTTACAATGGAGATCTCTACCTCCAAGACTAACTCTCTTTACTTATCCTCCTGAAAAAAAGGTCTAGCCTCAGGTCCCTCCTGAGGGCATGACAACTTATGTCATACGACCTAAGCATGTATCTATTCTTTTACGCTTAATCTATTAAGCTTATGTCCATGACATCTTATTTACATGCTTTTTATTAATTTGGTGGAGGATTCCTTAAACCTTATCAACCTTACCCATACCTCAAGAGGGCGAGGAAAAGAGAGAAAACCTTAATCCTTATAATCCTTAACAACATTTGAGTTGAAAAGGGATGAACAGGATGAGAGAGTCCTAAAGGTATCTTATTTCGAGTCAAATCTTGAGACTTAGGCCAGGTAGTCACACGGATCTGGGAGTTCTCATATTCTGACTAGAGGTGCGGAGGAAAATCTTGCCATCCCCCGGGCGTGATCCTTTTCTAAACACCCCTATCTTTCGGAAATTCCTCTAATAACTCCCTTGTGTTCTACAAAATTTGTAAAATTTAATAATTATTAAAGATTAAATGAGGAACCTATGCTCTGATACCAAATGTAATGACCCCGCCTTCCGATAACCCCCAATTAAGGGAGACTGAGAGGTCAGAGCCATTATCCCAATTTCTGGATCAAAGGTTTGACAAATAATCTATAATAATTATCAAATTATACTAAACTAAACTGAAAGGCTGTAAAAAAATTCAACTTTTCATACCTTTTTCAAAAACATAGATATCTACTTCTATCCACATGGAGTCTACTCTAACTAATCCTCCTTTAAACTTTAATTCATGTATTTCACAATATGTCGATTTATTGTTTGTCCTTTTGGCTTTGTACCTAAAATGCTGACAAACAAAATGTTGATCAACATAAAGCTGGTATGTGGGGGAAACAATAATCATGCAATTATTCATAACAACGTATTGTAGTCAATTATAGTTTAACAAGCAACTTTACATTTTAAATATAACTGCGTGATCCATGTGTACCCTATCCTCTGCGTTGTCCCTGCAATGGACCTGGATGCTACCTTCCTTATGGTAGACCCCATTAAACCCCTCATGATCCCACCTAACAGGTGAATTAGTTTCTAGGGTTGAGTCACATGGCACTACCCGTAGGTAGCCCACTCCTTAACTCATGGTGTGCTAAGAGTCTCATGGCAGTACACATGGGTAGCCTAGTTTCTAACTCATGTTAACCTAGACCTTGCTCTAGGTTACCCTTTTTAGCCTTTGCAAAGCCACAAAGGAGGACCCGGATCTAAGCCAGTTATATATACATTTATAGTGATAGTCATAGTCACTCTATAGTTTCATGATATAAAAGGCATCCAAAAATTATTTTTAGGCAACCGATAAAAACGTTTAGAAATCATCGTGAAGCTAAAGTGATTATTCATAAGCATAACCACATACCTGTCAGGCTGATTTGAGATAGAAATATTCCATGCAAGAAAGAAATCCAAGCAAACAAGCACACACAACAAGATCTTTGGGCCAATAGGGAGGTATCACGTAGCCTTTATCATGCAACGTTGCTTGACTTGTTTGGAACATTTCAAAAAGTGGGTTCTGCCCTCCTTTAAGCTGGTCGACATTGCATACCCCATAGGGGTAGATCCATCCAAAACGTCTCCGTCATCTTATTGATCGGGAACCCTAGGTGGTCATCCATAGAAGTTGATTACGGGGTCTTTTCCCCTCTATACAAGTCTGGAAACTCCCCATAACTCAGTGCCCTACCTCCGCCATTCTTCTGCACACAGGGAGGTACCCCTTGGGTCGCAGATAGGATGGTGGGTCAGGCCCACTGGGTTCCGCAACTCATGGCCGACCTGCAGCCATACAACGGCCATGCGTAAGCTCCAACCCCTCATCCTCGACATCGTCGAACTCCAGGGTAGTTCCCCTACCTTTGTCGTTCCTCTGTGCATGTGTGGACACTGTTGGGTCATCGTCAAGCTAGCCACTCAAGTGCGATATCGGTTCTTGACTGTTGCTGCAATTCACAGCGTTTTGCAGACATATGGTGGGAGGTGCGTGAAGACAACGGGGCTGGGTTGGTAGTCGATCAATGTAGGGTGATCGTGGAGGTTTATCGCATCAAGAAAGACCATGCAACGAACATTCATAGTTCTAGGGATAGATCCCTACTCTCAGCTAGGGTTTACTTACAAAGAAGGAGAAGAAGAAGAGAGGAATACATGGAACCCCTCAAAACTCATCCCTGCGCTCTACCCCTTATATAGGGGAGGGTTTTCACACCCCAAGCTGTGCATCCACAAAGATGCAAGGTCTTTTCCCAATAGGAATCCAATTCCTTCATTAGAAAGCAAGCTTTCTCTCTCCTTACTATCCCTTTGATATTTCTTATTTCTTGGATAATTAGGAATTCAAAATTCTTCTCACTTATTCTCTTTATTTTTGCTTTTTGATCCATTGGCACGAATTTCTATTTTCTTTTAATAGAAATTACTTCCTTTTTAACAATACCCCAAAATCATTCATTATGCATCATATTATCTTCTTATTTGACATTATTGGTATTTTCTCTTTCCTCTTTCTTCATTGGGGCTCCTTGGACCCCAAGAAATTCTAAGATTTCAAAATTCCTTCATAAGGATACTTATTATCCTTCTAGATGCATCAAAATTCATTATTTCACATTATCTTGTTTATTTCTTATTAAAATATCTCTTTTTGATGATTTCTCTTTATCTTTCTTTTAATTTTCCTCATTGGGATTGATAACACCCAATTTTGTGGTATTTATGGCCCATCTTTCACTGTCAAAACTGCCCTTCTAAACTGTTTTCCTCTCCTTTTTGTCTTGTTTTTGAATAGACAGGCCACACTACGCTCTTAACTCATTTTTATCATCTTTTGCAGAGTTTTCCTCACTTTTCCACTCAAAAATCACTGAAAGGCCCATCCCAGCACATGAACGTGTTTTACCTACATCGGACCTCCTACCAGTCGGCTGACACACTCATTTCCTATCATGCAGCAGCCCGATACAGATGTCACGTGATACGGGTGTGCCACGTAAGAAGACTTCGACGGGCGATACTCCGTTTACCCGACAGGGAGCTGTACCCGCCACAACTTCTCCCCCGATGAAGTGTGTCACGCGATACAAGCCACACACCGGTAGGCCCCCACCCGTCATGGCTGCTCGACACACTTGCTACCTAGTACCCACTTTGTCGGGCGACATGCACGTCGATCATCCATGAAGCTGCGCTAATAGAGCCGATGGAGGACACGTGGTGCCCAGAGAACCGCAACATCTTCCAACCACTGCCTATAAATAGCAGCTACAGGACCTTGATGGGACATGATGGACTCTCGCAAAAGCTAACTTGGTGATGCGATGATTTTGAGTCACATTTATAGACTTGTTTTACTCGTGTTTTATGCATTTATTGGTCATTTTAGTGGTTGATATTGCATAATTCACTTACTTTAGTCTATAATCCTTCTCAGCATCAATTCTCTCTTATTTTATTGTTTTGAGCATAAATGATTACAATAATATGTTTTATTTTGGCTTATGTGGTTTTGTGTTGCAATTTTAGGAAAAACGCATATCTACAGCTGTCGATACCATCGACACAGCCACAGGTTGCCAGCCGCAAGGAGCAGCACAGAGTCGATACCATCGATAGGGAAGTTGATGGTAGTGACATTCCATCAGGTTGCTGGCGAGTAGATAGTCGATACTATCGACCCTAAAGTCGATACTATAAACATCTGAAGATTTAGCGACAGAAAAGGAATAAAACGGATGCCTAAGGGTGTCGATACCATTGACCCTTGTCGATGGTATCGAGTCAGCATCAGGCGCAATGATGAAAAAAAAAGACTTGCCGATATCGCGTAGAGTCGATACCATCGACCCGTGTCGATGGTATCAACACTGTCAGATGCAAGTTTGTTTCAGATCGATCTAAAACTGACGGCTATGATATTTTTGCAACCTAACTCGGTGATTATACCTAATGACGGCAGCCAAGAGCCATCTATCATGTCATTAGCCGCTGCACACGTCCCGAGAAGGTGTGGAGAGAAGAACGGAGCCCAGAAGCACGCCCCGGCCATTCTGGAAGCCGAAGAAGACGTTTTCCACCGCCGAAAGGCTGTAGATCACGCATTCTACGCTGAGGAATGCTTGGATCTTCTCCGTTCAGTGTTTTCATTACTTATTCACGTTTTTCTCCATGTTTCCCCTTTTCTCAACCATGTTTTGCTTTGAGATGAACATGTGGGGCTAATCCCCTTTATCTTTAGGACCGGGAGTAGCCCGGGGAAGTATTGTATGACATTTTTATCGTATTAATTCATCATTTATCTCTTAAATCTATGGCATGATTTCATTTTCTCAATTATATTGTTATGCTTGATCGCCATAATGATAATCTAATGCCTTTAATTGCTTTGAAAGAAGAATTAACGGTTGAAAAGAGACAAAATTCACATTAATTAACAAATCTCTTGAACAAGGTGATGTACGGTTAATGGTGGAAACCCAGAGGTCGATTCTAATGCACCTAGTTTAGGGTATATGTTACTATGACGGTGGAACCGACCTAGACTTAGGTAGTAAATTGTACCACGACAATGGGCAATTATGACTACAGGCCACTACCCGGATTGAGAGATGAACCTGAATTATTATATGGAAATTCATACAATGAAAATCCACGGTGAAACCACAATCCTAAAGATCTCCACTTGAATTGATTAAACTAAACCCTTAATCTATTGTTTTGTTTTATTTTATTTTCTTTTGTGTTTACGACAACTGTCAAACTCTTTTAATCAGTTTAGCTGATCGCAAACAGTTAGTAGTAGTCTACCGATAATTTAGTGTCCCTGAGTTCGACTCGGGCCTCACAAGGGCCTATACTACATTGACGTGTGCACTTGCGTTCTACGCACGGTAAAATCGTGTCATGTTTTTGGTGACGTTGTCGGGGACACGGCAATTGTCGGCACTACAAGTGTTGCAAGCGGCCATTCTAGGCCACTTTTTTAATTTTTATTATTTTGTACTCATTTTTTTAAATTCATAGTCTATTGAACACATTTGGTGATCATATAGCACGATATTGAACCAAAAATTATCATTTTGCAGGTACTGTGCATGGTGTAGACGCGTAGCACCGACTACACGCAACAAGCACCAGAGGTACCACTGCCAGGACTAGACGACGAGCAGGACTCTATTCAAGATCAACCAGACGAAATAGATTCCGATTCAGAACCAGAAGCCATGGCAGAAGAGCAGATGATATGGGAGAAGATAAAGGCTTCTTCCTCATCCGCTTCAAAGGGGCCAATCAAGAAGCAGGCAGTCAATATTCCGACTTATAAGACTGACCCACCACTGATAAATTTGGTTAAATCGAATGCATTTCATGGGCTTAAAAATGAAGATCTGGTGACTCACATAAGTAAATTCGTGGAGAACTGTGATATGATCAAAATAGATAGGTTCCCGCAGGAGACACTTTACATGAAGTTGTTTCCGAGCTCTCTGGCGGGAAATGCACGAGAATGGTTGCATAATCTTGATGATGAATATGTGGAATCATGGAACCACATGGTTGAAGTGTTCTTTGAAAGATTCTTTCCGCCCGAGAAGACAAATGATCTGATCAGGAAAATTCATAATTTCAGTCAGAAAGCGGGAGAAACATATTCTGAAACCTAGGAGCGATTTCAGATAATGCTGAGGAGGTGCCCACACCATGGTTTGGACAAGGAAAAGCAAGTCAAGATTTTCTATTTTGCTCTTTCTGAGCATGATAGAAACAATCTGGATTCTACAGGATCTAGGTTTTTCTTGAACAACACTGGCATAAGGTGTTGCGAGATCTTAAAAAATATGGCAAAGAAGCAGTCTTGGGGTGATAGGGATGCACCAGAACAAGTCAAAGTTGCAGGTGAGTCCAGGGCCATCAAGGAGCTGAATGATAAATTAGACCTTCTAGCTAAGAAATTGCTTGCCGAAGAGGATACAGAATCTGAGGAGGAAGCCCAGGTCAAGTTTTTGCAACAACAGGGCTATAGAAATCATGATTATGCCTGGAGTAAGGATAGAAAATTCTCGTGGAAAGATCCAAACAACTTTTTACAAGATCCAGATGCAAAGCCACAGTCAACGGCAGAAGATAAAAGCACCGCGTTGCTAAGTCAAGTGGTGCAGCAAAATTAGGAGATGATGAGAATGTTTAGTAAGTAGTTGCAGTCTCAGGGAGAGATCTTGACTAAATTTGGGAAAATATTACAAAGCCATGGAGCATAGATGAGGGCACTAGAGACGACTGTGACCCAGATTTCCAATCAAGTGGCAGCCCTGAAACATGCCAACCAACAAAGACAGGCTGGGAGTGCAGATGTTGGTCAAGTACATCATCAAGTAAAGTACATATCTGTGATTACTGAGGCATAGACCCCAGTGGTAGAGGTCCAGGATAAAAGCAAAATGATTTTTGATACAGAGGCTACACCAAAAATACCGTATCCTCGCAATCATTATGGACTACCAGGCGGATATTGTCCATTCAGAAAAACCCGTCAAGAGCCCATCGTGCCCGTACCTAGGTAAGAAGAGCAGGTGAAGGTCATGTGTCATGGTGAAGCTACAGTCACTGAGAGAGAAGAGCCATCACAAGTAACAACTGTTGAAAACAATGTGCCAGAGTCTACGCCGGAGGGTGACATTGAAGCAAGCTTAGGGGAATTTTCCCTGAAAAGCCCATATGTGCCACCTCACAAGCATCTAAATGAGGCAGTTGTGTCTTATTTGGATAACCCGAGGCCGAAGAAAGAGCATCGACATTACAGAAGGTTCTTGGAGATGTTCAAGAAACTCCATATAAATATTTCGTTAGTGGAAATGATAGAGAAGATTCCAACATACGAGAGGTTTATCAAGGAAATCGTCACCAAGAAGAGGCGGATCAAAGACATAGATGTTTGTCTGGTGAATGAGGTGGTGAGCTCAATTATCCATGGGAGTTTACCACAGAAGAGGAAAGACCCAGGAGGCTTCTACATTCCATGTTCTATAGGCGGTCAACATTTTCCACAAGCACAGTGTGATTTAGACGCTAGCATTAATCTTATGCCACTGTCCACATTTCAAAAGCTTGGGTTGAAGAAATTAAAGAAATCTGCTGCGACTATTGAGTTGGTGGATGAGTCCATTATGAATCCATACAGAGTGTGTGAGGATGTACTTGTCAAAGTAGACAAGTTTATCTTTCCGGTGGATTTCATTGTTATGGATATGCCACAACTTAAAAGTTGTGAGATGTTATTGGGTAGGTCGTTTCAAGCAACGACTGATGTTGCCACTGCCATTGGGAGAGGTACTTTAACATTAGGGATTGGCCAGGATCGAGTTGAGTTCAAACTGCCACATGATCCCTTGTGTAGACTCTTCAAAGCTCCAAGATGAGAAGCTTGATTTCGTCTAGCCTAAGACGTTAAATAAGGGCGCTTGTTGGGAGGCAACCCAGCCATTGGTATTGTCGTTTAGCTTCTTTCACATTTGTAAGTTAATTTGATTTGATTTTGTTTTTAGTGTAAAAATGATACCTTGATCGTTTGTTCAATGTACAGGACTGAGATAGGGTCGATACCATCAACCCTTGTGTCGATGGTATCGAGATGGGCACAGTTAGGCGATTGTAATAATCTCTCTACATCGATACCATCGACGGACTTGTCGATGGTATCGACACAACATCAGGTTGATCGCAAAAATAATGTTGATTGTATCGACATCGGTGTCAATGCTCGCGAGATCTCTGGAGATATTCAGACGAATTTGTCTCAGTGAAGTCGATACCATCGACGGGCCAGTTGATGGTATCGACCCGGTTACAAACAGGAAGCGGCAGTCGGGCCTCGCGAGGGTGTTTGCCCTAAGCAGAAGTCGATACTATCGACTTGTGTCGATGGTATCGACGGGCACACAGCAGCGACAACCATGGCTATAAAAGGGATGGATTGTTGTCATATGACATCACACCTTCAGAGCTTTCCTCCTACACTTGTGTCGTGCATCTTGTTGAGCAATCGGAGCCCATCTACGAGCATCCAAGGAGTATGTTCTTCCCCGAGCCTTCACCAAGCAGAGATTGTCTTCTCCGACCTTCACCAAGCTCCGTCTTCTATCTTTTCTTCCTCAACAATGGTGTATACCACCAGAGCATCTTCTTCATGTACGACACCAATGGAGATCCCCGTGTTCATCCCTCCACCTACAAAATCTATTCCTCTCCCGTGTATTGTCCATCCTTCCTTGGAGGTCCGGAAGGTCTATGAGGAACTGATGAAAAGAAAGATCGAGCCCACACGTTATGTTGATCGGGCAATGATCCGTGAGTTGGGGTTCGACGCCAACCTCGCCTACGTCTTGAAGGGGCAGGCGAGACACACTACCCAGAGGCCCGACGAGCTCGAGTACCACCCTGACGGCCAGCCTTTCTTCGGCGATTGGCCGACTTACAAGGAACTTGTGGCAGAGTTCATGGCATCATTGGACATCAATGTGGTGCCCAATGACTTAATCGCCACCGACAAAGAATGAAGAAAAGGGTGGGTGTCGTTCAGACTCTACAACAACAACTACACCCTCACCCTCGACCAATTTAATTCTATATATAACTGGTATCATGACATCTACCAGCACCGGCGGCCAGACTACGACGCCATCTTTGCCCAGTTGGTGACTGTGCCTACGGGAAAATCCGTGAGCTACCACAACGCTGCGGTAGCAGATTTCGAGCATCTGTTTGTGTGGATTCTTCACTGCATGCTCTGCACCACCCTATTTGCTCTTGGTGATCTGTCTCTCAGTAAGTTTCAAGAGACAGATTTGTTCTTCCTGCACAAATTGCTGAAGCGCGAGGAGTGTAATTGGGGCGCATTTTTCTTGATGTGCTTGTTAGTTGTGAGAAGGAGTACATGGAAGGCTCCAATCCACTTTGGATGGCTCATTACACCGCTGTCCCTCTACCTTGGGTTAGATTTCTCCCAGCTCACTCCCCTCTCCAATAGGAGTAAGGTCAACCTCCAGCATCTGCACTGCTCCAACCTCCTCCTGCTTCATGATGTCTTGGCATATGCGCATTGCCATGTCAATCAAGCATATCAAGAATGTTCACTTCCAGACCCCGTCTTCAACATTGAGGGTGCTCAGCATTTCAGATGACTTGTCTTAGCCATCGAGGACTCGGATGAAGATGGCAGCAATGACGACAACGACAATAATGACGACGAGCATGAATAGGAAGAGGAGGCTTTCACTCCTCTTCGTGCACGAGTGGCACCCGGGAAGCGTCCCCGCATGCATCCAGGTGCATCTTCATCTTCACAGCCTCTGCCACCTTAGCCCTCTCCTCAAGGAGAGGATGTCTATTCCATGTAGGGGATGTATACAATCCTGCAAGAGATCCAGCACACCCAACTGCAGTATACATCTTCATATGCCGGTATTCAGGATACGAAGAACTGGCTGTTAGATAATCAGAGGGCCATTTTTGAAAATGAACACCTCCTCATCGACAACTAACAACACATCCACGACAGGTTGCATAGGATGGAGATGTAGCAGCAGCCCTTCTACAATCATTAATGGAGCCAGAATTACTTTGGAGGGTATCCACAACCTCCGCCCATGCCCCAATATGATCCGAGCTTTCAGGGGCAGTACCCATCTTGGGACCCCATGGCTCCGCAGTACCCGCCTCCTCCTGAAGAATGATTGGTATCTCTGTTCCACCTTTTTAAGGTTGTTTTTGACTATGAGGCCATAGTCGAATTCAATCTTAGGGGGGGAGTTGGAACATCTCTATCCTTTAATTTTCTCAGTTTTTAAGTTTATTGTTTTGTCTTTTGTCATTTATTTCTTGTAGTTCTTAGTTGTTTGTAGGATCCACACTCTATCTAGTGTAATTGTGGATGTCTTAAGTCATGTGTCATCTCGTTGCTTGTACTTGGGAATTAAGGGAAAATTTAAAATTTTTAAGTTTGTGTTGTTCAACTTTGAGAACATAACTTAAGGAAAGAATTGGGTTTGTCAACTCTAAAACAGAAAATCACAACTATACATTCCCATGATTCATGAAAAGTGGATGGAATTGGTTGTTTGAGCCTAAACTGACCAAATGATAATGAGATTTTAATTTGAAATAAGAGAGAAAAACCTCATAATTACTACACAGGTCAGTAAGGAGGGACACATAATAATTTTCAAAGGTTCAGTCAATTAGTCTTGTGATCTATCCACCCCATTGCTTACATAATCCACCCTAAGAACTGGAAGTGCATTACGGTTTTAATCTCTTTGATTGCATTCCATGTAGATAGGTCTTGCATTACAGATATTTTCTCCTATTTTTGAATGAAAAAAAGATAGAATAGCTATACATGCACATTATCCTTAGGTGCGTGTCATTTAGTTGCATAATTATAATTTTGTAGCTGCATTCACATTTTTGTGCATAGAGTACATCATGCATCTTGTATCTTCTGAACATTAAGGGTGATTAACTTGTTCCATACCTTCTGGATGCTTCAAGTGTATAAGTTATGCAACAATAAGTGAGCCTGACAAACAATTCATTGTCAGCTATGAAAATAAGGGCTTGAAAAGAAAAAATAATAAGAAAAAAAAACAAATTAAAAAGAAAAAGAAAAAAAGAGAGAAGAGAATTGAGAAGTAAGTAGTAATGAGAAGGAGAAAGTAACATAGTCTCACCTGCATTTTAAGACGAATAAGTACATGATGTAGTTCTTTTAGATATTCCATCTCACATTGAGACGGAATGACAGTCCATGCATCATTCCACCCAAATGTAGGCATTAGGGCATTTACGCTTGCATATGCATCGTTTAGTTCATTTTTGCTTTGTGCATGTTAAAATCATATAACACTTCCATTTCTTCCATGAGCCACCCATTCCAACCACTCGTTGCTCGAATTGGTAGGCCATCGTGATTTTCTCCTCACTCGTTAATACCTAGAGAGCTGCTTCCATGTAGATGTTAGTTAGGGCGAGCAACATAGAATAGGAGATCACAAGATGCACCAAGTCTGGACCGGAGAATTTTATTATGTTAACTACCTTATGTGATAGTGTTCATCAATTTTGAGGTAGATATCTTTTATGGATAATTACTGTCACCTTTAGGGTAATTATCATTATGTGGTTAGTGAGGGCCGGTATGTGAATGTCCGGTGGGGATCATGTGGTGATGTTTGTTGTGACAATCTGTTCTTTAGTTGACCCTCACAATTCTATTCTAAAGTTTAGTTGCTCGAGGGCAAGCAATGTTCAAGCTTAGGGGAGTTTGATGTGATGATTTTGAATCACATTTATAGACTAGTTTTACTCGTATTTTATGCATTTATTGGCCATTTTGGTGGTTGATATTGCATAATTCACTTACTTTAGTCTATGATCCTTCTCAACATCAATTCTCTCTTATTTTATTGTTTTGAGCATAACTGATTACAATAATATGTTTTATTTCCGCTTATGTGGTTTTGCGTTGCAATTTCAGGAAAAATGCATATCTGCAGCTGTCGATACCATCGACACAGCCACTGGTTGCCAGCCGCAAGGAGAAGCACAGAGTCGATACCATCGACAGGTAAGTCGATGGTAGTGACATTCCATCAGGTTGCTGGCGAGTAGATAGTCAATACTATCGACCAAGATTCAGTGACGAAAAAGGGAT
The DNA here is from genome assembly GCA_963693085.1 of Alisma plantago-aquatica. NCBI lineage: Eukaryota > Viridiplantae > Streptophyta > Magnoliopsida > Alismatales > Alismataceae > Alisma > Alisma plantago-aquatica. Next base: position 96,807,752 of record OY856409.1, read on the forward strand.
AAAACTGATGCCTAAGGGTGTCGATACCATCGACCCTCGTCGATGGTATCGAGTTAGCATCATGCGCAATGAAGAAAAGAAAAGAATACTTGCCGATATCGCGCAGTGTCGATACCATCGACCCACATCGATGGTATCGACACTGTCAGATGCAAATTTGTTTTAGATCGATCTAAATCTGACGGCTGTGATATTTTGGCAACCTAACTCAGTGATTATACCTAATGACGGTGGCCAAGAGCCATCTATCATGTCATTAGCCACTGCACACGTCCCGAGAAGGTGTGGAGAGAAGAACGAAGCCAAGAAGCACACCCCATCCATTCCGAAAGCCGAAGAAGACGTTTTCCACCGCCGAAAGGCTGTAGATCGTGCATTCTACGTCGAGGAATGCTTGGATCTTCTCCGTTCAGGGGTTTCATTACTTATTCATGTTTTTCTCCATGTTTCCCCTTTTCTCAACCATGTTTTGCTCTGAGATGAACATGCGGGGCTAATCCCCTTTATATTTAGGACCGGGAGTATCCCGGGGAAGCATTGTATGACATTTTTATCGTAGTAATTCATCATTTATCTCATAAATCCGTGGTATGATTTCATTTTCTCAATTATATTGTTATGCTTGATCACCATAATGATAATCTAATGCCTTTAATTGCTTTGAAAGAAGAATTAATGGTTGAAAAGAGACAAAATTCACATTAATTAACAAATCCCTTGAATAAGGTGATGTACGGTTAATGGTGGAAACCCAGAGGTCGATTCTAATGCACCTAGTTTAGGGTATAGGTTACTACGACGGTGGAATCGACCTAGACTTAGGTAGTGAATTGTACCACGACAGTGGGCAATTCTGACTATAGGCCACTACTCGGATTGAGAGATGAACCTGAATTATTATATGGAAATTCATACAATGAAAACCCGCGGTGAAACCGCAATCCTAAAGATCTCCACTTGAATTGATTAAACTAAACCCTTAATCGATTACTTTGTTTTATTTTATTTTCTTTTGTGTTTACAACAACTCTCAAACTCTTTTAAGTGGTTTAGTTGATCGCAAACAGTTAGTAGTAGTCTACCGATAATTTAGTGTCCCTGAGTTCAACTCGGGCCTCACAAGTGCCTATACTACATTGACGTGTGCACTTGCGTTCTACGCACAGTAAAATTGTGTCACTTGGGCAAGCACCTGGAGCTAGTGTGTCGTGCACCCGAGGTGTATCGTGTGATACTAGGTGAGCACCCCCACCCGAGAGGGGCGGGAGTGGTTCACTTAGGACCCGTCCTGGTAGCCGCAGCGGCTGATATTGACTGAGAAGGCCACCCGATGTGACAGGTTCCTAGATGGGCTCTCGCCCGAGATGACTCACCCTCTACACCCGATACGAGGAACCTGAGAACCTAAGACCTCTCTAACCCGATACGATACCGGACCCGATACGGACAACCCGTCACGGTGTGTCGCCTGAGAGGGTGGCATCCCGATACGACCGTATCGGGTAGAGTGCCTTGATCGATACCTCTGCCCATCACGGCCTATCGCCCGACAGGGGATGCCAGCCGACACAGGCGTATCAGGCAGAGCTCCCACTCAGTATCGGGTTAGAGGTGCCTTAGGGGTCTGCTGATGTGTGTCACCCTCCTAAATAAGGGAGGTGATACCTATATTCCCTTTCTCAGTCATTTACTTTCTTTATCTATGCAATGTAACTAAACCTTTTATGCAATGCTTATGCTAATGGAAAAAGAAGATTTGTAATGCCTGTTGCTCTATGTTTGGTCCTTTTTTGCTGGATGATTACTTTGTTTAGCATCTGAACTCTAGCTTGTATGCTTGGATCATGTTTTGACTATCTATCAAATCGTGTTTCCCATTGCAACTCCCTCAAGAGAGGTGTTGTAACTCTAGTGTTTGGTCCGATCAGGGAGTACGATAATACCCAGGGTCGGAGTTGCTTCAGTTATCTTTCCACTCCAACCCAAGTCCATCATCTTTGAGAGAAGGTGGTGAAGCTTAGTTGGAGGTACCCTCTTTGAGAGAAGGGGTACTGGATGTTTCCTGTTGCCGCTTGTTATGCTGAAGTTTTCCTCCTTCATTCCTTACCGAGGCAATTTGCATTATCTCCTCCGGTTCTGTTGCACAAAATCCCTAAAAACTGATAAATGCCAAAAACCCTTAATCTTCCTTGTAGCTCCAGTTGGAGGTAGTTTTCTTTTATTTTACCGATCTTTACCTGTCGTTCCTTTGGGAACATTGTTCTTACCCCTTCTTTTACCGGAATGTAGAGTGTTGATTCTGAGTTCTTAGCATGACCACCCTTGTCCCTGTGGTTCGACCCCGATCTCTACTTCGGACCCCATCATCGTTGCGGGGGCCTAAGACTCGAGTTATTTAAAAGTCCGACTACTTCAAATCCGCTCCTTTTGGATGCGCGATTTAGGCCTGTCAATTTTTTGGCGCCGTTGGCGGGGACAAGGCAGAACGGTACTATTAACGAACATGAATCCACTAACTACACTCCCGTGCCTCAAGATTAGTAATAAGCTTGACAGCACAGTTTCTTTTAGTCTTCTAACCTGAACGAGTATAGAGTAGTTCGTTCATTAACACAAGTTTTCTAACTTGATTATACGTTCTATTCAGGTACTCAGGGAAGAAGCATTTTGCTCATTTGAGCACCGTTCATCATGCCACCTCACGTGGAACCACCTCTTTCTGAGGATGAGTGAAACACTAGAGTTGGACCACACTCACCCCCGCATGGGAACGATGACCGTTATAATAAAGATCATTTATAGGAAGAGCTTGAATCAAAACAATTCGGGGATTATCATCATCTTGAGAGACGTTGTCATCACCGTAGGCATATAAGGAATCATCATAACCAAGAGAGGAATCAGAGGAACAATAGCAGTGAAGATTTTGATGAAGAAGAAAAGACTCTTCGAGAGTTGGCTGCCACGAAGGCCAACAACTCAAGATGCCCAGTTGTGATCCTAAGGTTTGACGTTGTAAACTTCGAATTAAAGCCAGTTGTTATCTCCATGATTCAAAATAAAAGCTTTAGAGGAAGTTCCAAGAATGACAACCCCTACCATCACCTTGATGCTTTCAAAAATATCTGTGATACCACTAAAATGAGGGGAGTGCCACAGGAAGTGATCTACCACAAGGGTTTCATCTTCTCCTTGGAGGACAAGGCACTATCATGGTACCTTGGACCGCCACATCAATCTCTAAACGGATGGGATTCTCTAGTGGATTCTTTCATGAACAAGTTCTACCCTACAGAGAAGACCGTCAGGAACAAGCAGAAGATCACATCTTTCACCCAGAAGCCAGGAGAAAACCTGCATGAAGCCCGAGAAAGATATTAAGAGTATCAGAGAGACTGCCCTCACCAAAACTACAAGAAAGGTTTTCTGATAACAACTTTCTACAATGGTCTGACTCCTGAAGAAAGAGTATCACTAAATGCAGCTGTAGGAAGCGACTTTCTTGGGAAGAAGCCCAATAGATCTAAAAGAATCATAGAAAATATGGCAGAACTACAAGCCAATGCTGACTACGACAGGTCTGACAGAGGATATGCTAAGAAGGCTACTAAGAAAGGACCGTTGGTCAAATCCAAGGCTCTTGAAGCAATCACCACTCAAATCCAAAAGATAGCCACTGATGTCAGACGGTTAAAACAATCAGGAGGGAAAGGAAAGAAATAGATTGAGAAGGTGATGAAGTGTGTCACTTGTGGGGAAGGTGGACACGGTATTGATAACTGCATTTACACCCGACCCGACGAGTCAAATTAAAGCGAATCCGAAGCAGAGGACGCTGAGAACGTCTCTTTTGTCAACTTCAAAAGACCAGACCACCCTGGTTTTAACTATGGCAACAAGGATGTGGTATAAAACTCACATCAGTTGAATAATCCACCCAAGCAACCGCAAGGTTTCGAGAAAAGGGGCGGACAAGGTCAGTTCACCATAACTACCATTTTCCAATCAAACAAGGCAAATTTCCAAGGGCAAGGGAAGTACCAAAACCGCCAAGCAGCTAACCCTAGCCAAGGCCAGGGTCAAGATAAGGAGTAGAGTCAGGACAAGAACTCGAATCAACCAGACTTAGTGGGCCAACTGTTCAACTTTGTCAAGAGACAAGATACTATAAACAATCAGCTGGCATAAAGCGCGTTGTCCAACTCAAGGTTTCTGAATACGATGCAGGTTCAAATGGCGGATATGCAAACAGACCAACGCCAGATAGTCCAGCAGTTGGCTCAAATGGCCTTGTTAATAAAGAATCCTTTGGGTAAGATACCATCCAACACTGAATCTGCTAAAATGGCGGTACTCAGATCAGGGAAGACAGTAGAACGCCCTGAATCGGCCAGACCTGAGGAACCTAAACCAAGGATCGCGGTGGAGAATCCAGCAGAAGGAGAGAACCAACAAGCTCGTGACAGGGAACCAGAATCTGAACCTATGGAGGACCTGTTCGGTAAAAGAAGTCCTTACTCTCCAAAATTGCCTTTCCCTTACAAACTCATAAAGGCACATCTTAAAAGGCATTACAAAAGGTTTATGGAGTTGGTGAAAACGCTTCACCTCAAAGTTCCATTTCTGGATGCTTTGGAGGAAATGCCAACCTATGCCAAGTTTTTCAAGAATTTGATCACCAAAAAAAAAGAGAAGGAAGGATTGAGACGGTACACCTAGCCAGTATGTCATCTACTTTTGTGAAGGTGGATTTACCTACCAAGAAGAAGGATCCAGGAGCCTTCACCATTCCTGTTTCTATTGGAGATAATATCAAAAGAAAATGTCTCGCCGACCTGGGGGCTAGCATCAGTTTAATGCCCTTAAGCCTCGCGCAACGTTTGGGTTTAACTGATATGGTCAAGACCAACATGAGGATCGAGTTGGCAGACCATACCTTTAAAAGACTCGTGGGAGTTGTTGAGGATGTTTGGATTCATGTAGGAAGGTTCTTCATTCCTTGTGACATTGTTGTCATTGACACTATTGAGGACCCTAACTATTCTATCATCTTTGGGCGCCCCTTCTTAGCTACAGGAAGGGCGCTGATTGATGTTGCTGAAGGAATCATCACTCTGAGGGTCGGAAATGACCACATAGATTTCAAGGTAAAATACACTATGAAAGGACCATCCCTGCTAGAATCTGCCTACTTCATGGATAGCTACAACCAATTTTGTGAAGAAGTAGCAGAAGATTTTGCAATGGTAGACCCTGTTATGAGGGCGTTGAACAATCAAGACTCTAACTCTGAAGATCCTGAGGTTGTCAAGATCCTTTGTTATCTAAATTGATTTGATGAAGATCTAAGCGATGAGGAGGAGATTATAGAGATAGTCAAGTTTGCTTCTCTGGAAATGGCACCAGAAGAAGAAAAGGCACCTAAGACTAAACCAGAGCTGAAACAGCTGTCGATGGTTTAAAGTATGAATTTCTAGATAAAGAAGGGAGAAATCCAGTCATAGTTAATGCTAGTCTGACGAAAGAACAATTGGAAAGGCTTCTCGGGGAGTTGAGGCTCCATAAGCAGGCTATATGCTATTCGGTAGAGGATATCAAGGGACTTAGCCCTACTCTATGCATGCACCGCATAAATTTGGAAGAATCTGCTAAACCCCTGGTCCAACCCCAGAGAAAGTTGAACCAGATGTTAAAAGCGGTTGTGAAGAAAGAAGTAATCAAGCTGAGAGATGCAGGAATTATCTACCCAATCAGTGATAGCAACTGGGTAAGTCCCATCCATGTGGTGCCAAAGAAAGGAGGCATGACAGTCGTGAAAGGTGACAAAGGCGATGAAGTAGCAGTACGGACCGTCACCGGATGGAGAATGTGCATAGATTATTGTAAGATGAATCAAGCCACAAAAAAGGATCATTACCCGCTTCCCTTCATCGACCAGGTTCTAGAGAGATTAGCACATCATGATTATTTCTGCTTCTTAGATGGTTATTCTGGGTTTTATCAAGTCCCTATCTTACCGGATGACCAAGAAAAAACCACTTTCACTTGTCTCTATGGGACTTATGCCTTCCGAAGAATGCCATTTGGATTGTGTAATGCTCCGGCAACATTCTAGCATTGCATGATCTTGATGTTTTCAGATTTTCTGGAAGACATCGTGGAAGTTTTCATGGATGATTTTTCTTTCTATGGGAAGGACTTCGATGCTTGTCTGAAAAACCTATCTTTGGTCCTACAACGTTGTGAAGAAAACAATTTGGTCCTCAACTGGGAGAAGTGCCACTTCATGGTACAAGAAGGCATAGTGTTAGGGCATAAAGTCTCGAGGAGAGGTATCGAGGTAGACGTGAGCAAGGTTGAAGCTATATCTAGACTACCTCTACTTAAGTCTGTAACCGGAGTGCAAAGTTTTCTTGGGCACGTTGGTTATTATCAAAGATTCATAAGAGACTTCTCGAAGATCTCGAAACCTTTGTCAAATCTTCTGGTTAAGGATGTTGAATTTGATTTCTCTAACGATTGTCTAAATGCTTTTCAGGCCTTAAAAGATGCACTTGTTTCTCCACCTATCCTTCAAGCTCCAGATTGGGAGCTGCCTTTTGAGCTAATGTGTGATGCCAATGACTATGTCATAGGGGCAGTCCTGGGACAGAAGAAAGACAAAAGGCACCATGTCATTTGCTATGCCAACCGTACTCTAGACAAAGCGCAGGTAAATTACACGACAACAGAGAAGGAGATGCTTGTGATTGTTTTCGCCTTCGACAAGTTCAGATCTTATCTGATTGGAACAAAGGTAAATGTCTACACCGACCATGGGGCGATACGATATCTTATGCAGAAAAAGGACACTAAGCCTAGGTTGTTAAGGTGGGCTCTACTACTCTAGGATTCGATCATGAGATCATTGATAAGAAAGGTGCGGAAAATGTAGTCGTCGACCACTTGTCAAGGATCACAGTCAAAGACAAGAAGGAGCCACCTATTAATAATAACTATGCAGATGAGGCCTTGCTAATGGTAGAAGCCAGAGATCAGAGTTTGCCATGGTTTATAAATATTTGTAATTACCTTTCTTGTGGGGAGTTACCTCCAGAAATAACATACAATAAAAAGAAGATACTCTTTTCTGATGTAAAGAATTACTATTGGGATGATCCCCTTCTCTTTAAAAGATACACAGATAAAATGTATAGAAGGTGTATTCTTGAGGAAGAAGTGCCAAACATTCTGAGGAAATGCCATGCCTCACCTTATGGAGGACATCTGGGGAGTAAAAGGACTGCTGCTAAGGTGCTGCAATCAGGATTTTACTGGCCTTCATTGTTCAAGGATGCTGCAGATTATGTAAAAGTTTGTAAAGAATGCCAATCGACATGAAATATTTGAAGAAGGAACGAGACGCCTATGGCCAACTGGGTCGAAGTTGAGATTTTTGACGTCTGGGGAATAGACTACATGGGTCCCTTTCCCCCATAAAAAGGATATCAATACATTTTAGTCGCGGTGAACTATGTGTCTAAATGGGTAGAAGTTGTTGCCACCCAAACTTGCGACTCCAAATATGTGATCAAGTTGTTTGAGAAAACTATCTTTCCTCACTTTGGAGTACCTCGCACTGTGATAAGCGATGGCGGATCGCATTTTGGGGAGAAATAGTTTGAAGCACTTCTGTAGAAGTATGGGGTCAAGCAGAAGGTTGCTACACCCTATCACCCTCAAACTTCTGGGCAGATGGAGGTTTCAAATAGATAGATTAAGCAGATTCTAGAAAAGACTATCAGCCGCACGCGGAAAGACTGGTCAATGAAGCTCGATGACGCTCTTTGGGCCTACATAACTGCATATAAGGCACCCCTTGGTACTACCCCTTACAAATTGATTTATGGGAAATCCTATCATCTATCCCTAGAGCTTGAACACAAGGCTCTTTGGGCAATTAAGTTTATAAATATGGACCTGGAGAAGGAAGGGGAAAAGAGATATCTACAGTTACAGGAACTCGAAGAGCTGAGAATACATGCATATGAGAATGCAAGTATTTACAAGTAGTGGACCAAGATGTGGCATGATGCCCACCTGAAGAAAAAGGACGTGAGTGAAGGTGATAAAGTTTTGTTATTTAAATCCTCTATCTGTCTTTTTCCAGGTAAGCTGCAAACGAGGTGGTCTGGACCCTTCACCACGGCAAAGATATATCCATCAGGAATGATGGAGCTGTATGATAAAGACAATCCAACAAAGGTTTTTCCAGTGAACAGACACAGAGTAAAAAGGTACTATGAAGATGAAGCATTTGTAAGAAGGTTAGAGATACGTTTGCAGGATGCTGAAACAACCAAGGGCACAAAGTGAAGGATCTGAAGCTGTTGAGCTGATGACACTAACTACAGTGCTCCTCAGGAGCCTGAGTCTTTACTTTTCTTAGAATAGGATGTTATTTCCTTTCCTACAAAGAAAAACATTATGAACATTATGATTGTAATAAGGCCTGAGTCAGTGCATGCACATCATGCTCAGGCTCCCTCATTTTATGGGCCACCACTTTGTTTTATAAGCATTGATGAGTAATACTATCTGAGGTTGGGAGTCCCTCTTTAGGCCAATGATGTTTTACCCATCAATTACTTTTTCCTTCTTCTTTAGTTCTAGTTTTTCATCTCTTATTTTGTTTTATTCCTTTTTGAAGCCTGTATCGAGCATGCTAATTTGCCATGATACCAAGTTCTTTTGCCATATCGGGCATCCTACTTTTTCTTTGTCCATGACAGAATAGGTGTTTTGGGCAAGCACGGGTTGCGCGAGTAGCATTCTATCAGGCTAAGTGTCACCCACAAAGGTATCGGGCATTGGACTTTAGCTTCTAGGCCCGTGTCACGTGATGCACCAATCTTGCGTGTGACATGTTATTGGGCGGCATGGTTGCATCGCTTTAGCCACGGTGGGCAGCATGACGAGAAACATACCCGTGCCGCGCGATACCCTTTGCCGCCCTGATCAAGTCGTGCTCAGGTTGCCTAAATGACTTCCGACGTGATGGATTAGACTGATTTTAATGCTCATCTCGGGAATGATTTGTCTCCTTGCGCGACACGTGCCCCTGTTTTACCTGATTTACCCCCACCCTCATTTTCTATATATAATAACTTTGATTTACTGTGTCAGGCACTGGCATTTACTTTTTCACCAACTCCCGTATCGGGCATTAAACTCTTACTCTAGCTCTTGTATCGGGCATCTTTGCTTCTGCTCTCGTGTCACGCAGCAACCTAAAGGTATAACTTGATACCCTAATTGTGTTGGTTGTGTGACACGCCGCTCGTGTCACGTAGCACATATCGGGTGCTTCGTATCATGTGGTTTTGTTTCATCAAGCACGAAACTGGTAGTTTAGTATCACCCGGCATGTCTTGTACTTTAGCTATATCGGGAACAGGACCTTAGTTCTTATGTATGACGTAATACAGGCTTGCGCCGGGCATCACCTCATGTCGGGCTCTACCTATCGGGTTTTCTATCTTTTGACCATGTCATGCGATGCTCCTTTTTCAAGATATCATATCGGGTGTTGCACGATAACCTTAAGGCAGTATGGGTTCAACCCCGTCCTGCCCGACATAGGCATATTGGGCAAGGCCACCGTATCGTCTAGTGTTTTAACTCGTATCATATCGGGCATCATTGATATTGGGCTGCCCTTTTATTTGACGATACCAAGCTTGCTGGACGATACATGTATTGTGTGATATTTCCATCCTAGCACGTATCGAGCAAGTCTGTATATCAACTGATATGGGGTAACAAGTTATGTCGGGTGACCTGAGTGTTAAACCATAACCGATATCAATTTGACTCTATCGAGTTTTACTGATTGTAATCAAAGTCAGTTTTTAGTAGCACCAAACCGTTATCGGGCGACACAACTCAGTCGCCTGATATCAGGCAAGGTCAATCATTTAGCAAGATTAACGATTACTAACTTTTGTTTGATAAATTACAGAAAATGGCCTGCACCAAGCAAACTGTCATCCAAGTAGACGAACAAGGAAGAAGAATCAACCCCGAGGCCACTGCAGAAGCCTCAACAGCTGGGCATAAGTGCCCAAACCCAGACACTGTAGAAACATCTTGGGCAGAAAAACGGGCCAAGATAGAAGAGGCCACAGTCTCAACCATGCCGGCTGAACCAGCACTACTGGACCATTCATCGGGCTGGTTTGTGCCAAGAGATGATGAACATAGGCGGTGATACATTGAATTAGCGGCCAAGGTCTATAGGCCAAGCCACTTCTGCCACGAGCAATCCTTCTAACAAATAGGCATTTTGACAAGTTGGAAAATGTCCTAGAAGCGGTTGGGATGAAGAAGATATGCTTCAGCTTCACCTCATCTTATACAGAACTCACCAAGGAGTTCATTTCGTCCCTCCGTCAGGAACAAAACAAGCCAAAAGAAATCGAAAGATTTGGCGGGGCGGACATAATACAAGGACGACTGTACAACTCTGAGCACGAGATCTCAGAGAAGCTGCTCAACGAGATGTTCTCCTCCTCTGAAGATGAGAAAGTGAGGCTGAATAATGGCGCAAAGATAGGTGAGAGCGACGGGTTCAACCCAGTTGCTGTCTAGAAGAGGCTGACCGGTGAGTCAACGTATAAGTCGGGAGGCAAGGTGGCGGCAGTGCATTCCTATTTCTGGAGAATAATGCACAAAATCGTGGCATGCCTACTTTTCAGTAAGTATGAATCCAACAACCTCTACATTGAAGAGCTCCACTTAATGTGGCATATGATGGAGGGGCGCATGATAAACCTGGGGTGATTCCTAATCAACCGACTACATCCAATCAAGGATGCCACCAAGGAGTACAACATGGGAGGAATCATGAATCTGATAGCGGTGGGGTTAGGCTACCCCAGAGAGCCATGCAGTCTGTCAAGGACAAGGGCAGACGACATAATAGATCTGAAGTTCCTCGCAAGGGAAAACATAATAAAGAAGGAGGGAAGTCACCTCTTCTATAAATTCGTGAGGACAAACATGCTCCTGCCCCTCCCATTTTGTGCCAACTATGACGTAGAGAAGTTGGTCTTCACAAAAGATGAATTAGAATCCATCATAATCGAAGTCAGCTATGCCGCCACTAGAAATATACAGGAGAGGGTGGCTACAAGAGGAGAACCAATTCCTCTCGACGCACGACAAGAAAAATCTTCCTCAGCCCCTGCCAAGCCACCCACCACTCCAGAGCAACCGACGACAGCCATTGATAGAGTTGTCATCGCTCCTACCATACCATCTGTGACCGCAAAAACATCTGTCATGGCTGAAAAAGTGTCGGTGATCAACGAGGACGCCGTGACCACCGGGGCTGAGACAACCTCGATAGCCCCGAGGGATAGAGATAGCCGCAGCTCCCTAAACTTCTATGGCACCTTCAATGGAGGAAGAAACGGTGCAGCCAGACGCCAGCAATGGTGCCTTCACTGAGGTCCTCGAGATGGAGCTCAGGGCTGTGTAGCCCATGCCGATGTCGCCTTCGGTGTCTCCCGTGGCAGCTGCGGAGGAGGTCACTGAAAATAGAGAAGTGGAGCATCATCAACCCACACCGCACCCTTCTCTACCACCACAAACATGTGAGGTAGAGATAGCCGCGAAGGTGCTGACACCTCGCCCAGAAGAAACAACCTCGCGAACAATCCAGATTGATACCACCCCAAGTGAGGATGCACTCATCGGGTCGGTCTTCGCACGTGAGGAGCGTCGCATGAATGAGAGGGAGATCTGATGCAGCCCCTCCATCGTTGGGACAAATTTTGGGGCATGAATTTGAGCACTTGCGGGAGGTAACAGGAAGACACTCAGCTACTTTTACTTCGCTTACCCACAAGTTTTCTATTTTCCAGCAGAGGCTAAGTAGCCAGGAGCGGCAAATACTGACCCTAGTTGACCTTCCCGGCTAACTAGAGGCACTCAACACAATGCTACAGCAGGCCCTCCAACAGCTTGACATGATCGAGGAGAGGCTGAACATGAGGGATGACCACCCACGCTCAAGGCAGCCAAGGAGATGTCCATCACCTCCTGGCTCAGGATCCCCACCTTCCTCGTCAGCATCCTCACCTAGAATGTCATCCACTTCCTACTCCAGCGGGCCATCCACAATGCCCAAGGAAGTGATGACACACAAGTCAGCCGATGGAGCTCCGGCAGGACAAGCAAGCTCCCACGGCTTGGAAGAAGTTGCTCCCTCAGTCCCCCTGGATGAAGCTGAGGACAACTACGAATCAATCAGTGTCGAAGAGGACTCTTCTGATGAATCAGAGGGAGAGGGGGGCAGGACATCTATGCCGCCAACGAAAGGCACCCCCCCCAGAGGAAGAAGCTCGACGACAGATGTGTTTTCTATGCCGTCAGAGATACCTTCCGTTGAGATGGCCGACTTTGACAGAATGACCATCGGATACCTGGCGATCAGGGACCAGAAACTACTGAACAAGATCCTGAGGTCGTAGGCTGATGAAGAAGACGTCGTCTGGAGTGACAACAACTTCTCCGTACGACGGGGAGCACTCAAAAGTATGTTTCGCTTTCCTGCTGTCATCGGAAAAAAGTTGTTTAGGGTCCTGGAGGGTGCAATAGTCGAGAATGTCAGCACCTAGATAGGTCGGCAAACAATATACAATGCCACCCCGACCTTAGCAAGAAGATTGATGATGGGAGTATCAGACTCCGCGGTGGCCAACATGCTGCGGCATATTGAAGAACACAACACAAACCTCGTGTTGGCCCCGTACAAGCACCGCAACAACTGGTTCCTATGTGTGGGAGACCTCTGGAACCATGATGTCCAGCTCTTCATCTGTTGCAATGATTAGGTGCCATACTCAGGACAAATCTTCAGTTGCCCGTAGGACAAACATCTCAGGCTTCTCCCGCTACATCTTGTCCGAGCTATCAAGCAAGGAGTCCAATGTCATAGCGGCATTTGGAACTTCTTCTCTATTAGAGACTTCCCCGTCCAAGTAGAATCAGGAAGAGGGAATAGCGCCTTTGTCATCTTGCGTGCCATGGAGCTGCTCAACATATTTGGAAACATAAGGCATCTCCAGGGCCAAGACTTCTTCCATCTCAGGAGCACCTACTCTTTGCTGCTGATCAAAGACAAGCGCTATTTCCAAGACGCATGGGTACCAGAAAAGCTGCTGGATAGTGACCAAGCAAACGAATCCTCGCAACCCAGTAGCACTCTAGAAAAAGAAGCTGAGATAGAAGTAGATGTCTATGGGGTAGGCAAGCAGTTAGAAATCCTACGGGAGATGTGCGGAATTGAATACCCCGCTTCACCTGAAACTTCAGAAGAAATGATCAGCAACTTCGACCATTTCTCGTGTTCTACACTCACACAGGAACAGGTCAATGAAGTTCTTCTGAAATTAGCCGACTCTACCCCCGCAGACGTCATCTACGAGGCAGACAGTGTCATAGTCCCAGTTGATGACTTAAGGGACATGGTAAAAGAAGGAGGATGCTTGGCGATATCAGTGGCAGCCGCCTACATCCAGATACTACAAAAGAAGTTTGAACATGCATACATAGCCCATCCAATGTTGTTCAATGACATCTGCCTTGCCGATGAGTTAGGAGCAAAACAATCTTTTCTGGCAGAGTTACAGAGTAGGATTCCACGCATCATCTTCCTACCTATTTTGCACTACAACCATTGGACGCTCCTGACGATGTACACTCACCAACGAACAAGAATCTTCTACAACAGCTCGGACAGCAAAAAAGATCTCCCAATATAATGTACATCGACAGCATTGACACCCCTCGAGCGCTTACTATGAAAATACTATGAGGAGGTGGTGACGCTGATACAGCCATTCCTGGAGACAGCAGTGAGCAAATGGCATGACCTTCAGTTCTGCCACCGTAGTCCACAACAAATTCCACTATCCAACGACTGTGACATCTTCGTGCTGGAATTGATATCAAACCAAGAGATGCTTGACTAGCTCCACCACATCGATGACCACAGAAAATGTGGCGAATATGTGTGGGAGCTTCTATCTAGAAAAGGCGCGCTCACCTTCTAACCCTCATTGGGTTAACATTACCCTACCTTATCTATTTCACAACTCTGGGACAGAGTGTGGAGTAAGTTTGGGGGGGTACTATGTATCAGTGAGGGAGGTACTAAAATCCCACCAAACTTCACCTTTTGTTCTTTTTTTTTCTCTATAACATAACATGTATACATATACACATACATGCTTGATACAAAAGTTTCGCTTACAAAATTTTTCGCATATACATATGTACAATTGTACAAAGACACTTTATAGTAAAAACCTGATATGACTTCTTTCCAGCTTGTTTTCCCTGTTTCTAAGGAGATGTGGGTTTTTTTATGTTCTTTCTGAAAATACAGTCTCAAATGACAAAAGACAATGACTTTCCTCGCCAAAAAGTTTGAAAAATAATCTCACAACAGCTAAGAGATGTGTATGCAGAAGGAAAAAGCAGCCCAAACAGTGAGATTTTCTCTTGGATTCCCTGACCGAACAAAATCCCAAAAAGAGAGAAAAGCCTTATGAGAGTGAATAAAAGCATGAGAGTTGTGCCAAAAAAATAATAATAATAATATACACACTTATTTTCCAAAATTACCCATCTTTAGGCATGGTAGATCTGGGGCAGTGGTACGTAGGATGTGAAATCACTGCTCTAAAGCCAACTGGCTTGGACTGCAGGGACCACTTGCTCGTTAATGGAGCCGTACCTGGATGGACTGATGGGAAACAAGAAAAACCCAAAAAGCCTTAAGCCTACCCAAAAACACAAATTTATGTTCCCAAAAGTTGTTTGGTGTGAAAGCTAACTTCGAAATCATGCACCCAAGTCTCGCCGAAGCTGAAGAGAAAATTTTGCTTAAATAAGGTAGGAAAAATGAAGTCTGTTGTTCGTGGTTGGGAAGTATTCTCTTCAAGACATCTCAATACTCGATCAAACCCCTTGTCTGAAAACTATACTGGGGTAAGAAGAAGTATCACAAAACATAGTTTTAAAATTGATTGAGGACAATCAAAATGCTAAGTTTGGGGGAGTTGATAACACCCAATTTTGTGGTATTTATGGCCCATATTTCACTGTCAAAACTGCCCTTCTAAACTGTTTTCCTCTCCTTTTTGTCATGTTTTTGAATAGACAGGCCACACTATGCTCTTAACTCATTTTTATCATCTTTTGTAGAGTTTTCCTCACTTTTCCACTCAAAAATCAGCGAAAGGCCCGTCCTGGCCCGTGAACATGTTTTACCTACATCGACCCTCCTACCAGTTGGCTGACATACTCATTTCCTGTCGTGCAGAAGCCCGATACAGATGTCACGTGATACGGGTGTGCCACGCAAGAAGACTTCGACGGGCAATACGTCGTTTACCTGACAGGGAGTTGTACACGCCATGACTTCTCCCCGATGAAGCGTGTCGCACGATACAAGCCACCCACCGGCAGGCACCCTCCCGTCATGGCTGCCCGACACGCTTGCTACCCAGTACCCACTGTGTAGGGTGACACGCACGTCGATCATTCCTGAAGCCGCGCTAATAGAGATGATGGAGGACACGTGGCGCCCGGAGAACCGCAACTTCTTCCAACCGCTGCCTATAAATAGAAGCTACAGGACCTCGATGGGACATGACAGACTCTCATGAAAGCTAACTTGGGCAAGCACCTAGAGCTAGTGTGTCGTGCACTCGAGGTGTATTGGGTGATACTAGGTGAGCACCCCCACCCGAGAGGGGCGGGAGTGGTTCACTTAGAACCCGTCCCGATAGCTGCAGCAGCCGATATCAATCGAGAAGGCCACCTGATGTGTTGGGTTCCTAGATGGGATCTCGCCCGAGATGACTCACCCTCTACACACGATACGAGGAACTTAAGAACCTAAGACCTCTCTAACCCGACACGATACCAGACCCAATACGGACAACCCGTCACGGTGTGTCGCCTGAGAGGGTGGGATCCCGATACGACCGTATCGGGTAGAGTGCCTTGATAGATACGTTTTCCCATCATGGCCTATTACCCGACAGGGGATGCCACCTGACACAGGCGTATCGGGCAGAGCTCCCACCCAGTATCGGGTTAGAGGTGCCTTAGGGGTCTATTGTTGTGTGTCTCCCTCCTAAATCAGGGAGGCGATACCTATCTTCCATTTTTTAGTCATTTACTTTCTTTATCTACACAATGTAACTAAACCTTTTATACAATGCTTATGTTAATGGAAAAAGAGGAGTTGTAATACATGTTGCTCTATGTTTGGTCTCTTTTTGTTGGATGATTATTTTGTTTAGTATTTGAACTCTAGCTTGTATGCTTGGATCATGTTTTGACTAGCTATCGAATCATGTTTCCCATAGCAACTCCCTCGAGAGAGGTTTTGTAACTCTAGTGTTTAGTCTGATCAGGGAGTATGAGAATACACAGGGTCAGAGTTGCTTCAGTTATCTTTCCACTCCAACCCAAATCCATCACCTTTGAGAGAAGGTGGTGGAGCTTAGTTGGAGGTACCCTCTTTGAGAGAAGGGGTACTGGATGATTCCTGTTGCCGCTTGTTATACCGAAGTTTTCCTCCTTCGTTCCTTAAGGAGGCAATTTGCGTTATCTCCTCCAGTTCTGTTGCACAATATCCCTAAAAACTGATAAATTCCAAAAACCCTTAATCTTCCTTGTAGCTCCAGTTGGAGGTAGTTTTCTTTTGTTTTACCGATCTTTACTCGTCGTTCCTTTGGGAACATTGTGTTGACTCAAGGTCAATTAGGTCAATGTTGACTCACGTCTAAATTGACTAAACCCATGTTTTGATGATGACTAACCATTCCACATATTGGTGTCTAATGCTTCTACTTGAGTGATTTCAGATTAGGTATAGACACACTCCATTTTCCCTAACTTGCGCATCTCAAATTGGAGAAAAGACAAGTCAAAGTCATACAAGTGCACATTTTTGTAATATGATGTATATCCTTTAGAATCATGTTGTAAATCACTTGTAATGATTGTATGACTTATAATTAAGCTTAGAAAAATATCAGGAGCACTTAGATCGAATATTAGAGCACTTTAGATGCATCTTTGAAAATCAATTACATGCACTTGGTCGGTCGAGTTTCCCACCCTGAAACTCAACCGATCCACCTTGGTCGATTTTCTGAAGATTGCATCGGTCGAGTTGTGCACTCACATAACTCGACCGATTGGGTAGTAGGCCATTTCCAGTTGAAATGGTCAATCGAGTTTCCTCAGGACAAACTCGATCGATCCTTTGAACATCAGTTTGCCTCCTACTTGATCGGTCGAGTTACACCCATTAAAACTCGACCGATTGCACTGTACGGAAAAGTGCAGAAAAGTGTTTCTAGCCGTTGTGGAGTTGCAACAAGTGAAAATAGATCTGTTGCAAGCCACAAAATGGCTAGTTTTCGTCCATAAGTGTTCCCAAAGGCTAAGAGGCATCCCCAGCTATAAATAGGACCCCTTGGGCTTCATTCCAAGGTTGAGCATTCATTATAAACTCATTGTGAGGTTCCTATTCTATAGTTGAGTGCTTCCTATAGCCTCCTCTCTCTCTCTAAGCTTAATCACTTGCTACATCCATTAGAGTGAGTAGGAGATTTGTAAGAGAGCTAGTTTCTACTTGTATATCTTGTGAGGCTCTCACTTCCACCACCTTCATATCTCTCATTTCCAATCATGAAGATGAAGGTTCTCTCTCTTGTCTAAGAGAGGTGAAGAAGAACAAGGGAAGGTGTCCCTTGGTGAAGATCAAGGCTAAAGACTTGGAGCTAGAGTGGGTAAGCCCTTGGAGAAGGCAGAAGACTCAAGCTCAAGTGGGTAAGACCTTGGTGAAAGCTTCTCTGAGTGAAGGTGAAGTCAAAAGCTGAAGATCCAAGAAGAGTGGGTAATTCCTGCAAGGCCGAAGACTTGTGCAAGAGTGGGTAAGTCCTTGGAGAAGGCCGAAGACTCTTGCAAAGTGGGTAAGTCCTTGGTAATGTTGAAGACTCTTTGTCTTGGATAGGTAAGTCTTTTGTTTGGTCATTCTTTGTATGTCTTATGAATGAATATAAGAGTGCAACAGTTTGGAAGTCCTAGAGGTTGACCTCTCTAGGCAAGTGGACTGACAAACTTCTAGTTTGAAGTATGGAACCACTCTAAATAGCTTGTCTATTGGTGCATGTTCAATCTCTCTCATCCTTGCTATGTATGATTTAGTTGCACTCAAATTGCCTATTTAGCAACCTTATCTTGTCATATATTTTGAAGGTTTAATGAGTTTTATTTAAGTGCTTTCAGCTCTATTCACCCCCCCTCTAGAGCATCTAATCACCCATCTAGGATCCAACAATTGGTATCAGAGTGGGTCTTTTCCAAGCATACTTCAACAAGTAGGAGAAGATGTGTGACTACCAAGGAGGGAGAATCAGCCTACCAATCTTTGATGGGAGAAATTTCCTCTATTGGAAAAAGAAGGCTTCAATTTTACATCCAAGGATGAAGTCTTGAGATGTGGCAAATGGTGAATAGCCCATACATGCAACCAAAGACAAAGATTGAAGAATGGGATGAAGTCGCCTTGATGAAGGCAACCTTGAATGCTAGAGCAATGCACATCTTATATGCCTCCATGACCCCCACCGAGTTCAACCGGATTTCTTCTTGTGAGACGGCTTATGAGGTATGGAGAAAGCTTTGCATCACTTATGAAGGGACATATCAAGTGAAGGAAAGCAAAGTCTACATGCTCAAAGGGTTGCTTGAGAACTTCAAGATGGGAAAGGAGGAGAGCATATCAAACATGTACTTAAGGCTCAACACCATCTTGAATGGTCTTGCTGTTCTAGGACATCCTATGTCTAGTGGAGAGATCAACTCAAAGATTCTTAGAACTCTCCCCAAGAGGTGGGAATCCAAGGTGACTTATATTGAAGAAGCAAGGTCTCTTAGGGATATTCCTATTGAAGAGCTCATTGGAAATCTACAAGCACATAAAGCTACACTTGACAAGAGGGAGGAAGTAGAAAGACAAGAGAAGAAAGAGCTATAGAGAATGAAGAAGGCTGAAATGAAGGCTCAAATTGAAGCTATCATGGAACAAGTCTCTCCATCCTCTCAAGCTAAAGAAGATTCCATGTACTCCAAAGGTCGACTTTACAAAGGCAAGTCCTACTCCATCTGGTGCTTCACATGTGGAAAGAAGGGTCACTACAAGGAAGATTTCCCACAAGGCAAAAAGACCCATCTTCACAAGAAGAAATGGCAATCAAGCTCAAATGGCTCCTCCAACTCAAGCTCAAGTGAAGATTCAAGTGAAGGATCAATCTCAAGCTCAAGTGATGAAGGAGAATGCCATTTTGCTCTTATAGCATCAACAAGTGAAGACTCAAGTGAGGTAAATCTAAACTCTCTAGATAAAGAATCTTTGATTGCTATTATTCATGAAATGTGTGCCTCTCTTAAGTCTTCTAAAAGGAAAAAGAAAAAGCTTGCTAAAATTGTTGATAATTTACATGTAGAACTAGATGATCTTGAACATGCTAATTCTTGCTTGCTTGATGATAAAAATGATTGTCTTAGTCAAGTATATTCTCTTAAACTTGAAAATACTAGTTTACTTGATAAGGTTAGATTTTGAGAAGCTCAACCTCTTGTGCCTAGTTCTAATGAAGAGCATACTTTAATTGTTGATTCTCTCATGCATGAGCTTGATACTCTTAAAACTGAAAATGTAGAACTCAAGCTTATTCATGATGCTAGGAGAGAAGAAATCTATGCTTATCAAAGAGAAATAGTGGTGCTTAAATCTAAAAATGCCTCCTTGCTTGCTAAAATCAATGGGCATGAACCTTGTTCTAGTTATACTAATAAAGAGAATGATGTTGCTTCTCTTCATATTGATAGAGATTCTCTTTCAACTAAATCTCTTTGCTTAGAAAATGATCTTTTACATGCTAAAGATAATATTGATCAATTTTCTTCTACTATTGCTTCTCTTAAACATGATAATGAAAGTTTGAGATCTTCTTTGCAAAGATTCTTAGTTGGTAAGAAAAGCCTTAATGATATCCTACACCACTCTACTAAACAAATTGGTAGACATGGTTTGGGGTATGATAGTAGTCAAGGGAACAAAAAAGATAAAGGACCTCCAATTTTCCATGGAGAATCCTCTAGTTCCAAGACTATGGGCACATGCAACTATTGCAATGATTTTGGTCATTATTCAAATTGTTGTCCTTTTAGGAAAGCACCCAAGAGAAATAGGATTTGGGTTTCTAAACTAACCCCTCCAGACCCAAAAACATGATTGGGGACCATTTCATCTTTCTTCTTGTAGGTACTTGCAAATGGATTGACTTGAGCTATTGAATTGCAAATTGACTTCTCAATCCACATGAAAGAAGAAAGGTGAGATGTGTAGAGGGTGACAACAAGTGGAAAAAGAAATGGTAAGTACAAAGGCAAATGTTTTATTGCTTATAACCATCTCTAACTTGTTTTTGTCAAGTTAGTGTGCACTATGCATATGGTTTTTGAGAAAAAAGTGGCTTTTTGTGTTTCTCTTCACACTCTTGCTCAAAAACTGTTCCTAAGGCTTCTATATGTTGCAATTACTTGCTTTGAGTTGTTTTGTAGGTTTTAATGATGATCTCTTTGGATCTATTGGTTGTGTCTTAAATCGCTTCCGTTGTACTCTAACTTGCTACATCTATCTAGGTGTATATCTTGTGTTGATACAACCTTGAGGTTCTTAGGGGTAATCATCTTACGGTAAGGATGCATATCTAGTGAGTTATATCCTTTCATGCTTCTAAAATTTCATATCTCTTTGTTTGGATATATCTCTACATCTACTCATAGCTTGCTTTATCTTGTGTATCTTTTGGTATCTCTTGCTATGATCTAGATCCTACTAGTAGTCCTAACTTGTGATATCATCTACTAGTAGTTCATATACATGTAGTTCTAACCCTGTTTGTAATTGGCTTCTTTGCTCATCTATATGCTATGCTTGTTTCTTGTCTCATACATGCTCAAGATTATTTCTTAAAATTGCATATCTACTATCTTGAGTTGCTTGCATAACATTGTGATGCAGGGTACATAGATCTACATTATATGTGGAAATTGGAGTATTTTTGGATTTTATGCAGCTTTTGCTCCAGTTTCAGTTTTTGGTGTAAGACTAGTGTTTTTCATGCAGAAACAACCTTCTGAGCAAGACTCATCGCTTTGCCATGAGCTCCGATGGTTTTTGATCAAATTCCATCAACTTGAGGGTCAAAATTGCAATTTATTGTTTTTTTGCAGCACTTTATCTTGCATTTTTGGGTTGTTCAAGTATATGTTTTAACTTTCTTTTCTTTCTATGCTTGGACAAGACCCTATCTGTTCTCTTCTACTCTCCTTATATATATTTGTGTTATCTCCTTTTCTCTTTAACAAGTGATGTTTCTTATTTCTTCATACCC
This sequence comes from Alisma plantago-aquatica, assembly GCA_963693085.1. Classification (NCBI taxonomy): domain Eukaryota; kingdom Viridiplantae; phylum Streptophyta; class Magnoliopsida; order Alismatales; family Alismataceae; genus Alisma; species Alisma plantago-aquatica. The sequence goes on from OY856409.1 coordinate 96,829,288, forward strand.
CCACCTTTTTGAAATGACAAAGGGGGAAAAAGGTATGTCTTCTTTTCAAAAGAGGAAGAAGGCATGTCTTACATGAAGAAGAGAAGTATGTTCATGTAAAAGGGGAGAAGGTAAATGGGAGAAGACATATATGTGTAGAACATATATGAGTAGAAGATATAGTATTCTATAAATGTTATGAAAGCTAACCATGCAGGAGAAATAGCATCAATTGAGGGGGAGTATGAAAACTCCATGTGCATCAATTGAGGGGGAGCATATGAACTCAATTCTATTGAAAACCCTAGGTTTCTCCAAAGGTATGATTTTACGTAAAAGCTTTCAATACATTTATGGAATGGTTTGTCATCTTCAAAAAGGGGGAGATTGTTGACTCAAGGTCAATTAGGTCAATGTTGACTCACATCTAAATTGACTAAACCCATGTTTTGATGATGACTAACCATTCCACATATTGGTGTATAATGCTTCTACTTGAGTGATTTCATATTAGGTATAGACACACTCCATTTTCCCTAACTTGCGCATCTCAAATTGGAGAAAAGACAAGTCAAAGTCATACAAGTGCACGTTTTTGTAATATGATGTATATCCTTTAGAATCATGTTGTAAATCACTTGTAATGATTGTATGACTTGTAATTAAGCTTAGAAAAATATTAGGAGCACTTAGATCGAATATTAGAGCACTTTAGATGCATCTTTGAAAATCAATTACAGGCACTTGGTCGGTCGAGTTTCCCACCCTGAAACTCGACCGATCCACCTTGGTCAATTTTCTGAAGATTGCATCGGTCGAGTTGTGCACTCACAGAACTCGACCGATTGGGTAGTAGGCCATTTCCAGTTGAAATGGTCGGTCGAGTTTCCTCAGGACAAACTCGATCGATCCTTTGAACATCGGTTTGCCTCCTACTTGATCGGTCGAGTTACACCCATTAAAACTTGACCGATTGCACTGTACGGAAAAGTGCAGAAAAGTGTTTCTAGCCGTTGTGGAGTTGCAACAAGTGAAAATAGATCCGTTGCAAGCCACAAAATGGCTAGTTTTCATTCATAAGTGTTCCCAAAGGCTAAGAGGCATCCCCAGTTATAAATAGGACCCCTTGGGCTTCATTCCAAGGTTGAGCATTCATTGCAAACTCTTTGTGAGGTTCCTATTCTATAGTTGAGTGCTTCCTACAGCCTCCTCTCTCTCTCTAAGCTTAATCACTTGCTACATCCATTAGAGTGAGTAGGAGATTTGTAAGAGAGCTAGTTTCTACTTGTATATCTTGTGAGGATCTCACTTCCGCCACCTCCATATCTCTCATTTCCAATCATGAAGATGAAGGTTCTCTCTCTTGTCCAAGAGAGGTGAAGAAGAACAAGGGAAGGCATCCCTTGGTGAAGATCAAGGCTAAAGACTTGGAGCTAGAGTGGGTAAGCCCTTGGAGAAGGCAGAAGACTCAAGCTCAAGTGGGTAAGACTTTGGTGAAAGCTTCTCCGAGTGAAGGTGAAGTCAAAAGCTGAAGATCCAAGAAGAGTGGGTAATTCCTGCAAGGCCGAAGAATTGTGCAAGAGTGGGTAAGTCCTTGGAGAAGGCCGAAGACTCTTGCAAAGTGGGTAAGTCCTTGGTAAGGTTGAAGACTCTTTGTCTTGGATAGGTAAGTCTTTTGTTTGGTCATGCATTGTATGTCTTATGAATGAATATAAGAGTGCAATAGTTTGGAAGTCCTAGAGGTTGACCTCTCTAGGCAAGTGGACTGACACACTTCTAGTTTGAAGTGTGGAACCACTCTAAATAGCTTGTCTATTGGTGCATGTTCAATCTCTCTCATCCTTGCTATGTATGATTTAGTTTCACTCAAATTTCCTATTTAGCAACCTTATCTTGTCATATATTTTGAAGGTTTAATGAGTTTTATTTAAGTGCTTTCAGCTCTATTCACCCCCCCCCCTCTAGAGCATCTAATCACCCATCTAGGATCCAACAATTGGTATCAAAGCGGGTCTTCTCCAAGCATACTTCAACAAGTAGGAGAAAATGGGTGACTACCAAGGAGGGAGCATCATCCTACCAATCTTTGATGGGAGAAATTTCCTCTATTGGAGAAGAAGGCTTCAATTCTAGATCCAAGGATCAAGTCTTGAGATGTGACAAATGGTGAATAACCCATACATGCAACCAAAGACAAAGATTGAAGAATGGGATGAAGCCGCCTTGATGAAATTAACCTTGAATGCTAGAGCAATGCACATCTTATATGCCTCCATGACCCCCACCGAGTTCAACCGGATTTCTTCTTGTGAGACGGCTTATGAGGTATGGAGAATGCTTTGCATCACTTATGAAGGGACAGATCAAGTGAAGGAAAGCAAAGTCTACATGCTCAAAGGGCTGCTTGATAACTTCAAGATGGGAAAGGAGGAGAGCATAGCCAACATGTACTCAAGGCTCAACACCATCTTGAATAGTCTTGCTGTTCTAGGACATCCTATGTCTAGTGGAGAGATCAACTCAAAGATCCTTAGAACTCTCCCCAAGAGGTGGGAATCCAAGGTGACTTCTATTGAAGAAGCAAGGTCTCTTAGGGATATTCCTATTGAAGAGCTCATTGGAAATCTACAAGCACATGAAGCTACACTTGACAAGAGGGAGGAAGTAGAAAGACAAGAGAAGAAAGAGCGAAAGAGAATGAAGAAGGCTGAAATGAAGGCTCAAATTGAAGCTATCATGGAACAAGTCTCTCCATCCTCTCAAGCTAAAGAAGATGCCATGTACTCCAAAGGTCGACTCTACAAAGGCAAGTCCTCCTCCATCTGGTGTTTCACATGTGGAAAGAAGGGTCACTACAAGGAAGATTTCCCACAAGGCAAAAAGACCCATCTTCACAAGAAGAAATGGCAATCAAGCTCAAATGGCTCCTCCAACTCAAGGTCAAGTAAAGATTCAAGTGAAGGATCAAGCTCAAGCTCAAGTGATGAAGGAGAATTCCATTTTGCTCTTATAGCATAAACAAGTGAAGACTCAAATGAGGTAAATATAAACTATCTAGATAAAGAATCTTTGATTGCTATTATTCATGATATTTGTGCCTCTCTTAAGTCTTCTAAAAGGAAAAAGAAAAAGCTTGCTAAAATTGTTGATAATTTGCATGTAGAACTAGATGATCTTGAACATGCTAATTTTTGCTTGCTTGATGATATAAATGATTGTATTAGTCAAGTAGATTCTCTTAAACTTGAAAATACTAGTTTACTTGATAAGGTTAGATTTTGAGAAGCTCAACCTCTTGTGCCTAGTTCTAATGAAGAGCATACTTTAATTGTTGATTCTCTCATGCATGAGCTTGATACTCTTAAAACTGAAAACATAGAACTCAAGCTTATTGATGATGCTAGGAGAGAAGAAATCTATGCTTATCAAAGAGAAATAGTGGTGCTTAAATCTGAAAATGCCACCTTTCTTGCTAAAATCAATGGGCATGAACCTTGTTCTAGTTATACTAATAAAGAGAATGATGTTGCTGCTCTTCATATTGATAGAGATTCTCTTTCAGCTAAATCTCTTTGCTTAGAAAATGATCTTTTACATGCTAAAGATAATATTGATCAATTGTCTTCTACTATTGCTTCTCTTAAGCATGATAATGAAAGTTTGATATCTTCTTTGCAAAGATTCTTAGTTGTTAAGAAGAGCCTTAATGATATCCTACACCACTCTACTAAACAAATTGGTAGACATGGTTTGGGGTATGATAGTAGTCAAGGGAACAACAAAGATAAAGGACCTCCAATATTCCATGGAGAATCCTCTAGTTCCAAGACTATGGGCACATGCAACTATTGCAATGATTTTGGTCATTATTCAAATTGTTGTCCTTTTAGGAAAGCACCCAAGAGCAATAGGATTTGGGTTGCTAAACTAACCCCTCCGGACCCAAAAACATGATTGGGGACCATTTCATCTTTCTTCTTGTAGGTACTTGCAAATGGATTGACTTGAGCTATTGAATTGCAAATTGACTTCTCAATCCACATGAAAGAAGAAAGGTGAGATGTGTAGAGGGTGAAAACAAGTGGAAAAAGAAATGGTAAGCACAAAGGTAAATGTTTTATTGCTTATAACCATCTCTAACTTGTTTTTGTCAAGTTAGTGTGCACTATGCATATGGTTTTTGAGTCAAAAGTGGCTTTTTGTGTTTCTCTTCACGCTCTTGCTCAAAACATGTTCCTAATGCTTCTATATGTTGCCATTACTTGCTTTGAGTTGTTTTGCAGGTTTTGATGTTGATCTCTTTGGATCTATTGGTTGTGTCTTAAATCGCTTCCGTTGTACTCTAACTTGCTACATCTATCTAGGTGTATATCTTGTGTTGATACAACCTTGAGGTTCTTAGGGGTAATCATCTTACGGTAAGGATGCATATCTAGTGAGTTATATCCTTTCATGCTTCTAAAATTGCATATCTCTTTGTTTGGATATATCTCTACATCTACTCATAGTTTTCTTTATCTTGTGTATCTTTTGGTATCTCTTACTATGATCTAGATCCTACTAGTAGTCCTAACTTGTGATATCATCTACTAGTAGTTCATATACATGTAGTTCTAACCCTGTTTATAATTGGCTTCTTTGCTCATCTATATGCTATGCTTGTTTCTTGTCTCATACATGCTCAAGATTATTTCTTAAAATTGCATATCTACTATCTTGAGCTGCTTGCATAACATTGTGATGCAGGGTACATAGATCTACATTATATGTAGAAATTAGAGTATTTTTGGATTTTATGGAGCTTTTGCTCCAGTTTCAATTTTTGTTGTAAGACTAGTGTTTTTCATGCAGAAACTACCTTCTGAGCAAGACTCATCGCTTTGCCATGAGCTCTGATGGTTTTTGATCAAATTCCATCATCTTGAGGGTCAAAATTGCAATTTATTATTTTTTTGCAGCACTTTATCTTGCATTTTTGGGTTATTCAAGTATATGTTTTAACTTGCTTTTCTTTCTATGCTTGGACAAGACCCTATATGTGCTCTTCTACTCTCCTTATATATATTTGTGTTATCTCCTTTTCTCTTTAACAAGTGATGTTTCTTATTTCTTCATACCCCCACCTTTTTGAAATGACAAAGGGGGAGAAAGGTATGTCTTCTTTTAAAAAGAGGAAGAAGGCATGTCTTACATGAAGAAGAGAAGTATGTTCATGTAAAAGGGGAGAAGGTAAATGGGAGAAGACATATATGTGTAGAACATATATGAGTAGAAGACATAGTATTCTATAAATGTTATGAAAGCTAACAATGCAGGAGAAATATCATCAATTGAGAGGGAGTATGAAAACTCCATGTGCATCAATTGAGGGGGGAGCATATGAACTCAATTCTATTGAAAACTCTAGGTTTCTCCAAAGGTATGATTTTTCTTAAAAGCTTTCAATACATTTATGGAATGGTTTGTCATCTTCAAAAAGGGGGAGATTGTTGACTCAAGGTCAATTAGGTCAATGTTGACTCACGTCTAAATTGACTAAACCCATGTTTTGATGATGACTAACCATTCCACATATTGGTGTCTAATGCTTCTACTTGAGTGATTTCAAATTAGGTATAGACACACTCCATTTTCCCTAAGTTGCGCATCTCAAATTGGAGAAAAGACAAGTCAAAGTCATACAAGTGCACATTTTTGTAATATGATGTATATCCTTTAGAATCATGTTGTAAGTCACTTGTAATGATTGTATGACTTGTAATTAAGCTTAGAAAAATATCAGGAGCACTTAGATCGAATATTAGAGCACTTTAGATGCATCTTTGAAAATCAATTACAGGCACTTGGTCGGTCGAGTTTCCCACCCTGAAACTCGACCGATCCACCTCGGTCGATTTTCTGAAGATTGCATCGATCGAGTTGTGCACTCACAGAACTCGACTGATTGGGTAGTAGGCCATTTCTAGTTGAAATGGTCGGTCGAGTTTCCTCAGGACAAACTCGATCGATCCTTTGCACATCGGTTTTCCTCCTACTTGATCGGTCGAGTTACACCCATTAAAACTCGACCGATTGCACTGTACGGAAAAGTGCAGAAAAGTGTTTCTAGCCGTTGTGGAGTTGCAACAAGTGAAAATAGATCTGTTGCAAGCCACAAAACGGCTAGTTTTCATTGATAAGTGTTCCCAAAGGCTAAGAGGCATCCCCAGCTATAAATAGGACCCCTTGGGCTTCATTCCAAGGTTGAGCATTCATTGCAAACTCTTTTTAAGGTTCCTATTCTATAGTTGAGTGCTTCCTACATCCTCCTGTCTCTCTCTAAGCTTAATCACTTGCTACATCCATTAGAGTGAGTAGGAGATTTGTAAGAGAGCTAGTTTCTACTTGTATATCTTGTGAGGCTCTCACTTCTACCACCTCCATATCTCTCATTTCCAATCATGAAGATGAAGGTTCTCTCTCTTGTCCTAGAGAGGTGAAGAAGAACAAGGGAAGGCATCCCTTGGTGAAGATCAAGGCTAAAGACTTGGAGCTAGAGTGGGTAAGCCCTTGGAGAAGGCAGAAGACTCAAGCTCAAGTGAGTAAGACCTTGGTGAAAGCTTCTCTGAGTGAAGGTGAAGTCAAAAGCTGAAGATCCAAGAAGAGTGGGTAATTCCTGCAAGGCTGAAGACTTGTGCAAAAGTGGGTAAGTCCTTGGAGAAGGCCGAAGACTCTTGCAAAGTGGGTAAGTCCTTGGTAAGGTTGAAGACTCTTTGTCTTGGATAGGTAAGTATTTTGTTTGTTCATGCATTGTATGTCTTATGAATGAATATAAGAGTGCAATAGTTTGGAAGTCCTAGAGGTTGACCTCTCTAGGCAAGTGGACTGACACACTTCTAGTTTGAAGTGTGGAACCACTCTAAATAGCTTGTCTATTGGTGCATTTTCAATCTCTCTCATCCTTGCTATGTATGATTTAGTTGCACTCAAATTGCCTATTTAGAAACCATATCTTGTCATATATTTTGAAGGTTTAATGAGTTTTATTTAAGTGCTTTCAACTCTATTCACCCCCCTCTAGAGCATCTAATAACCCATCTAGGATCCAAAAATTGGTATTAGAGCGGGTCTTCTCCAAGCATACTTCAACAAGTAGGAGAAGATGGGTGACTACCAAGGAGGGAGAATCAGCCTACCAATCTTCGATGGGAGAAATTTCCTCTATTAGAGAAGAAGGCTTCAATTCTACATCCAAGGATCAAGTATTGAGATGTGGCAAATGGTGAATAGCCCATACATGCAACCAAAGATAAAGATTGAAGAATGGGATGAAGCCGCCTTGATGAAATCAACCTTGAATGCTAGAGCAATGCACATCTTATATGCCTCCATGACCCCCACCGAGTTCAACCAGATTTCTTCTTGTGAGACGGCTTATGAGGTATGGAGAAAGCTTTGCATCACTTATGAAGGGACACATCAAGTGAAGGAAATAAAAGTCTACATGCTCAAAGGGCTGCTTGAGAACTTCAAGATGGGAAAGAAGGAGAGCATAGCCAACATGTACTCAAGGCTCAAAACCATCTTGAATGGTCTTGCTGTTCTAGGACATCCTATGTCTAGTGGAGAGATCAACTCAAAGATCCTTAGAACTCTCCCCGAGAGGTTGGAATCCAAGGTGACTTTTATTGAAGAAGTAAGGTCTCTTAGGGATATTCCTATTGAAGAGCTCATTGGAAATCTACAAGCACATGAAGCTACACTTGACAAGAGGGAGGAAGTAGAAAGACAACAGAAGAAAGAGCTAAAGAGAATGAAGAAGGCTGAAATGAAGGCTCAAATTGAAGCTATCATGGAACAAGTCTCTCCATCCTCTCAAGCTAAAGAAGATGCCATGTACTCCAAAGGTCGACTCTACAAAGGCAAGTCCTCCTCCATCTGGTGCTTCACATGTGGAAAGAAGGGTCACTACAAAGACGATTGCCCACAAGGAAAAAAGACCCATCTTCACAAGAAGAAATGGCAATCAAGCTCAAATGGCTCCTCCAACTCAAGCTCAAGTGAAGATTCAAGTGAAGGATCAAGCTCAAGCTCAAGTGATGAAGGAGAATACCATTTTGCTCTTATAGCATCAATAAGTGAAGACTCAAGTGAGGTAAATATAAGCTCTCTAGATAAAGAATCTTTGATTGCTATTATTCATGATATTTGTGCCTCTCTTAAGTCTTCTAAAAGGAAAAAGAAAAAGCTTGCTAAAATTGTTGATAATTTGCATGTAGAACTAGATGATCTTGAACATGCTAATTCTTGCTTGCTTGATGATAAAAATGATTTTCTTAGTCAAGTAGATTCTCTTAAACTTGAAAATACTAGTTTACTTGATAAGGTTATATTTCTAGAAGCTCAACCTCTTGTGCCTAGTTCTAATGAAGAGCATACTTTAATTGTTGATTCTCTAATGCATGAGCTTGATACTCTTAAAACTGAAAACGTAGAACTCAAGCTTATGGATGATGCTAGGAGAGAAGAAATCTATGCTTATCAAAGAGAAATAGTGGTGCTTAAATCTGAAAATGCCTCCTTGCTTGCTAAAATCAATGGGCATGAACCGTGTTCTAGTTATACTAATAAAAAGAATGATGTTGCTGCTCTTCATATTGATAGAGATTCTCTTTCAACTAAATCTCTTTGCTTAGAAAATGATCTTTTACATGCTAAAGATAATATTGATCAATTGTCTTCTACTATTGCTTCTCTTAAGCATGATAATGAAAGTTTGAGATCTTCATTGCAAAGATTCTTAGTTGGTAAGAAGAGCCTTAATGATATCCTACACCACTCTACTAAACAAATTGGTAGACATGGTTTGGGGTATGATAGTAGTCAAGGGAACAACAAAGATAAAGGACCTCCAATATTCCATGGAGAATCCTCTAGTTCCAAGACTATGGGCACATACAACTATTGCAATGATTTTGGTCATTATTCAAATTGTTGTCCTTTTAGGAAAGCACCCAAGAGCAATAGGATTTGGGTTGCTAAACTAACCCCTCCGGACCCAAAAACATGATTGGGGACCATTTCATCTTTCTTCTTGTAGGTACCTGTAAATGGATTGACTTGAGCTATTGAATTGCAAATTGACTTCTCAATCCACATGAAAGAAGAAAGGTGAGATGTGTAGAGGGTGACAAAAAGTGGAAAAAGAAATGGGAAGCACAAAGGTAAATGTTTTATTGCTTATAACCATCTCTAACTTGTTTTTGTCAAGTTAGTGTGCACTATGCATATGGTTTTTGAGTCAAAAGTTGCTTTTTGTGTTTCTCTTCACACTCTTGCTCAAAAAATGTTCCTAATGCTTCTATATGTTGCAATTACTTGCTTTGAGTTGTTTTGCAGGTTTTGATGATGATATCTTTGGATCTATTGGTTGTGTCTTAAATCGCTTCCGTTGTACTCTAACTTGCTACATCTATCTAGGTGTATATCTTGTGTTGATACAACCTTGAGGTTCTTAGGGGTAATCATCTTACGGTAAGGATGAATATCTAGTGAGTTATATCCTTTCATGCTTCTAAAATTGCATATCTCTTTGTTTGGATAAATCTCTACATCTACTCATAGCTTGCTTTATCTTGTGTATCTTTTGGTATCTCTTGCTATGATCTAGATCCTACTAGTAGTCCTAACTTGTGATATCATCTACTAGTAGTTCATATACATGTAGTTCTAACCCTGTTTATAATTGGCTTCTTTGCTCATCTATATGCTATGCTTGTTTCTTGTCTCATACATGCTCAAGATTATTTCTTAAAATTGCATATCTACTATCTTGAGTTGCTTGCATAACATTGTGATGCAGGGTACATAGATCTACATTATATGTAGAAATTGGAGTATTTGTGGATTTTATGCAGCTTTTGCTCCAGTTTCAATTTTTGGTGTAATACTAGTGTTTTTCATGCAGAAACAACCTTCTGAGCAAGACTCATCGGTTCGCCGTGAGCTCCGATGGTTTTTGATCAAATTCCATCATCTTGAGGGTCAAAATTGCAATTTATTGTTTTTTTGCAGCACTTTATCTTGCATTTTTGGGTCGTTCAAGTATATGTTTTAACTTGCTTTTCTTTCTATGCTTGGACAAGACCCTATATGTTCTCTTATACTCTCCTTATATATATTTGTGTTATCTCCTTTTCTCTTTAACAAGTGATGTTTCTTATTTCTTCATACCCCCACCTTTTTGAAATGACAAAGGGGGAGAAAGGTATGTCTTCTTTTAAAAAGAGCAAGAAGGCATGTCTTACATGAAGAAGAGAAGTATGTTCATGTAAAAGGGGAGAAGGTAAATGGGAGAATACATATATGTGTAGAACATATATGAGTAGAAGACATAGTATTCTATAAATGTTATGAAAGCTAACAATGCAGGAGAAATAACATCAATTGAGAGGGAGTATGAAAACTCCATGTGCATCAATTGAGGGGGGAGCATATGAACTCAATTATATTGAAAACCCTAGGTTTCTCCAAAGGTATGATTTTACTTAAAAGCTTTCAATACATTTATGGAATGGTTTGTCATCTTCAAAAAGGGGGAGATTGTTGACTCAAGGTCAATTAGGTCAATGTTGACTCACGTCTAAATTGACTAAACCCATGTTTTGATGATGACTAACCATTCCACATATTGGTGTCTAATGCTTCTACTTGAGTGATTTCATATTAGGTATAGACACACTCCATTTGCCCTAACTTGCGCATCTCGAATTGGAGAAAAGACAAATCAAAGTCATACAAGTGCACATTTTTGTAATATGATGTATATCCTTTAGAATCATGTTGTAAATCACTTGTAATGATTGTATGACTTGTAATTAAGCTTAGAAAAATATCAGGAGCTCTTAGATCGAATATTAGAGCACTTTAGATGCATCTTTGAAAATCAATTACAGGCACTTGGTCGGTCGAGTTTCCCACCCTGAAACTCGACCGATCCACCTTGGTCGATTTTCTGAAGATTGCATCGGTTGAATTGTGCACTCACAGAACTCGACCGATTGGGTAGTAGGCCATTTCCAATTGAAATGGTCGGTCGAGTTTCCTCAGGACAAACTCGACCGATCCTTTGAACATCAGTTTTCCTCCTACTTGATCGGTCGAGTTACACCCATTAAAACTCGACCGATTGCACTGTACGGAAAAGTGCAGAAAAGTGTTTCTAGCCATTGTGGAGTTGCAACAAGTGAAAATAGATATGTTGCAAGCCACAAAATGGCTAGTTTTCGTTCATAAGTGTTCCCAAAGGCTAAGAGGCATCCCCAGCTATAAATAGGACCCCTTGGGCTTCATTTCAAGGTTGAGCATTCATTGCAAACTCTATGTGAGGTTCCTATTCTATAGTTGAGTGCTTCCTACAGCCTCCTCTCTCTCTCTAAGCTTAATCACTTGCTACATCCATTATAGTGAGTAGGAGATTTGTAAGAGAGCTAGTTTCTACTTGTATATCTTGTGAGGCTCTCACTTCCACCACCTCCATATCTCTCATTTCCAATCATGAAGATGAAGGTTCTCTCTCTTGTCCAAGAGAGGTGAAGAAGAACAAGGGAAGGCATCCCTTGGTGAAGATCAATGCTAAAGACTTGGAGCTAGAGTGGGTAAGCCCTTGGAGAAGGCAAAAGACTCAATCTCAAGTGGGTAAGACCTTGGTGAAAGCTTCTCCGAGTGAAGGTGAAGTCTAAAGCTGAAGATCCAAGAAGAGTGGGTAATTCCTGCAAGGCCAAAGACTTGTGCAAGAGTGTGTAAGTCCTTGGAGAAGGCCGAAGACTCTTGCAAAGTGGGTAAGTCCTTGGTAAGGTTGAAGACTCTTTGTCTTGGATAGGTAAGTCTTTTGTTTGGTCATGCATTGTATGTCTTATGAATGAATATAAGAGTGCAATAGTTTGGAAGTCCTAGAGGTTGACCTCTCTAGGCAAGTGGACTGACACACTTCTAGTTTGATGTGTGGAACCACTCTAAATAGCTTGTCTATTGGTGCATGTTCAATCTCTCTCATCCTTGTTATGTATTATTTAGTTGCACTCAAATTGCCTATTTAGCAACCTTATCTTGTCATATATTTGAAGGTTTAATGAGTTTTATTTAAGTGCTTTCAGCTCTATTCACCCCCCCTCTAGAGCATCTAATCACCCATCTAGGATCCAACACATTGTTCTTACCCCTTCTTTTACCAGAGTGTAGAGTGTTGATTCCGATTTCTTAGCACGACCACTCTTGTCCCTGTGGTTTGACCCTGATCGCTACTTCAGACCCCATCATCGTTGCGGGGGCCTAAGAGTCAGGTTATTTAAAAGTCTGACTACTTCAAATCCACTCCTTTTGGACGCACGATTTAGGCCAGACAGGATTTTTATTTAAAATTAGGAATCCTTTGGATACAAAAATCCATCAAGGATAACTCAATTATACCTCTTTTCACTTATTTTCCACATTTTATCATTGTTTTCAATTTCTTTCTTAATAAAGAAATATTTAATTGATCCTTTCTTTTCTTATTGCTTTCTTTTTGCATCTTTGGACTCCTTGGAACCAAAGGAACCCAAGAGGCACGAAATCCACCTTTGGATTATATATTTTTACCTTCTAGAGGTTTCTACATTTTTATTTTCTCCATTTTTTATTAATAATGGAGTTCCTTTTGTCTCTTCCTTGTTATGGGGACCAATAGCCAATAAAGCACACAAAACAATCATCAAGTCTATGGTAAATGAAATCCATTTATTCAAAATAAAACATATCTTTATTTGTTCAAATATCTTTAATATGAGAAATCACATTTCCCACCAATTGAACCCAAAACTGGGGTTGTAACATCCACCATGATCCTGAATAAGGGTTGCCATAAAGGTGATGGTCGGATACACTATAACACATGGGGATGGCTGTGAGTGATGTAGATGGGAGTTTCCCCTCTTAATGGAGTTTGATATCCTGGACACTTGATAAGAGAGACTGAGAAAAGCATGTGCATGCACATGTGAATTAACGTATGATATTGAGGTCATATATATCTTAGACAGTCAACTCTAGTTCTAGGAACATGGATTGAACATTGAAAGGATGATTATTCCATGCCTTGAGTTTAATTCAGATATCAATGACAAAGGAATTATACAATCACTACATCACATATTGTAGGTTGAAGTTGTTCTCCAACTTTCCAATTACTTAGGTAGCAAAAATGTATGACTAGGCACCGCTCTTTGCTTGTGATGTCATAGATGAGTTATGGATATTCACTGTCAATGTAGACTGGAACCAATAGGGTCACATACATAGTAATTCACTTGTAATAGGAGTTTAATCGTGAACGATAATTAAATTGATTACTAAAGTGTTTAGATACTCAATTTAAACAACAATTGATTGATTGGACTCTGAACCGACCGGTTCAAGTATTGAATCGACTGGTTGGAGTGTCAGGTTGATTAGATATTGCATTGGTTGAATGTTGGATGAACTAGGGCATGAACTGACTGGTTCACTAAGTGAACCAATCATCTCAAGGTCTCCAAGCAGTTGGTTCATGAGATGAACCACCTGGTTTACATGAGCAATTCGATTGCATCAAGGATTAGTGTTGACGTCATGATGTGCATTAATTAGATAAGGATTGCCAATACAATTGCAATTGGGAAACATGATGAAATGACCAATTCAAGGGTTGGACTGATCATCTCACTTGCCAATAGATAGGTTCACCTATGAACTGACCATTTCTCCAATCGCAGGTTGCAAAAATTTATGAAATTTCAGTCCTTTCTGCTCCCACTCAGACTGGGAACCCTGACCCTGGTCCTCCTATAAATAGAGGGGTATTGGGAGCTTCTCAGACACAACTCAATTGCATGTGACAATTGTTTGTCTCTTATGGTTGTGGTAACCGAAAGGACCCTAGCAAGTCCTACCTGATAAAGGGAGGGATTGCAAGGGAGAACAATTGTGAGTGAGGAAGTTGGTGACTAGTACGCCAATATGAGGGGAAAATCCTTCCTGTCCATTCTTTTAGAATGATAATAGTTCCTCGTGGTCGGTGTGGATTACTCTATAGGTGTGGCTCCTTTTACCACTAGGAGGATAACATCAGCCTACTGTCCATGATGATCAACCAAGAGTCTGATGCTAACAATGTTTGAGTGCGACTTGAAGAAAGGGTGCACAAACACAATGAGGGAATAGTCTTTGGACTTGCTCTAGGACCAGGTATGACCTCGTAAACCATTCTTCCCATTACATAGTTGTTGACTTGATTCATTGGTTTAAGGGGAATATGGAAGATAAATTTTTATTTCCGCTACCTGTTTTGTTGCCATATTTCCTTAAATTGTTACCAAACCATGTCATACTAAAATTTTATCTTGGGAAAATCACATGGTGGTATGGATGTGTTACTTTGGATTATTTAACTGGGATTTTGTAAATATATCCAAGATAGAAATATTTTAGGATTGGTAATGCTTTCTTAAGGGTTCTTGTTAACATAGTATTTGATAAGGACATGATTTGAGAGGATGGCATCATTTTGCTCACAAACATATGAAATTATTCTTTTGAATGTATAGTGTGAGTGGAGATTGAAATTCAAGATTCACTTACCTCCCATCTTGTAAGGCTTACAAATGCAATCTCATTTGATTAGTTTACAATGTGGATAGAATGATCCTTGCCGGATTTGTTGGATTAGTTGGAGGAAATTTTTGTGATCTATCATTGGTCCTCTTCATCACAATCATATATGATATGATCTATGGTTTTGGATCTCTATATGACAGTAGTATCTAAATATCATTTCGTGGAACCTCTGAAACCATTTAGTGTCAAGGAGGTTTTTTTTCTAGCGGCATAGGATCAAACTTTATGCATGATGTCAATGATTAGAGGGAAGATGAAGGTGGTCATTGGCATGGTTCTAAGGAGTTGTAGTGGAGCAGGGTGCTTACATGTTCTAGGGCGGCACATGAGAGGAAGTCTTCTTACACCTTGACCCCCTTTCACCTTGGTGGTAGCTGAATTAGGGTGGCGGTTGAGCAAAGCATTAGTGGTTGGATCCAGTGGCGCAAGTAGGTGGGGAAGAATCAAAGGTCGAGGAAGGTGATGATGGGGTGGTTGCAAGTTCATCATATGTTTATATTACAACCACTACAGGTTTGTGCGGGAGGTCGGTAGGCATCTGCATATTCTGTATTACAAGGTGTTTATCAATTTCGATTCATTGGGATTCCAACATGTAGGCAGTGGTGGTGTAACATGGTGTCTAAGGATCGGCGTAGGTAAGTTGAAGGTTGGTCATTGTAGTCGCATTTATATGTTACCAGTATATATGTAGTCAATGAGGAGTTTCTAGGGTTTAGAAGAGGGACGATACCTACGAATGATGGGGAAAGATAGTTGGTGTTTTGCTAGCACCTAGGTAGTGCCAATGTATAAAATGAACACTGACATTTTACTGACATCTCTAAGATTTATTATTGTAATATCTTGAAAGGAAAGAAGGATTGGGAGCCATGTGGTTGAGGTTAGAGGTTTCAAACAATGATCAGGACTTCCATTGGGTATAGTTTTGGAAAACAAAGAGAAAGGAAGTGTTTTCATGATCTATCACTGAAGAAGGATGACAAAAGTTTGTTGATGTTTCTCTGTAACTAGTTGGAGTCCTAACGAGGATGGAGGGGGGAATTTTTACCCTAAATATTATATTTAACATTTATTTAGCAATAACCCCCATTAGATAAATACTTACAACTTATAAATGACACATTAAGTTTCTCTAGTATTTCAGCCAACAAATTATATCATTGTAATCTAATTGTTAATACATAATATTTTAATTTATCACTCTAGGGCCCCACATTTACTCATTCTCCTACTTAATGCAAATATTAATAACAATTAGCTCAAATGAATCTTTGTGTGATTCTGATGCTAATAGTCCATAATTGAGTTCAACAATTCAACCATGGATACCAAATGAGATGACTAGATCAAAATGAGGCAAACTGTATTTTGGTGTTCAAATTTCAAGATAGTCTAATGAAGTTCAATTATGAATGGATATTTAGCAAAAGTGATATTTAACTTGAGAGTATTATGTATAAAATTTAAAAATAGACAAAATATCCAAAATCTATGTTATAATACTCCACTCCTTAAAGAAGATTTCATCCTCAAAATCGGCATATCCATGGTCTAATCATGTACAACTTTCCACCCCTTAAAAGGATTTTACAAGAAGTACAAAATGTAGTGTCATCCACTTTCTTTTAATACTACCATGTATTACACTCTAGGTTTCTCTTCTAGGATTTTTTTAATACCTCCTTAAATGTGACTTAGCTCAAGAAATTGTCAATACAATTCCATAAATTATTTTTCTTTGTACATATAGTATTATAAAGGAAATAATTTTTTGATAGAAAAACTTTTTGATGCAAAACTATAAATGCCCAAAATTAATGCAATAACTGAGTCACAATCACCTCTTACTAGTACTCACCATACTAAATACTACTCAACCATACTAACCACTTGACTCAATTATGAAATAAGATTTATATAGGACCAAAAAAGGCCACTAGAGTACCTTCATTTATGGCATCGAGAAGAAGGATATTGTTCTCTACCAATGGATAATTAAAAATTTCAAACTCGGGGACTCTACTCTCAATTTTTACTTTTCAATTACTAGGTTCAATCATTTTTACATATTATCTTTTTATTGATGACTTTATCCATGATATATGATTGTTCAAGTAGTACGAATCACATTGGCCAGGTTGGTATGTAAGTGTGGAAACCCCACCACCACCTAAGTAGATTGGGTTTAGTTATTACAAAACCTTCATCTAACATCCTTCCTTAGATACCTCATCTCATCTCCACTAACATGGTGATGTTATTTTCCATTAATAGAAGTATTAGCTAATTTTAAGTAAAACTAGTTTCACCTAAGTTTCTATTTCTATCATAGGTAGTTAGTACTAGAAATACTAGGGTTGATTATAAACTATTTTGCTAAGTTCTAGTTATACTATTTATTTAAACCTAACATCGATGAGACATGCATGAGTACCAACTATTTATAGCTCTGATACCATGTTGTAAAGAGCTTATTCTTATGATCAAATATTTACAAATTACATAAGCAAATATAAACAAATATTTTTGCAATACATGCTTTACATTAGAGTCATGGAAACTTAAACATGAGAACTACAAAACTAAGAATAGGCATGATTCCTATCTACTCTTTGATAAAGAATAGATTTTGCTTGCCTCTTCTAGGACTTCTTTGTACCACCTTTCCATGAACTCTCAAAAGGGAATAAAACCAACAATGGATCCCAGGAATGGAAGATAGGTCATCAAAGAGGGTACTTAATCTAATCATTTGACTATTTTAAAAAATAAAGCTTTATGTAATAAAATATAGGTAAATTTTCTTGTTGGACTATGGTATAATAAGACGATGATCTAGTACCAATTCTAGTTTCAAATGGTTACAACACTTAAAAATGGTAACTAGAAATAATAAAGAGATTCTCAAAACTAATATCAAGATATCAAGTTATTCAAAATGAAATAATTTATCCATAAGAACATGAAATCTAATATTTTATCTTCGTTAGGGATAGGTTCCTAGTGGTCTCCCCTCTAAAAGAGAATTACACTTTCGCATGTGGGATAATGATTGGGGGACCTCTAATTGTCCATTATCCATTGCACACGGTTAGGAGATATGACTCACCAAATCTAGTGAGACAAAGATCTTATCCAATATTTAAGTTTTGTTTCAATGTCAAATCTAATCATTTTATTCAATTATTGCACAATATCAAATATTCAAACTAGTTGTGGTGACCTTCAAGAGAGGGACAAGGCTAAAATCAAATTGGGTTTGCCACTTTTGCAAAATTCTATTGAACAAAATTCAAGTGAGAATAAAATAGTTATATAATAGAATTGATAATCTAGTACAAGGATCAATCAATAATTTTAAAATCAAGGTGCCCACAAGGACCAAAGATGAAAATTTCTCAAAAATCTAGAAAAATAGAATGTACTAGGGTCATTTGATGGTTTTGGGTTTGAAACCATTCATTAATTGTAATTGTATGAAAGCTCATTATTTCCCGTAGATGTATCTTGGTTTATAAAATTACTTCATGGTTGTGGTTTGGTTAATCTTAAGCCATTGGAATTATTAATCACATGATTATAATACACTATTGTGTCTAAATTATATAATATACTACATATGACACTCATGTGTATACATATATTAGTACACACTCCTTCTCACATGGAATATTTCGTAAAAATTGTTCAAAAAATACATATGTATTTCCTAATATCCATATGTATTCTAAATGTTATACATATATGTATATAGCGCATAAAAAATGTGATTGTGTAATCAAATTTCACTCATATGGATTCATATTTGGTAACTTATAAACAAACACACATATATATACATTAGTACTCAACTTAGCAATAACTAATCCATGTCAGCATTGTATCTATGTTTATAATATATCCAAATTAGTATCAAGTTTACAATCTACTATCCTAGTATTCACTAGTTTCCATAGTTAGAAAATATAGTAGCTAGAGTTATGTAATGAAGATAAATGCATTAAGACTTCTACTTGATATACTAGCATATGCATGTATGTACTGACTTATTTAAAGAGCTATGTGATCTAACTGAATATTAGTTTGAACTATTATTCATGTATTACTTAATCGAATTCTAACATATATCTCCATCCCATACACCATTGTTTTCTACTATATTATTAGAATTCTGGAAAATTCTGACATGTGGGGCATCTATGAGTAGAATGATCCCCGTCTAATTTTCTAGACTAGTTGGAAGCAATTTGTGTGTTCTGCCATTGGTCCTCTTCATCACAATCATAGATGATATGCTCTATGGTTTGGCATTTTGTATGCCATATTAGTATCTAAATAGCATGTTGTACCTCTAAAACCCTATAGTGTCACATGAAGTTTTATGTTGGTGATAAAGATTTGAATTTGTGCAGATTGTCTTTGATCAGAGGGAAAATCGAAGGTGGTCATCGGCGGGGTGATTAGAAAAATTCATAGGATTTTGCAGTGGTGTAGGGTGTTTGAATGTTCTAAGGAGGTGTGTGAGAGGAAGTATTCTTACTCCTCAACCTACTTCCATCCCGGTGATGGTTGAATTAGGGTGGTGGCTGGGAAAAGCGTTGGTGGTTGGATCTGGTGGCACAAGTAGGTGGGGAAGCAACAAAGGAGGGGGCAGGTAACATTGGGGTGATTGCAAATTTTTTGACTAGTTATATTGTAGCCATTGTAGATTCATTCCTGAGGTTGGTACACGGTTGTAGATCTAGTGGCACAAGGTGTTTATTAATTTTAACTATATTGGGATGCCAACGTGTAGGCGTCGGTGGTGTAGAATGGGGTCTAAGGCTCGCCAGCGGTAAGTTGAAGGTTGGTCTTTGTTGCTGCAAGTCTATGTTACTATTCTATATGTACTCAATGAGGAGATTCTAGGATTTAGAAGAGGGAGGACACATGTGACTAACGGGGAAAGATAGCGGGCATTTTTTGTAGCGTATGGGAAACAATGATGTATGAAATGGGCATTGGCATTTTTCCAACATGTCTTAGATTGATTGTAGTAGTTTCTTGGAAAAAAGGAGTTGAGGATCATGTTGTAGAGGTTAGGGGCTTCAGATGAAGACCAAGGTTTCCATTGTGTACAATTTATAAAACTGAAGAGAAAGGAATTGATTTCATGATCTAACATTGAAGATTGATGAGAAAATAATGTTGATGTTTCTCTATAACCGGTGGGATTCCTAATGAGGATGAAGGGGTTAATTTATTACCCCAAATATCAAAATTAACATTTATTTAGAAATAACCCCCTTAGTTAAATCCTTATAACTTATAAATGACATATCAACTTGCTCTACTATTTTCAACCAACAATCTATATCATTGTATTCTAATTGACATATCAACTTGCTCTACTATTTTCAACCAACAATCTATATCATTGTATTCTAATTGTTAAGTACATAATTATTCAATTTTACAATCCAAGACTTGACATTTACTTTCCCTCCTAATCAATGCAAATATTAATGAGAATTAGCTCAAAATGCATCTATGTGATTTCAATGCCAATAGTCCATAGTTGAGTTCAACTTTTCAATTGTGGATCCCAAGTGGGATGACTAGATCAAATTAATGCAAAATTTGCATTTGGCATTTGAATTTCAAGATAATTTAATGAGGTTCAATTATGAATTAAAATTTAGCAAAATAGAAATTTAATTTTAGAGGATTATGTATAATAGCTCAAACTATATTTAATATCTGTAAGGACCCTGACCTCCGTTTAGGGTTTATCATGTTTGCTTTGCTTAACCCTGGTGTTTAGTTGCTCGCTAATCACCCTTAGTGGTGATTAGGGTTTGTTTGTGCTTGTTGTGTGTTGGAGGTGCTACTTGCAATTAACCCAAGTTTAGGGTTTGTGGTCAAGATGTCACCTTGAGAAGTGTTCTTCTCTCTCTTTGCTTCCTCTACTGTTGAGAGGAAGGGTTGGGCTCGTTGCTTGAGTTGCCTTGGGCTTGGATGAGCCTCGGTGGGCCTTGTTGTGCCTTGATTGACCTTATTCGACCTTGTGTCGGCCATGGGTGTGTCGTCCATGGTTGTGTCGGCCTAAGGTGTGTCACCCAAGGAGCTGTGTCGGGCATGGAGTTGGGGTGTATCGTCCATGGACCCCCCCCCTTTTGACCTTTGACCTCGTTTGTGTCACCACTAGTGGACACTTGGTGCTTGATGCTTGCATGTGGAAATGGCCTTGGACATGTGTTTAAGGCAAGTTAGAGAGGTTGCATTTCCCATGGACAAGTGTCCCTAGGTGGGCGACACCTTGCCTTGTCTTACCTTGGTTTCTCCTCCACCCTCTCCTATATATGTTTTCCCTTTCTCTTACTAAGGATCCCTTTAGTTCCTTAGTTTCCCCTCCCCTTTGGTTGCACGACACCTCTTCCTTTGTAAAGCTTGGTGGCCGATCCTTATCTTGGAGTCTTCTTCTTCCTCTTGAGGTGGCCGAAGGTGTGCTTAGTGCTAGGAGCTTGGAGCTTGTTTAAGGCAAGTTACATAACTCCTAACCCTAATCATACTACCTTCTTCTACATTCTTGTATGTCTCATATGATCATAATAGGCCATGTATGTTCTAAGATAAGTTTCTTGCTTGTTGCACCTTTAACCTTGTTGTTATGGTTGAGGTTTTGTACCTTTGTACCTTAGTTGGCCGAACTATGTTTTAGGGTTTCCTTGTTGAGCAACACTCCTTTCCCTCCTTGGTCTAGAGAAGTGAGCTTGAGCTCTAGTAATATGATCAATACCCCTCTCTCGTGTAAGTTGAGAGGTGAGCTTGTATTCTAGTTGCTTGAGCAACACCCTCCTCTCACCATGGATTTGAGAGGTGAGCTTTTTGGTAGATGTAGATCTATGTTACGGTTGATCCTTGTGGTTGCCTGAGTTGTGATAGAGGTTGTGCAAGACCCCTCTCTCTTGGTTGTTGAGAGGTGAGTCAATCTTCTTGATCAATCTAGGGTTTGGTGCCCTTGTGCTTGAGGTTGATGATGATCTTGTTGGATGAGGTTGTGTTGGGCAATATACCTTGGTCTTTGCCTTGTGTGTTGGCTGATAGGATGAGGTTAGCTTAGTTGGATGATAGGCTTTCCTTTGCTTCCCGTTTGAGTTGTACCCTTGGCCGTTGTGCCTAGATGTGTTTGGTTGATGGGCGATACCTTTGTGTGTTGGGCGTTATGACTTGTTGAGTGCCCTACCTGATACACCTAGCTTGGGTAGTGGCTTGGTGCCTGATATACCTTGAACGTTATGGAGCACAATAGGCTAGTCTTGTGTTGGGCGTCATGGTTTGGTGATGTTGTCTGATGTAGTGACGCATGGTAACCCTAACCTAACACACATGGATGCACGACACATGGATGCCCAACACCCATGGATGCCTGATACATATGGTTGCACGACACACATATAGTTGAACGACATACCTTGATATGGTAGCCCGATACCCTTGTTGTGGTAGGCCAATATGCTTTTTGGGAGGGAAGTTACCCTGCCCGATACCACTTCTAGTGAGGGTTCCCTGCCCATCACACTTCTTGTGAGGGTAGTGGGTACTTCTAGTGAGGGTCATGTTCCACCCAGAAACCCATCTGATAAGTTCTTTATCATGTAATCGCGTTCTTGTTGGCAAGAGTTATGGTTTATGGTTTGTAAACCCTTGACATGTTTGATAGTAGTGAGGTGGTTGATATAGTAGAACGCACCTATGTAAACATGACATGTAGCTTAATGGTATGATATTACATGTGTTTATGATCATCTTGAAGCCAATATATATATGATGAGTAATGATAAGCTTGGAAGTATATGAGATGCTTCGAATGATGATGTGACCCATGTCTTTGGCCACAGGTTTGAGGCATGAATGATAAAGCATGCAATCATCAATGTTGCCCTATATTGACAATACAATCATTCTATTAATCTATGATGGTTTCAGTTATCTCTATGATTGTGTATACTAACCATGCAGGTGTTTCATGCGGATGCATAGCCAGGTAAAGGGCTATGAGGTATATATGTTTGAATAACACTGCATTGATAGTCACTCTTGTTGATAAGATAACATGCATCACCTGTATAATGTGTTTAGGTCTGAGGACATGAGTTTGGCTTAAGTGCCTAGTTGAGGTGTTATCCTCTAATGATGAGATCTGGGATTGTTATCCCCAGTGATGAGAATGCCTTATGAGGTAGTGGTTTCTTGTGACGAGGGATTGAGATCATGGGATTTTGTGATGGCGGTAACAATAATGCAGCTTTATGTTATGTATGTGATACCACTTGTTTGCCCCAACAATCCACTTAAAAATTTTACTAACTAATTATAGTGGAACATATAATGTAGTTTTCCATGGCTATAGATCCATCATCGTCAGTAGTTGGTGATGGTGAAACAGGTTCTCCTGTGGGTTAACTTGAAAGCGCATATTATTGAATATGTGTGGTTTCCCCTAGCTAAAAATGAGGAGGTTCGAGTGCAACTTCAGTTGTAGACTCAAGATGTGTATAAGAGAATGGTGAAAAGGCCCATGGCTCAGTGTGATAGAGCATGAATGCGTTCATGGCTCAGGGAGTATGGTGAACTGGCCTATGTCTCAGATATACTAGCGCTGAGACCTGTACCAAGGCAGGCTAGAGAAAGGGTAGCCTCTAGGAGCTGACCCTGTGGCTGAGGCCACTTAAGCATGAGACTGTGGTCCTACTTTGGTTCTTGTGCACTGACCACGAGGTGGAAGGTCATGGAATCTGGCTCTTCCATTGACCTTGTATGGCACCAGCTTGGGTTTCGCAACTGAAGGTTGGATTTGAGCGGTATGGCTCACTTCCTCAGGGCATAATAACACGTAATCTAGCCGAATAGTATTTATTGCTTAATGATATTGGTTGAGGCCTTACTTGTGTAGTTGATCTTGATATAATTTGCAGTTACTTATACGTTCCTTATGTTATGTGGTAAGATCTTATAAATCTTATCTTGTCAATCATGTTCCATAAAGGAATACTGGGTTATATGCCTTGCGTACATCTTGGTAAGCTCGATGGTAATAACAACCTTGCTCTATAGACTGCTCTTATTGTATGTTTTGTCAGTTATCTGTTTTTGTTGCTTTAACCTTTCTGAGGTTTTATGGTTTCGGCGAGGAGTTATGTTTCTCGTTGGGACTGTGTGTCTCACCCCGTTGGTTTACAACCTTTTTAGGTGTTCGCACTAGACGTGGTGGTGGTCGCGGGGTTGCGGCCGAGCAGCAAGATGAGATGTAGAAGGCAAGAGATGGATATGTTGCTGTTTTGGTTGTTTTATAGTAGAGTCCTAGAGTCATCCCTGTACCCTCAGGTCCTTGGAGGCGTTTTGACATTGTTTTACGATGTATAGCTGATAAAGCTTTGTATATCTTGCTGCTAGCCGGATGTGGCCCGCTATGTATATGAACAGGTGATGAACTCACGTGATGACAAGACAGCTGATCTGTTAAGCTTTGGACACATATCTAGACTTGTAGATGTTTATATAACTTGTTTTCTTGCAGGATGAGGATCTGAATGTTATAGTTTCTTGGTTTATCTGCTTCCCAAAATTAGTTTTAATTACCCCATGTTTTTGGTAATAAGTGGTTAAGGTGTTTTCTGCACATTTCGCGTGGCACCTCGTTATATGTGTGATAGCGGGATGTGTCACCACAAGCTTAGTATCAGAGCTCTAGGTTTTCTGAGTCTACATGGATTTAGGACTAGGTTGTGTCTGTTCTTGTGAGTTTTCCATATTTTCTTACGATCATCTTCTACCCTCAGCAGAAGAAAAAGCCAAGATGTCTGGAAACCATGAAGAACATGCTGCCGAGAGCAGCGATGATGCATCAGTTGATGGAGCAGAAAGGCAGGCACATGAAGATCGGGTGCCTGAGGTCCCCCAACTTGACCCAGCCATTCTCAAAAACCCTGCCTACCATCATCTTATGGGGTAGATGATGGCTATGATGAATCTCATGGTAGAAAGATTGCCAGTGTCTCCACCAAGAGCACAGGCTCCCCATGGTGAAACACCGCGTATTGGGAAGACCTTTGAGTGGCTTCGTCGAGTCGGAGCTTCAGACTATGTTGGGATGGCTAATCCAGCGGATGCAGATCTGTGGCTGACAGGTCTTGAGAAGGCCTTCCGGATCCTCGACATCCCTGAAGTAGAAAAAGTCAAGCACGTTGTCTACCTCCTGAAGGGTAGTGCTGGTCACTGGTGGACCATCGAGGAGGAGAAGCGACCCGGTGAGGTGATCGGTTGGGAGGTTTTCCAGCGTGAGTTCGTTAGTAGATACTTTCTGAAGACGTATCTGGACGAGAAGATCAACCAGTTTGAGCGCCTGTGCCAAGGAGCGATGAACATCACCGAGTATGAAGCCAAGTTCATGGACCTATTGAGGTTTTGTCCTCACATGGTAGTGATAGATGACGAGCGAATCAGACGTTTTGAGAAAGGCCTGAGTGTTGAGATGACAACACCTGCTTCTACGTTTGAGAATCGAGAGCAGTTTGCCACGTTTGTGGAGTCTGTTCAAAGGATTGAACTGTCAGTTAGGGAGAAAAGAGAATCCATGTCTAAGAAGAGGCCTGCTCAGCTCCAGGGATAGAGGTTTGGTGGCTTCAAGAAGCCGAGGTTTTCAACACCTTCTGGGTTAAGAGGTTCCAATGCACCGTTACAGTGGTCTCCAAGTAAGGGAAAAGGATATGGTTCTTCACTGTCAAAGGAACATAGTACAGCTTCTGTAGAAGTGATAGGGTCGTTTAGGCCACAACAGCGAGACCAGTCATGTCATCTGTGTGGTCAGATCGGGAATTGGAAGTCAAATTGCCCAAGTAAAGATGTTGAAGTGACACAGCAGCCAAGGCAGAATCAGCAAGGGGCAGATAGACAGTAGCCCAGTAGTAGCAGAGGATGAGGATGTGGTAGGGCGTCACAAGCAGGATCGTCTACTCAAGGAAGCAAAGGACATGGACAGCAAGCAATGGCTTGATTCTATGTTATGAGTCAGCCGGAGGTGATTGTCAACCCGCGAGTGGTGGCAGGTCAGATGGAGTTATTTCATTCTGATTTGTCTTCTTCTTGCTTTATATCTATTTTGGTGACCCGGGTGCTACACACTATTTTATCGCCCATAGTGTGCTTGAAAACAGTCTGTTACCTATTAGCATTAAGAAAGATAGCTTGTTGTTAGAAACCCCTCTTGACGGTTCGTCGATGCTTCGAGAGGAGTGCCCATCTTGTGTCTTATCTTTTTTGGGACACAATATACAAGTGGATCGTATACCACTTGATATGCATGGATTCGATGTGATCCTTGGGATGGATACCTTAGAGAAGTATAAGGTTGTGTTGGACTGTGGTTCCAAGCAGGCAGTGTTTGATGTTTGTGGAGAGAAGTAGATCTTCCAAGGAGATAGGAAGATTCTTTCGACATGTCTAGTATCAGCGTTGGTGGCAGAAAGGTTGTTGCGGAAAGGATGTAAGGTGTTCTTAGCTCATGTCATAGATACTAAGGTGAAGGGTCCTAGCCTTGAGGAGGCGACGGTTGTCAGAGAGTTTGCAGATGTGTTTCCTGATGAGTTCCTCGGTGTTCCTCCACCTCGAGAGATTGATTTCGAGATCAATCTGGTTCCAAGAACACAACCAGTTGCACAGACACCATATAGGATGGCTCTAGTAGAGATGACAGAGCTAAAGAAGAAGTTACAAGAGTTGTTGGAGAAAGGTTTCATCTGACCAAGTACGTCGCCTTGGGGGTGCTCCAGTGTTGTTCGTTAAGAAAAAGGACAGATCGATGTGGCTATGCATAGATTATCGTCAATTGAACAAAGTCACGATGAAGAACAAATACCCATTGTCAAGGATAGATGATTTGTTCGATCAGTTGCGTGGTGCTACCATGTTTTCAAAGATCGATCTACGGTTCGGATATCATCAGTTGAGGATTAAGGTGGATGACATACCAAAGTCAGCTTTTAGGGCGAGGTATGGTCACTTCGATTTTTGGTTATGTCGTTCGGGCTAACCAATGCGCTTGTTGCTTTCATGGATTTGATGAATAGGGTGTTCCGTTCGTTTCTAGATCAGTTTGTTATAGTCTTTATAGATGGCATCTTGATCTACAGTCAGGACAGTCAAAAGCATGAACAATGTCTCCGACAAGTATTGACTCTCCTTCGCCAGCATCAGTTGTATGCCAAATTTATTAAGTGTGAGTTCTGGTTAAAAGAAGTAACTTTTTTGGGTCATGTAATATCTACAGAAGGAGTTAAAGTGGACCCGAAGAAGGTGGATTCTGTTACAGAATGGGAACAGCCGAAGACGCCGATAGAAGTTTGTAGTTTCCTGGGTTTAGCAGGATACTACCAGAGGTTTATCAAGGACTTCAGTGAGATCGTGTTGCCAACGAAAAAGTTGACTAGGAAGGATGTACCTTTTATCTGGAATGATCACTGCCAGCAATCTTTCCAAATTTTGAAGGAGAGGCTGACTAGTGCTCCAGTGTTAGTCCTGCCAGAGCCTGGGAAAGGCTATGTTGTTTTCTGCGATGCTTCCAAGAAGGGCTTAGGATGCGTACTAATGCAAGAAGACCATGTGGTTTCTTTTGCTTCATGACAGCTTAAGAAACATGAGGAGAACTATCCGACTCATGACTTGGAGTTGGTAGTGGTGGTTCATGCGTTAAAGATTTGGAGACACTATCTTTACGGGGAAGTTTGTCAGATCTTTACAAATCATAAGAATATGAAGTACATATTTTCGTAGAATGAGCTAAAGATGCAGCAACGTCGTTGGATGGAGCTAATCAATGACTATGACTGCACCATTGAGTATCACCCTGGTAAAGTGAATGTGGTAGCTGACGCGCTTAGCCAAAAGTCTTCTTCTCTTCCCATAAAAGGGGCACAGTTGAGTTCCTTGGTATGCCATAGACGGGATATGTTTGTCTCCTTACGGCAGATGAATATGTAGATGGAAGTTTCCTTGTTAGCAGGACTTTTGGCACAAATGCAAGTCAAGCCTACGCTGAGAAAGAAAATCAAAGACGCACAACAAACAAATGATACAGTGTAGTTGATCAGGTCAGAGCTCAGCAGCGAAAGGCATGACGGGTTCCATGAGTCTGAGGATGGATTAGTTTGCTATCATGATAGGATGGTGGTCCACAATGCTGATAATCTAAGGAAGCTAGTGCTCGAGGAAGCACACACATCGATGTATGCTATGCATCCAGGAGTCACCAAGATGTATCATAATCTAAAGTTCATGTATTGGTGGCCTGGCTTGAAGAAAGATGTAGATGCGTTTGTGGCGAGATGTGTGGTATGCCAGCAAGTCAAGGCTGAGCATCAGAAGCCGGTAGGTACGTTACAACCCCTACCAATACCGTAGTGGAAATGGGATCATATAACCATGGATTTCATGGTTGGTCTACCAAGAATAGCTAAGAATCATGATTCCATTTGGGTGATAGTGGACAGATTGACGAAGTCTGCCCATTTCATACCTGTAAAGACAACGTATACAGCCAAGAAGCTCGCTCAAGTATATGTAGATGAGATAGTACGTTTGTATGGTGTACCAGCAATGATAGTTTCCGACAGAGGTCCTTAGTTTACGAGTCGTTTCTGGGAATAGTTGCGTAAAGAGATGGGAACACAGTTGAGGTTCAGCACCGCTTTTCACCCACAAATAGATGGACAGTCTGAAAGGACTATTCAGACTTTAGAGGATCTTCTTCGGGCTTGTGTTTTGTAGTTCCTAGGCAGTTGGGATGTACACTTCAGTTTGATCGAGTTCGCCTACAACAATAGTTACCAGCGGAGCATTGACATGGCTCCTTATGAGGCCTTATATGGCAGGAAGTGCAGATCTCCTTTATGTTGGTATGAGTCTGGTGAGTATCAACTTTTGGGTCCTGAGTTAGTACAACAGACAACGGAAAAGATCAAAGTGATACAAAAATAGTTGAAAGCGGCACAAGACAGGCAGAAGTCCTATGCAGACAATCACGATGACCTTTAGAGTTCCAAGTGGGAGATGAGGTGTACCTCAAGGTCTCTCCATGGAAAGGTGTGCTAAGGTTTGGCCGGAAGGGTAAGCTAGCACCCAGATATATGGGGCCATACCTGGTCATAGCACGTATGGGAAAGGTAGCTTATGAGTTAGATATGTCGAAAGAGTTGCACATGTTACATCCAGTGTTCCACGTCAGCATGTTAAAGAAAAGTCACCCAGATACAGGGACAGTGATACAGCCAGTCGAGGTTGAGCTTGATGAAGATGTGACCTACAAGGAAGGTCCTGTGGTGATCCTTGATAGAAGAGATAAGAAGATGAAGAAGAAGGACCTAGTTCTGGTAAAGGTTCTTTGGCATCATCGTGGCGTTGAGGAAGCCACGTGGGAGCTTGAGGAAGAGATGAGGAGGAAGTATCCCTCGCTTTTCTCTTTGTATTTCGAGGACGAAATCCCTTTGTAGAGGGTTATAGCTTGTAAGGACCCTGACCTCCGTTTAGGGTTTATCCTGTTTGCTTTGCTTAACCTTGGTGTTTAGTTTCTTGATAATCACCCTTAGTGGTGATTAGGGTTTATTTTTGCTTGTTGTGTGTTGGAGGTGCTACTTGCAATTAACCCAAGTTTAGGGTTTTTGGGCAAGATGTCACCTTGAGAAGTATTCTTCTCTCTCTTTGCTTCCTCTAGTGTTGAGAGGAAGGGTTGGGCTCGTTGCTTGAGTTGCCTTGGGCTTGGATGAGCCTTGGTGGGCCTTGTTGTGCCTTGCTTGACCTTGATGGACCTTGTGTCGGCCATGGGTATGTCGGCCATGGTTGTGTCGGCCTGAGGTGTGTTGCCCAGGGAGCTGTGTCGGGCATGGAGTTGGGGTGTATCGTCCATGGACCCCCCCCCCTTTGACCTTTGACCTCGTTTGTGTCACCACTAGTGGACACTTGGCGCTTGATGCTTGCATGTGGGAATGGCCTTGGACATGTGTTTAAGGCAAGTTAGAGAGGTGGCATTGCCCATGGACAAGTGTCCCTAGGTGGGCGACACCTTGCCTTGTCTTACCTTGGTTTCTCCTCCACCCTCTCCTATATATGTGTTCCCTTTCTCTTGCTAAGGATCCCTTTAGTTCCTTAGTTTCCCCTCCCCTTTGGTTGCATGACACCTCTTCCTTTGCAAAGCTTGGTGGCCAATCCTTATCTTGGAGTCTTCTTCTTCTTCTTCCTCTTGAGGTGGCTGAAGGTGTGCTTGGTTCTAGGAGCTTGGAGCTTGCTTAATGCGGGTTACAAAATCTAAACCCTAATCATACTACCTTCTTCTACATTCTTGTATGTTTCATATGATCATAATCATCCATGTATGTTCTAAGATAAGTTTCTTTCTTGTTGCACCTTTAACCCTGTTGTTATGGTTGAGGTTTTGTACCTTTGTACCCTAGTTGGCCGAACTATGTTTTAGGGGTTCCTTATTGAGCAACACTCCTTTCCCTCCTTGGTCTAGACAAGTGAGCTTGAGCTCTAGTAATATGAGCAATACCCCTCTCTCATTTAAGTTGAGATGTGAGCTTGTGTTCTAGTTACTTGAGCAACACCCTCCTCTCACCATGGATTCGAGAGGTGAGCTTTTTGGTAGATGTAGATCTATGTTACGGTTGATCCTTGTGGTTGCCCGAGTTGTGATAGAGGTTGTACAAGACCCCTCTCTCTTGGTTGTTGAGAGGTGAGCCGATCTTCATGATCAATCTAGGGTTTGGTGCCCTTGTGCTTGAGGTTGATGATGATCTTGTTGGATGAGGTTGTGTTGGGCGATATACCTTGGTCTTTGCGTTGTGTGTTGGCCGATAGGATGAGGCTAGCTTAGTTGGACGATAGGCTTTCCTTTTCTGCCCATTTGAGTTGTACCCTTGGTCGTTGTGCCTAGATGTGTTTGGTTGATGGGCGATACCTTTGTGTGTTGGGTGTTATGCCTTGTTGAGTGCCCTGCCCGATACACCTAGCTTGGGTAGTGGCTTGGTGCCTGATATACCTTGAACGTTATGGAGCTCAATAGGCTAGTCTTGTGTTGGACATCATGGTTTGGTAATGATGTCCGATGTAGTGATGCATGGTAACCCTAACCCGACACACATGGATGCACGACACATGGATGCCCGACACCCATGGATGCCCGATACATATGGTTGCACGACACACATATAGTTGAACGACAAACCTTGAGATGGTAGCCCGACACCCTTGTTGTGGTAGGCCGATATGGTTTTTGGGAGGGAAGTTACCCTTCCTGATACCACTTCTAGTGAGGGTGCCCTGCCCGTCACACTTCTTGTGAGGGTAGTGGGTACTTCTAGTGAGGGTCATGTTCCACCCAAAAACCCATTTAATAAGTTCTTTATCATGTAATCACATTCTTGTTGACAAGAGTTATTGTTTATGGTTTGTAAACCCTTGACATGTTTGATAGTAGTGAGGTGGTTGATATAGTAGAACACACCTATGTAAACATGACATGTAGCTTAATGGTATGATATTACATGTGTTTATGATCATCTTGAATCCTATATATATATATATATATGATGAGTATTAATAACCTTGGAAGTATATGAGATGCTTCGCATGATAATGTGACCCATGTCTTTGGCAACAGGTTTGAGGCATGAATGATAAAGCATGCAATCATCAATGTTGCCCTATATTGACAATACGATCATTATGTTAATCTATGATGGTTTCAGTTATCTCTATGATTGTGTATACTAACCATGCAAGTGTTTCATGTGGATGCATAGCCAGGTAAAGGGCTATGAGGTATATATGTTCGAATAACATTGCATTGATGGTCACTCTTGTTGATAAGATAACATGCATCACCTGTATAATATGTTTAGGTCTGAGGACCTGGGTTTGGCTTAAGTGCCTAGTTGAGGTGTTATCCTCTAATGATGAGATCTGGGATTGTTATCCCCAGTGATGAGAATGCCTTATGAGGCAGTGGTTTCTTGTGATGAGGGATTGAGATCCTGGGATTTTGTGATGGTGGTAACAATAATGTAGCTTTATGTTATGTATGTGATACCACTTGTTTGCCCCAACAATCCACTTAAAAACTATACTAACTAATTACAGTGGAACATATCATGTAGTTTGCCCTGGCCATAGATCCATAATCGTCAGTAGCTGGTGATGGTGAAACAGGTTCTCCTGCGAGTTAACCTGGAAGCACATATTATTGAATATGTGTGGTTTCTCCTAGCCAGAAATGAGGAGATTAGAGTGCAACTTCAGTTGTAGACTCAAGATGTGTATAAGAGAATGGTGAACAGGCTCATGGCTCAGTGTGATAGAGCATGAATGCGTTCATGGCTCAGGGAGCACAGTGAACTGGCCCGTGGCTTAGATATACTAGCGTCGAGACATGTACCAAGGCGGGCTAGAGAAAGGGTAGCCTGTGGGAGCTGACCCTGTGGCTGAGGCCACTTAAGAATGAGACTATGGTCCTACTTTGGTTCTCGTGCACTGACCACAAGGTGGGAGGTTGTGGAGTCCGGCTCTTCCATTGACCTTGTATGGCACCGGCTTGGGTTTCGCAACCGAAGGTTGGATTTGAGCAGTACAACTCACTTCCTCAGGGCATAATAACACATAATCCAGCCGAATAGTATTTATTTCTTAAGGCAAAACACATAATATTGGTTGAGGCCTTTCTTGTGACGTCCCCGGATTTTCTAAAACTTAATCTGATGTGTGACGTCCAAATTGAAACCCTCACCTCAGTGAGAATCCCAATTTGAGCATCCCACACAAGGCTAAGAAGAAGAAAATCAAGGGAGTCAGAAGGAAACAACCAGTAGCACATGCACATGAACAATAATAAAACCATACACACATGTTCACCATTCAACATATAATTACAACATGAATTGTTACAACATTTGATATTACATATTGAACAACAAACTTATACATATACATGTACTACCACTAAACTACAGGATCTTAAGACAACAGGTCCACCTGTACATCATCTCGCCACACAACTCTCACTATCCTGGATCTTCAAGAGCATAACCACAACCTAAACAAAAGATTACATGTGGTACACGTCAGCACAATATTTCATGAATATTGTACTGAGTACGCCTATATGTCTTTCAAATACCTCTCATCATATCTTGGCAATAAGATAAAACTAATATACTTGGCAGTAACAGAAGAATATAAGAAAAGTGTATACTTGCACAAAAATATTCATTAACAAAAGAGAACACATATTTTAATCACATTTTCCATTATATATCCATGCATTTGCCACCTGAGGGAATAATGCATCATCTCTGCTACCAACGAGAATGAGATGTAAGGCCTTATGATCTACTACCAAAGAGTTAGATCATTGTACAATGTGATCTGTTACCAAAGAGAATGATCACTTTCCAACACTATGCTACCAAAGAGAATTAGTGCTTTCATATAATGGAACAGATATATTATGTTTGATGTGTTCATAGCAATAAGTATGGAGAATCAAGCAACATAGCATACAAGAACAATCATTTCAATCAATACCATATGCCAAGTATTTTACTACTCATATAACACAAGCATATTGTATAATAAGCCAAGTAAGAGGTAATGGTGTACCTTCCAACGAGATATCCTAATCACATATTCCTCATGTCATCTATATCCTTGGTCAACCCTGATTAAGACAAGACCATGTATTATCATCAGATTCACATCATCTTGCATCTCATTTTAACCCTATCGTGTCCATTAGGGTTTCTCTTATCTCATTAGGATATATACATCATTACTTGTATTCTTATCTTAGATTTATCTTACTGATGTCATATTCCAGATTATGGTCCATTATCTGAATATTATCTTCCATAGCATTTTTGTGCACATTAATTAACCCTAGGTCACATTATTAACCTAAATTAGGGTTTTATAACATGTATTAAGATTTTGTTCATCATTATGATCTCATAAATAAAGCTGAGGTTTCATATACTGATATGAGCTTACACTGTGAATTTCATGATTTATTTAGCACGTATGTATTAATTGCCTTTTATTTAGGCTTATTAGCCCTAGATAGCAATATGAAGCAAATTACATGATTTCGTGTATCATTATCATAATCGCTGACATCATATGGATTCTAAACATGATAATAGAGTTATTGACAATTTTCCATAATCTTATATAATCATTTGGTATCTATTACTCATGAAACAATCATAACATATCTAACATGATATCACTGAGATTTAAGCATCAAAAGCATGATATTATGCATCCATTGTGTTCTACTCATTTTTCTGAACGTTTCGATACCTTATTTGTATTTTTCTGTCAATGGAGCTAATTTCTATGATTTATCTAAGATATGAACATTTGCTGAGATTTTTACCTTTTCGACCTATCCAGGAGTGCCACGTGGACAGCAACGGTGCGGCCTCCAGCTCCTGGCCCGCACTGAACCGGCGGTTCACTAGATCTACTTTCGGGTCGATTCTGCCTGGGGTTAGGTCTGGTTCTATCAGCAGGCCCGGTCCTCCTCGTTTTCTCTCGCATGAGAGCCAGGCACCCGACGCTTGCAAGGATCGAAGCAGAGCCGCCGCTATTGGGATCTACTCCGGTGATCAACTGATGGTGCGATGGTGCTCCCCACTAGTCCAACATGCCGTCGTTCACTTCGTCCACCATGCAGAGACCTCTGCGGGTGCTCTTCTTCTCATCGTCGGTTGTGGAGTTCCTTCTCCACTAGGGCGCCGCCGCCTGGGCTGATTACGGCAGAGAGAAGAGGCAAAGTGCCTCTGTTCCTCCTCGTGCCCATACAAAGCTTCGAAAAGCTTCGCAGAACCTCACTGAACTCGTCTATGTTCTTCATTTTCAGTGAGAAGCCCTGCGCATAGGCCTCCGAGGCTGGTCTTCTTCTCCGGCCTACCCAAGCTCGTTGGCCAACAGCACCAGCCCAACAGGGCTCGGAGACACGCTTAAGGAACTCACCTGACCTCGGCCTTCCCTTTCCCTCTCTCATCATCCCCTGGTCTCCTCTCTTGCTCCTTCTTCCTCCGCGAGCCCCCTACTTCTGTATCCTCATCCCATCCACCACCTGCTCCATGCGGTGGAGAAGGCTGGGAATGGGAGAGCTCGTTCTCCTTGTTCTCTCACCCACTAACCACATATGATGGGTCAGGATTCTTGTCTCGGTGAGGCAAGTCCAACCTCCCACTTACATCTCTCCCTTCACCCCACGATCTAGGCAGGTTGTGGCTGGGGTGGGCGCACGGTCAGCTGCCCCACTACCTTGCTCTAACTGCAAGGTAGGAGACAAGCTGCCATCCATCAGATCTTGATCCAAGGGCTGAAAGCCAGAGCCCACTTAAGCCAATCTGTGGCTTCATGTTACAAGAAAACTGGGCTGTTAGATCTGAGATCTAGGGCCAGAAAAGGGCCACACAGCCGACTCCAAACAAAAGGGGTGCGTGACACCAATATTAAGCCCAACTTAGGTCTATAAATCCTCAATAATGTGCAATATTTCACAAAATTCAAACATACATAACTTCCTCTAGGATGGTCCAATTGCCACCAAATTTTAACCATAGATTTCCTACCACTCAAGCTACCTTCTACCCAAATTTGGTGCCAAAACTCAATTATTAGACCATTCAATTAAATTCATCAAAAAGGCATTAAAAGATAGATCTTAATCATGATATCAACCTCACATTAACACACTTACTTTATCAAAAGCTTGAAACTCTCAATCTAACTGAAACATATACTTTCACTTAAGACATTGTACAATTTAGGATTCCAAAAGTCCACTCCATCACATCCTACACACCTTAAAAGATATTTCGTCCTCGAAATTAAGCCAAAACCCACTTCGTCACATCATATACATCTTAAAAGAACTTTCGTCCTCGAAAGTTAACCATACTCGTACTCCAAGGAAAACTACCATGTATCCAAAGCACTTTTTAAGGGGGTTTTTACAACCATCTTGGTGCACAAACACTCCATTCAAGGTTAAACTCAAGGTTTAGAAACTTAGGTTATGTTATTACATATCTCATATGTTAAAGTCACTTATTTATCTTTAGCCATGCATTAGGGTTCCCACATCATATTACCATGTTCTAAAGGAGTTAACTAAGATTAACTCATTATCAAAGTGTCAACAACATTTTATTGAGATAGAAGTTAGAACATATTCAACATTAACATATGTCTTTTAGGAGGGAGTTAATTATCATTAACTCGCGTTATCCATCTAGATCATTTCAAGGTGTTATAATCATTATGTTGTGCTAACTTTCAAACTATATATTTCATCTTTGTTAAGCACTAAGCTTAACATTTCTGGTAACATTTTCTTTCATATGATCTTATTTCATTGTTCATAATAAATTACAACATTTACTAGTGATTTTATCACAAGATTAACCAGCATTATCAAATTATCATCATTATTCGTGTACATGGTTAACCATATATGTGTTAACATCTATTAAACCATCTCTAGGTTTCCATCACATCATGTCTACATATCACATCTTGAGATTTGAACTCATCCTTACATATATTATATCATGGTTGTATTAAACAAACTTATGTGGGTGGCCCTTTAAACATATATCACAACTTCATCTAGTCCAACTGAGGTCCTAACCCTTATCATGAGAGTACTTCCATGCTCAGTCTCTCTGAGCTAACTCAACTCTATGTGTATCTCATAAGCACATACTTTATCTTTTCTCTCTTAGCTTAGGGTTCTCGGATTACCTCATTGGCACTAGTGAAAGCCTTACAAGGTCAAGCCACACAGGCACAAACCAACAACATGACATGATGTTCTCATCACAGGTCTTCTACCCATGAAACATGCCTACCCAAAACTCTCTTATATACACCACTAGATTCCTATGTGGGAAACCACCAACCCGAGCATGAGGCTTCTAAGAAGCTAACATAGCTACCTCCTCCAGGGTCTAGGGCTCTCTCCCTCACCCAGATGGCAGGCACTCATATTCATGTTCACATGTTCATATAACCAACCTCTCTTTGATTCTAGGGTTTGGTCTTCCCAAGGACATCTAGGGTTCAAGAATACTATATGAATCATGCATAAAGCAACTCAACTCAATCACTCAGGAGTAGTCTAGTTTAGGACATATCATATCACATATCTCATAATTCTCATATCTTGGAGTTTAGGTTCTCTGACCTTCTCCCTATGGGTCTCACTCTCCCTGGAGTTAACCCCGAAACTGGTCCTAACACTAGAGGTCCTCCTTCGTAAAAGAGATTGAGGCTCTTGCTGATTCACAACCTTGTCTTAACTTAACATATCTTATCTCATATAAGGATGCATACTTGCATCAGCAAAACTTATCTCAAATCCTCAAATCTGAACTTAAGTCCTCAAAGACAAACATAAATCATCTTATATCATCTATATAAGACTTAGATCATATCATCAAACTTATTCTATCTATTACATCTATCATATATATTCCAACAAGGCTCTAGACATCTAATCTAGAACTACTCTCTCTTCTAGACTGATGTCATTCACTTTCACTTAGGTTGCATGACCACCTCCTACTCATACATGTGTGGGGACACATTTTTGTAATATATATATAATAAAATATTATATAGTTTTTCTCTGATAAAACATGCGTCAGAGAAAACTATCAAGGTTTGATCCGATTGGAATCAAAAACCAAATCCTGAAAACGAGTGTCCCACACATAGTAGAGAGTACAGTGTCATGAAAACTAGTGAAAAGGGTGAGAACATGGTGTAGACTAGTGTAGCTACTCTAGACAACGATCGCCATATGTCTAGGGTTTCTCTTCCTTTTATGTACGTCATTTCCAAATAGTGCAACGTCCCATACCGCTGCACTACAAGGAAAGAACAACATCTAAGGACTTGCTACTCAACAAGCACTAGTCTAGACCTAGTTCTCAGACATCTAGGTTCTAACCTAGAGGCTAGGTCAGATCTAGTCTCTAAAAGAAAACTAATCTAACCCTAAAGATTATTAAGTTCAAGGTTCTTTAGTTTTCAGTTGCATAATGAGCAAATGTCAGGCTTTGCTATTGTTCATGCTCTGATACCACCTGTGACATCCCCGGATTTTCTAAAACTTAATCTGATGTGTGACGTCCAAATTGAAACCCTCACCTCAGCGAGAATCCCAATTTGAGCATCCCACACAAGGCTAAGAAGAAGAAAATCAAGGGAGTCAGAAGGAAACAACCAGTAGCACATGCACATGAACAATAATAAAACCATACACACGTGTTCACCATTCAACATATAATTACAACATGAATTGTTACAACATTTGATATTACATATTGAACAACAAACTTATACATATACATGTACTACCACTAAACTACAGGATCTTAAGACAACAGGTCCACCTGTACATCAGCTCACCACACAACTCTCACTATCCTGGATCTTCAAGAGCATAACCACAACCTAAATAAAAGATTACATGCGGTACACGTCAGCACAATATTTCATGAATATTGTACTGAGTACGCCTACGTGTCTTTTAAATACCTCTCATCATATCTTGGCAATAAGATAAAACAAATATACTTGGCAGTAACAGAAGAATATAAGAAAAGTGTATACTTGCACAAAAATATTCATTAACAAAAGAGAACACATATTTTAATCACATTTTCCATTATATATCCATGCATTTGCCACATGAGGGAATAATGCATCATCTCTGCTACCAACGAGAATGAGATGTAAGGCCTTATGATCTACTACCAAAGAGTTAGATCATTGTACAATGTGATCTGCTACCAAAGAGAATGATCACTTTCCAGCACTATGCTACCAAAGAGAATTAGTGCTTTCATATAATGGAATAGATATATTATGTTTGATGTGTTCATAGAAATAAGTATGGAGAATCAAGCAACATAGCATACAAGAACAATCATTTCAATCAATACCGTATGCCAAGTATTTTACTACTCATATAACACAAGCATATTGTATAATAAGCCAAGTAAGAGGTAATGGCGTACCTTCCAACGAGATATCCTAATCACATATTCCTCATGTCATCTATATCCTTGGTCAACCCTGATTAAGACAAGACCATGTATTATCATCAGATTCACATCATCTTGCATCTCATTTTAACCCTATCGTGTCCATTAGGGTTTCTCTTATCTCATTAGGATATATACATCATTACTTGTATTCTTATCTTAGATTTATCTTACTAATGTCATATTCCAGATTATGGTCCATTATCTGAATATTATCTTCCATAGCATTTTTGTGCGCATTAATTAACCCTAGGTCACATTATTAACCTAAATTAGGGTTTTATAACATGTATTAAGATTCATCTTCATATAACATGGATTTTGTTCATCATTATGATCTCATAATTAAAACTGAGGTTTCATATACTGATATGAGCTTACGCTGTGAATTTCATCATTTATTTAGCACGTATGTATTAATTGCCTTTTATTTAGGGTTATTAGCCCTAGATAGCAATATGAAGCAAATTACATGATTTCGTGTATCATTATCATAATCACTGACATCATATGGATTCTAAACATGATAATAGAGTTATTGACAATTTTCCATAATCTTATATAATCATTTGGTATTTATTACTCATGAAACAATCATAACATATCTAACATGATATCACTGAGATTTAGGCATTAAAAGCATGATATTATGCATCCATTGTGTTCTACTCATTTTTCTGAACGTTTCGATACCTTATTTGTATTTTTCTGTCAATGGAGCTAATTTCTATGATTTATCTAAGATATGAACATTTGCTGAGATTTTTACATTTTCGACCTATCCAGGAGTGCCACGTGGACAGCAAGGGTGCGGCCTCCAGCTCCTGGCCCGCACTGAACCGGCGGTTCACTAGATCTGCTTTCGGGTCGATTCTGCCTGGGGTTAGGTCTGGTTCTATCAGCAGGCTCGGTCCTCCTCGTTTTCTCTCGCGTGAGAGCCAGGCACCCGACGCTTGCAAGGATCAAAGCAGAGCCACCGCTGTTGGGATATACTCCGGCGATCAACTGATGGTGCGATGGTGCTCCCCACTAGTCCTACAGTCCGTCGTTCACTTTGTCCACCATGCAGAGACCTCCGCGGGTGCTCTTCTTCTCATCGTCGGCTGTGGAGTTCCTTCTCCACTAGGGCGTCGCCGCCTGGGCTGATTGTGGCAGAGAGAAGAGGCAAAGTGCCTCTGTTCCTCCTCGTGCCCATACAAAGCTTCGAAAAGCTTCGCAGAACCTCACTGAACTCGTCTATGTTCTTCATTGTCAGTGAGAATCCCTGCGCATAGGCCTCCGAGGCTAGTCTTCTTCTCTGGCCTACCCAAGCTCGTTGGCCAACAGCACCATCCCAACAGGGCTCGGAGACACGCTTAAGGAACTTACCTGACCTCGGCCTTCCCTTTCCCTCTCTCATCATCCCCTGGTCTCCTCTCTTGCTCCTTCTTCCTCCGCGAGCCCCCTACTTCTGTATCCTCATCCCATCCACCACCTGCTCCGTGCGGTGGAGAAGGCAGGGAATGGGAGAGCTCGTTCTCCTTGTTCTCTCACCCACTAACCACATATGATGGGTCAGGATTCTCATCTCGGTGAGGCAAGTCCAACCTCCCACTTACATCTCTCCCTTCACCCCACGATCTAGGCAGGTTGTGGTCGGGGTGGGCGCACGGTCAGCTGCCCCACTACCTTGCTCTAACTGCAAGGTAGGAGACAAGCTGCCATCCATCAGATCTTGATCCAAGGGCTGAAAGCCAGAGCCCACTTAAGCCAATCTGTGGCTTCATGTTACAAGGAACTGGGCTGTTAGATCTGAGATCTAGGGCCAGAAAAGGGCCACACAGCCGACTCCAAACAAAAGGGGTGCGTGACACCAATATCAAGCCCAACTTAGGTCTATAAATCCTCAATAATGTGCAATATTTCACAAAATTCAAACATACATAACGTCCTCTAGGATGCTCCAATTGCCACCAAATTTTAACCATAGATTTCCTACCACTCAAGCTACCTTCTACCCAAAATTGGTGCCAAAACTCAATTAATAGACCATTCAATTAAATTCATCAAAAAGGCATTAAAAGATAGATCTTAATCATGATATCAACCTTACATTAATACACTTACTTTATCAAAAGCTTGAAACTCTCAATCTAACTGAAACATATACTTTCACTTAAGACATTGTACAATTTAGGATTCCAAAAGTCCACTCCATCACATTTCTTGTGTAGTTGATCTTGTTATACTTTGCAGTTACATATATGTTCCTTATGTTATGTGGTAAGATCTTATAAATCTTATCTTGTCAATCATGTTCCATAAAGGAATATTGGGTTATATGCCTTCTTTACATCTTGGTAAGCTCGATGGTAATAACAACCTTGCTCTATAGACTGCTCTTATTGTATGTTTTATCAGTTATCTGTTGTTTTTGCTTTAACCGTTCTGAGGTTTTATGGTTTCGACGAGGATTTATGTTTCTCGCTGGAACTGTGTGTCTCACCCCATTGGTTTACAACCTTTTTAGGTGTTCACACTAGACGTGGTGGTGGTCATGGGATTGCGGCCGAGCAGTAAGACGAGCAGTAGAAGGCAAGAGATGGATATGTTGTTGTTTTAGTTGTTTTGTAGTAGAGTCCTAGAGTCATCCATGTACCCTCAGGCCCTTGGAGGCATTTTGACGTTGTTTTACAATGTATAGCTGATAAAGCTTTGTATATCCTGATGCTGGACAGATGTGGCCCATTATGTATATGAACAGGTGATGAACTCACCTGATGACAAGACAGCTGATCTGTTAAGTTGTGGACACGTATCTAGACTTGTAGATGTTTATATAACTTGTTTTCTTGTAGGTTAAGGATCTGAATGTAATAGTTTCTTAGTTTATCTGCTTCCCGAAATCGGTTTTAATTACCCCGTGTTTTTGGTAATAAGTGGTTTATGGTGTTTTTTGCACATTTTTGCATGGCACCTTGTTGTCTGTGTGATAGCGGGATGTGTCACCACAATATCAGAAAGCATTTATGTTACTTTATGAATGTTTGCAAAATGCTATTCTCAGAACAAGATTTAATTGGATGATAATTTGTATAAACAAAACCTTGATTAACCTAATTATCTTCCTCATAATCCTCGATGTTGATGGCAAAGATGCAACCTACAAATTGTTTGATGAGTATTTTGTTGTTGTTATTTATGTTGTTGTTTCTTGGTTTTTGTTATTGGTGTTTCTGTTGTTGTAGCTGAGATGGTGATGTGTTCTCTTGAAGGACAATTGGGATGAATTGCTTGGATTGGCCACTCTGGTGACATATGATGGTGTGCATCACAAAGCTACAAGACTTCCTAGTAGGCATTTACATTGATTGCAATTCTTTTTAGACATCTAGAGAACATTAGTTTTCATGGTTAGCACCCAAGTGCTTCCTCTTGTTACTATGAGCATGATGTTGATTTAGTAGATAAGCCTCCATCAAAAAAGTGTCATTCAACATCTATTAAAAGGTTCATGAATCCTAACAAAATAGTAAATGGTCAATCTTTTTGCTAAGTCCCTCAAGGATTTGTCTTTGTCTCATCAACCAAGCCATTGTTGTAATGTCCAATAGAAGAATCCTATAAAAATAGTCCACCTTAGGGGTGGTGTGTTTCCTTAGGTTGTAGAATTCCACTTCTTTCTTCTTCATTGTTGTAAGAGATGTACTTCTATTGGAAGAGTACCAGGAAAGGTTTCCACGACACCTAGATAATTCTTAGGTCTATTGCATGCTCTTCCACCAATGGCAAGTTGGTATGTCTATAAGGTAGGTAATGGACCTGACTATCTAGTTCTAAGGGCATGAAATGACCTCGAAATAGTGCTCCATGGCAAGCACATTGTCATCTACCTTTCCCACCATGATGATTTCATTCTACTAGTTAATTAAGGTTGTTTCATTTTGACAAACTTGGTCAATGATTATTCCTTCAACTTATTCGTTGTTGAAGTGATGTTGTTGCCCCCCCATTACAAAACTAGAAAGGAGTTTTTTGTAGGAATACCACTTTATACTTGAGGAAGATGCATGTAGAAGGGCCACTCGGAGTAGCAAAAAACCTAAACTACAAGGAGATATGTCCCAAACGATAGGGGTAACCTGACAACATGTGCCACAAGGAGAGGGTCCAATAGGGTGTCATGTAAAATGAGTTGTATTGATATTTGATATTCAGCTTTTTCTCCTATTAAACCATAAAGTGATCCCTTAACGTCCTCATGGATATTGCTATGCCTACACAAGGAAGATATTATCATAATAAGAAAAAAAACTTGAAATAGTGAGATTAATTTATCCCTACAACTCACATACCATAGATATAATGAGAGGGATGCCAATGATTGTGTATAATTATACTAAGAACAATGGTTCCAGATCCAATCATAAAAACGAATAATTTTTTTCTATAAAGGATATAATACAATGCCATAGATCAAGTATAGTACGCCAAGAACATAATAATTAGAGGCACAACAGTGAAGTATAATTATTGCATAACCCAGAAACATAAGTAGAATGCACAACCACATGGATGGAGAAGTGGAAATATAAATTCCACAAATTGAATGTAGATAATCTAGTTGTGGAGGAAAACTTTTCCATCTCAAGAAAACATGTAAACAATTATTTCTCAAGCACTGTCTCCTCAATAAGGCCTTTTTCCAAAGGAATCTCTTCATTTGGGTGATTTAGGAAAATACC
Organism: Alisma plantago-aquatica; assembly: GCA_963693085.1. Taxonomy (NCBI): domain Eukaryota; kingdom Viridiplantae; phylum Streptophyta; class Magnoliopsida; order Alismatales; family Alismataceae; genus Alisma; species Alisma plantago-aquatica. The sequence continues at coordinate 96,872,816 of OY856409.1, forward strand.
CAAATGGGAGACAAATTAGAGAAAATAGTATATATAAACTGGTATGTGGAATAGTTTCTTTTAATGAAATAGATAATATTGAAAATGTACGTCAAGAGGATTTGGTCCCTTAAGTAGAGAGTAAATTGGTCTAAAACAAGATTTTGTCAAGATAGTAGTCAACACATTGATGAGGCATTTATGTGGATGTGTAATAAATTTCTTTCCTTTAAACAATATGAAACAATATAACTGACCACCATGTATATTTATATGGAAATGAAAATATAGAAATTTGGGTTAAGGGACCACCAATGTGTCTCTAGTATATCTTTGTATTTATTGGGTATGAGCACCACCACATAGACCCAAACATTTTGTATCATGTGTACACCATGAACAAGCACCAAGATGTGTGATGAATGCTCAAATCACACTAGTTATAATTAATAAACATTCAATGAAACATGGTTACAATATGCATTTCAATCACTTCATTCAAAGTGATATTCAAGAAATTCCACAAAAATAAGTGAATGTTGTTGTAACGCCCCCAGTTCTATTCCCTTACCTTAAACCCAAGTATCCTTTTAATGATCATAACCCTTATATCATGGTATTAATGGGTGGTAAACATAATATAATAAACTTGGACATAGACATAGGCACCAGGTTAGACCTAGGGTCCTAGAAGAATTTACCTCAAGATTATATGTATGGATTCAGAATTGTTGACCATGTAATTGAAATTAAAAACATAATTAGGTAATTAGTTCTTAGTGATGAACTTTTAACCTCTTTGACCTCCAACCCTATATCTAAGCCCATTATTAGGTTTTCCATATCCAAATTGACTAACCCTCAAAATGTGGGGTGTACTAGATGTCAAATGCACCCTTAATTAAACCCTAGAAGACAATGCATAACTAAGCCTAAGGTTTTTGATCAATTTATTTGATTTCAATGTCATGCCCTGGACCATGGTCCAAGGGATAGTTTATTTGTCATGCCACTTTTAGGTTAGGCGAGAAATAGGCAGACGTAGCCGTCCCCTTCCCCCAATTTTCTCACACAATAGAAGCAACATCTAGCGATGAGGTCCAACATAGTTTTCTCTCATCGCGCTTAACCAAATTGAGTGATTATGTCACCAATGACTTCCACATTCTCCTCCTTTTCCAACAAACCCTAATTTGAGTGGTGGAGTTTAGTACAAAGAAAACACCCTTTAAGGCTTTGATCATACGGCATTGCCTTCTTTTGGACAAACTTTTGCTTCACGGAAGAGGCCCCATTCTCCCCTCTCGATCTAGAAATAGTCCATGATGGGCCCTTTCCAATATCCCTTGACCAATTTCCTTCATGTTCTCCTAATATTTGTTGTCAGTGGTCGTCTTCCCCAGAGGAAAAACTCAAAGATCCAACAATTGGGTTCACCTTGACACAAACCCTCCTGAGGTAACCATATTTGGACATCCCTCTATCATTCTGCATTCCTACCTCTTTGTGGTTTTTGTTGGTCTATTTGGTCGACACAGTACCTCTTTTCCCTTTTTTACTTCCATTGAGAGGGAGTTTGTAGGACCCTGACCCCAAAAACAAAGCCAAATCCATTGTGAGTGTTTGAAGGAAATCCTATGATCACATCACCATGTTAACTCATATTGGCCTTGCTCACAAGATTCTGTTTTGTTTCACGACCCTTTCGCCTTTAGCTACTCAATGCGGCAAGATTCTTCACCACTTCCGACCACCTCAAGACCTAAGCTAGAGCTTGTTGCACGATGTATGATGAGGCAGAGTCAGGGAAAGGGTCCCCCACTTGCGAAGAGTCTTAGCTCAAGTGCCCCCTCTATTCCCAGAGCTTCAATGAGAGATCAATGGGGTGAGACATAGGGAAATCATTCCCTAGGATGAAAGCCCAGTCTCGCCCATGACCCTTGTGACATATATTTTACACCCACGAGGGTTTTTAGGACACTTATACAAACTCTGACCATGGTTGACCCAGGAACCCACTTATCGATATGTATATAGTTCGTACAACATCACATCCCTATTTCACATTTTCATTTAGGGGCAAAGTTTCCATTTCATAATCCATTTTGTTTTTCTAATTAAAAATAAATTTAACTTTCTAAATTCATAAGTAATTATTGTCTAGTTCAATTAATGCATATAAATACATATTTGAAATTAAAAAAATCAACGAATTTAATGAGATAGGATCTGATAATAGATGCTCAACATCGCTTCGCTCGTTACCATCCTCCGTTTTCTCCTTGAAGTGCTTCGCTTGAAGCTTGAAGGCAAATAGCGTATATGAGCATTGAGAGCCTTGGAGGGAGGTGCTTGACTCAGCTTCCTCCCGAGTAAAAGGGAGATAGCATGGGCCGCTGGGAGGGCCATTTTCTATATCATGAGTTCAATGGAATCCATATTAACTAAATGAATAAACAATGTGATTAGGTTGTCATAGCCTTGACCATGAGCCTAGGAAATGTTACTGAATACATAAGTCTATTCATAACGTATGTACATCCTCAATTTATTTTGGGCATTATTCTATCTAAACCTAAATTTATTTAATGAGGCATATCTTGAACTATCATTTTTACTTAAAATTCAATTGTTGTACATTAATATTTTGTGATTTAGAATGATATTAACTCATGTGGTTGTTGAATCATTCTTTTATAATAGGTCTTTCGGCCCATCTTAGTAATTCCCATTTTATGAGAAATTGACTGAAATGCTACTCTTGCCTCTCTATCTATGCATGCTACATGTTTGACTTGAATATCTATAATCATGGTACGTATGTACGATAATACTTATAAAGGGAATGTGTATTCTTCCTGGTGTGTGTCTTTCCACCCTTATTTCTTTTAGGCCATGATCCTATTGTGTTATGGTCATGTTTTAGTTATATTTAGTCTACATTGTTATGCATGCAACATTTATTATTTTAGATTGATATTGTTGATAACTTAATGGAAAGGCACTTTTATTCTCATGCTTGTAATCTAAATTTTGATATTCCTCATTTCTATTGTTATAATTCTATTAAACTTACCTAATTGTAAACAACCCTCTTCTTGTGGGAACATCTCTTATTTCACTTATAGTCCAATACAATGCCCAACGTGTTCAATATATATGTAGATACTCAACCTTTACTGACCCTTATTCTATTTCCTATGTTCTGGGTGGTGTTCCCTTCCACCTAGGTGTAGATAAGCCTATTGATACCTTAGACAAGGAGCATGTACCAGAGGATGCAAGGTTTGAGGAACCTATTTGGCAGTTGTTCATGAAGGCTTTTGAGATGTCTAGGTTTCCCACTACAAGCAATCCATTTAATTTTAGTTTCTTTCATGTTCACTTTATATCCATGTGGACAAGTATTTAGAAATAATTGGATCCTGTAAAAATTCAATTTTACTTTTCCACTTCTATGACTATATTACTCTATTTTCCCATATTATTTTGAGAGTATTTGAGATCCCCTTCTATCTAATTGTTGAGAATGAATGATTGGGTTATTGCTCGAGTATTCTCAAAGTACAAGTTAGGGAGTGGTCACCCTAGTGGGTTCCACTCCTTAAAATTGTTAAATAGGGAACAAGATAAAGTGCATTGATACAATTCAATAGACTAGAAGGAATAAGAGAGTATCATCGTATATTGAGAAAGAGATATGTCAACTAGGTTATGGTAAAGGATCATCATTGTTTGAAAGTGGTTATATGGAGTGGATTTCTCAAATAGAAAACAATGAGAGAACACCTTATTGTTTAACATTATATAACCTCAATCAACCCTAAATATGTGGACCATCATATAATTCTACCTAAACATGGTTTGAATCCAATATCCTATCAATAATTTGACATATGTCATTTGGTGACGTCTAAATCTGATCCAGTGAGATAATATTGGAATCTAAATACATTTTTGTTTAACCTAGAATAATATGTGTAATGTTAATAAAACTATTATAAAACATATTATTATTACATCATGAGAAAAACTCTTATCTCATACTTTGATGTATAGTTATTATATTTCAAATAAATAGGCATATAGTGTCAACTTTTTGATTTGTTCTAGATCGGATACAATAATATGAAAATTCTAATCTAAAATTTTTAAATTCAAAAATGACAGTATCTATAATCCAATTAGATTACAATAAATATCAAACTTTTAAAAAAGTTCATAAGTGAATCTAGGTTAAATCTGTGGATTATGGATAGCTATATACAAACCTATACAAAATGGCAAGAATTTGTCATGTCATAATTTATTTATTGCAAAAAGAGGTTGAGATATGTAGCTTGAAATTTCACTATCTGGGATGAATTTCAGTGATCCTTGTCTCTGGGAATTATTTTAGTTGCCTCTAATAAGGTTCTCTTAATATTGAAAATTTCGATATGGGTCATAGGGTTGACCAAACACCTTATCTAACACCTACACCATTGCTGATATGGAGGAGAAGCTAAGGGTCATGGCTTGGATGAAATACACATCAAACTAACACCTTAGATGGAAAGGAAAAGCCACATTGGAGCATATGGAACAATTATTATAGCTAAATATCATAAAACCCTCAATCCCATGATTGGATTTTATAAAATAGATATGTGTGATGGTTGGACTAAAAGGGAAAATTTGGAAAGCTTGTGCAATAGTTGTATAAACAACTTTGCAATGGTCTAACGACATAGGTTTGTGATTTTTGGTGTTGTAGATCCATGAAACAACATAGCAAGGGTCACATCAATTCTTTCAAAACTCGAGTTCGGTAGAGAAATGAATTAAAATGCACGATCCTATATCATGGGGAAAAGAATTAACAAGGGTGTCATAAGTTGACCACAGAGGCTAGGCAATTTCTTTTTAATTGGAGAGGAAGGTATAATTTGTGGCACAACTCAGGCAAAAGTGTTAACAATTAGGGGGTTTTATAACATTTTAAAGGATGTGTAGCAATTCTGCATATGGCTATATGTATGTATGTATGTATGTATGTATGTATGTATGTATGTATGTATGTATGTATGTATGTATGTATATAAGTTATATATGCACACACATATTATATATATATATGTCTATATATGTGTATATGTATCAGAATCATGTAAATATATTTCAACTTCTCCCTAAAAATATAGGAGGTCAAGAGTTATATGTAGGCCCAACGCCATACATCCAAAAAAAGGGGCAAAACTCACTCTTCTAACTAATGTGCAACTTATGATTAACACATTTACATATTTTTACAGAAATACTATTTACATTAGTAGTTGTGCCTCTGTGTCTTTTTGTATTTATTTCCTCCCAAATATGGTAGTACAGAGCAACAAACATGATCCTCCTTTTGTCACTTTGTCTGCAGCTTGCCAACATGTTTCTGAATTTTCTTTCAGCTGTATATGCAATCCTAAATCTTCACATATTATCTTCCAAACATCTTTTGTAAAATTGCAGCAACGTACTAGGTGATTATGAGATTCATTCTCCTTACATAGTAAGAAAACAATAGCCACTTCATGATTCCATCCATGTAACTTGTCCAGAGTAGCTAGAGCATTGTACAAAATTTTTTAAACACACATACTCCATTTTGGTACATGTATTCCGGCGCATACCTACTCCATGTGCTTGTCTTTTGCAATCTCATGACTTCCCAAAGATTAATCTTCATGTCTTTAAGTCTCCATCCACCTGTGTGTGTGAGTATATATATATATATATATATATATATATATATATATATATATATATATATATATATATATATATATATATATATATATATATATATATATATATATATGCATATGTATGTATATATATAGGGTATATATTCACTGCCCGCGCAGATAACTAATTTTATTACATGTAGATATGTTTTTTAATAGGAAGACACCTAATTATAATGAGACAACCAAAATTATAATATAAAGACTCATTTTGTAAATACAGTGTAAAAATTTTATTCTCCCTCAGAATACAGTAAAAATAATATGTATGACAGTGGTTTATGTAGTATTATAAAGCGAGTCTTTGTATTACAATTTTGTCAACTCATTATGGTAGTCAATGAATGACCATATGTGTATATATATATATATATATATATATATATATATATATATATATATATATATATATATATATATATATATATATATATATATATATAGTCAGGCTAGAATACACTTGAGTGTGTTTGGAGCAGAATACACTCAAGTAGTTTTTCATGATGCAATATTTTTTCTAAAAGTCTAATCTATTGATCTTCTTAAACATGTTGTGAATATCTCACATGTAAAATTTGAGCACATTTGGACATTTATAGGTCATGTTATAAAGACCGCAAAAATTATATATTTTAAATTAGTTTCACGCGTCGATTTTGTTGCCCTTGGATGAGTGAGTTACATTTATTCAAATGGGCTCAAAATTTGTATGTAGCCTAGTTATAGTATGACGGTGAACGTCAAATGTTTATATTTTACAAAAAATAGTCTGGATTTGCAAACATACTTGAGTGTATTTGTGCGATCTGTACACTCAAGTGTATTCTAGCCTGACTCAAAAAAAATTTAGAAGTAAGCAATCAGTGTGAGAGGACAAGTTATAATCAACATTTATGTCAGATATAGAGTTTTTGTCAGTGTATCAAGGAAGGGGCATGGGTTAGAGAAGTCCTATTTCTTTAAAAAAGTAAAATATAATTTAGGAAAATGACAATTATAATGTTTGTGTCCCATCTCTTTGCAACGATGACAACGGTAAATATCTCTATGATATTCCCTTTTCTAAACAATGATCCAATATGAAGAGTTTATAGTGTCAACTAAAGTGCATAATAGATGAAATTGTCGTCAATGGGTATTTCTATTCATAGGAGATGGTGTAAGAGTAATACATATTGTTGTGTCTATCAAAACCTAGTTGGTGTTTTTGATCTTATCGAAGAGATCTGGAGAAAATAGTGTATCATGCTATCAAGTAATTAAACATTTGATGGGTAAAGATAATCAATACTTACAAGATTATCATCAATATCCTTCGGTAGGGTCCCGTGAGAAGATCCATTGTTTAGATCATGAGAGCCATTAAAGGAGATCAAAGAAGTTTGCTCGTGATTGTTGGGAGGTAAGCAGATCGAAGCTCTTGAGGGTGTTCAAAGAGCTTTATGAAAGTTATTATACAATTAGCAATCCAGTCTCTTTATGAAAGTTAGAGGTATTCATAGAGTGTGTGCTTTCTCATAAAGAACATATAGATAAATATATTGTCACATATGGGGTGGAGTTCAAGTATCCATCAATGGTTGAGTTGAGTTCAACGATGAGTGTATTCCAACCCCATGATGAGCAGATGTGTTGGAGAACATAAGCATGAAAGAGAACTCTAAAATTGTGACTTCCTATAGTGAAGGTGATCCACCCTGAAAGGAAGTTTAAAACAAAGTAGTGCCATGATCTAGGGAGGATGCGTTAGTTGGTGATCGAGTCATCCACCATTAGGAAGAGGTGAGTGTTGAAGAAAATCACATCTTCAGATACATGTTCTATGTTGTTCTGACAGTAGTGTCTCTTACATTATGTGGCCTTATTAATGGTTTTCATGTTATGATATGTGAGTATCTTTGCAGTCTAGGTCCCTTGGCAGTGTAGGTCTAGGTTGAGAACGAGACCATCCGTCCTCGTTGTCACAGAAAATGCAACAAAGTGGCTTGATATCCCAACTATAAGTATCTTGTTAATGAATGTGTCGATTTTATATGTGTTTATCTACCTATAGAACTTTTACTTCAAGAGGGTTGTGTAGGGTTGTTCGGTGAAGGGGATGTTGTTCGAGCAGGCATGGGGTTCTAGAGAAAAAATTTGAGGGGAGAGAGAGAGAGTCAACGAACTTGTTTAGTAGAGGAGTTAAATTGCTCGGGCGGGCATGGGGTTCTAGAGAAAAAAGTTGAGGAGAGAGAGAGAGTCAACGAACTTGTTTAGTAGAGGAGTTAAATTTTGGGCACGCTCACGCGTTGTCGCGCACAGTGACGCGTGCCCAAACTGGATGGTAAAAAGTGCCTCCCCAAATACCTACTACCACTAACCGCTGCTATGATGTGGCAGACATTGATTGGGTAGTTTTTTTTTTAGATTATGTAATAGGGAAATAAATTTATTTTGCTTATAACTTTTGAACCGTGATGATTTTTTGATAAAATAAAACCATTGGATTTGTTATAAAAAATACTTTCCAACAAGACTAATGTTGATATATTTTTGAAAAAAATACAAAAGTGATACATAGAGGTGATGTGATGAAAGAAAAAATTGTTTTATTTATAATTTTTAAACTGTGATTAATTTTTGAATGAATAAAAAATGCTTATTTGACGCCCAAACAATTAACAAATCCACATATAAATTGGCACCTAAAGGTTAAGTGATAGCCAGAGATGGTTTTGTTGACGTCCAAAAATGGTTTATTGACACCCTAAATATAAAAATGACGCCCAAGTAAATATTGTACACGCTAAATCACATATAAGGTCATTGACAACCAAAAACAATGTAACAGTTCCCAAATAAGTTTGATTGACACCCACGACCAATTTCATGGCACCCCAAATATGGTTGTATGCATTAAATGGGGTGTTAGGGTACTTCATACCCAACACTAATTTGATGGGGCACAGAAATGGCCAATTGACACCCAAAAATAGTTAATTGACACCCAAAAATAGTTAATTGACGCCCAAAAATGATTCATTGACACCCAGAAGTATAAAATGACATCCAAATATATATTGTACTCGCTAAATCATATCTAAGATAATTGACAACAAAAAATAATGTAACAACGCCCAAATAAGTTTGTTTGACACCCAAAAACTACTTAATGGCGCTCAAATATGGTTGTACGCATTAAATAGGGTGTAAGGGTAACTTGATGATGCCTAAAAATATCTAATTGACACCCAAAGATGGTTAATTGATGTCTAAAAATGATTCATTGACACTCAAAATTATAAAATGATGCCCAAGTAAATGGTGTATGTGCTGAATCACAACTAAGGTAATTAACAAATAAAAACAACATAATGACACCCAAATAGGTTTGTTAGACACTCTCACCCTAAATATAGTTATACACATTAAATAGGGTGTATGGTACTTCACACCCAATAATAACTTGATGGCACCCAGAAATAGCTAAAAGACACTCAAAGATGGTTAATTGACGTTTAAAACTGGCTTATTGACACCAGATGTTTAAAAATGGCACCCAAGTAAGGTAATTGACAATCAAGAATAAGGTAACAATGCCCAAATAGATTTGTTTGACACCCAAAAATTTTAGCAATTTTTTGTCGCTATTTAACGATTTTTAGGTGCTAGTTAGTCATGTTTAGGCATTTTCAGCCATTTATGGGTGTATTACTATTTTTGGTGTTTTCAATCACTTTTGGGTGTTATATAGTCATCTTTAGGTGCCTTTAGCTATTTTTAGGCACATATTTATCAATTTTTGGACGCTTTAAACAATAAATACACACCTGATTATCATGAATACGTATCTACTTTCTTCATGTCCTCTATTTACTTCTCTCACTTTCCATATCTCATTACTTCTCTCACTTCCCTCATCTCCCCCACTACTTTTCTCATCGCTTCTCTAATCTTCCATCATAACTTCCCTCCTTTTATTACCTCTTTCCTCGAAATTATATCAACATAACTCTTGTTTGAATGTATTTTTTATCACGAATTTAATAATTTTTATTTTGTTCAAAAAGTTTTCACGGTTTAGAAATTATAAATAATGTGATTTTCTCTCTCATTGCATCACCTATGCATACCTTATACATACCACTTTTATATTTTTTTATAAAAAAACATATCAACATTAGTCTTGTTAGAATATATTTTTCATAACGAATCAAATAATTTTTGTTTTGTTAAAAAAATTATCATGATTCAAAAGTTATAAACAAAACAAATATATTTATCAATTACACAACTTATATCTACCCATCCAATTCACACTCCTCAATCAGCATCTACAGGAATAGAAGAGTATAAGCCCCGATGTCTTGATACCAGTCAACACGCGATCTACTATTTCCCAGACCTAGTTTGGATACGGTGATTTTAAAATTTCAGAATGTTAGATATACCTCATATCAGTGGTCACGAATGATGTATTATACTCAATACGCAAAAATATGACACTTCTAGCTTACGTCGAATTCAGCAGATTTCAAAACCGGCACCCTAGATCCGTGTCCGCCTTTTTTTATTCTTTCTGGTGTCACAGTCATTCAAGTCTTCAAGAGCTATCTGGTCCCTATCCCACGCTGATTCGGCTGGTCCAAATAGATGATGCATGTCTTCACCTAAAGTACCGGGATTTTGAATGACATAATCCAAATGTACCGCCGGTGAGTGCAAAAGCCCGTACTTGGGGAATGGCATGGCGTATTTATTTTCGTTCTGTTAAATTTGTCGGTAATATGGTTGAGGAGAAATCTTATCAATAATCTAGACGCCGTAGTGGTGCCTGAACCGCAGTCCTCAGTCGCAATTAATTGCAAACCGCGGTATGTTTGTGTTGTTTGATGATGGATGGTTCCGAAAGGATGCGTTCGGTATACTTGCTGTTAGGAGCTACTATGCTCTGTTTAGGGTTGAGGTTGAGAACTCAAAGAAGATAAAGACATGTGTGCTAGCTGTTCTCAGCACGCCACCGCACATCAGGCCAGGAAATTGACCGGTCGAAATATGAGACGAGGAGGAAACTATAGCACACACCCATTACAAAGCTGGAGTGAGTCAAGGAATGATAACCATACAAACTAGAAAATACCGGGGCAACGGACAATTTTGTGCTGTTGAAGCCTGAAACGCTTTGAATGCTTGCTATGCAGTACCAGCGTTATAAGGCTTGGTGGTGGTGGATTCGCTGGTGATGGTGGCTTGGCCGCTGAAGACGATAATTACTTTAGAGGGCATAGGCAATGCGCAACCGTCAATTTTTGGACGGCGGTAGAGGATGGAGATGGCTACTCGCTTATATCATACGGCCGTCAGATGTGCCTAACAGAGACAAAGATGTAGGCCCGCTACCTAACGCAAATGGACTGCGGTTGTACACTGTTACGCGCGGCTCGCATGGTCCAGTGCGGCCCTAATTGCTTTTAATTGAAAAGCAGATCATATTGTAACAACACAAAGCTATTCCAACCATTCAAAGAAAGGTACATCAGAGGCCAAGTCTTCCGTAGAGATCCACCGGTACAACTGCTACAACACCTCAAACAGAAATAGTATGTGTTCCACGTCAAAACCAGCAATTCAATATATGCATTCATACCACCCAACTGGTACAACACTGGTTCTGTTTCGTTTAAATCAATTCAATTAAGTTAACAAAAACATATAATTTTATACCCATACCCACCCACCCACCCAGCAATGCAAGAATTTTTACAGGTTTACCATTCATCTTTTAGATGCATTAGATGGACAACAACGGCCATCGAACATTTTCTGTATGTATTGAGAAAGCAAGTTATTCTGTTTGCTAATAGATGGATTGTCTGCTGCAGTCGCGAACGAAAAACATTATCAAATAGCACATCCCCTCATGAGAAGTAATTAACAAACTGGTACATACTGGAAGAGGTGTGATTTACAGTTTACACAGAAAGTATCGCGCGAGGCGATCGTGCTGAGTTCTGGCTCAGTGATACGTATTTGCATGGCGACAATAGATTGGATCATAGTAACAATTTGCTGTGGTAAAGATGATGATATTTGTCTTTTTTTATGATAATATTTGTCTATCCTATGGAGTTTCATGACTTTCCTGTTTGATTTTAGCAAAGGAGCTCAAAAATTGGGCAAGTGGCGCACTGATAGGTGTGCACGGATTCTGGTAAATATATCACTATGATGTTAGCTACATCGTCATCGAGCTCTGCCATGACATTGTGTTACATTGCATTGGGCCTTTCACTACATGGGCTTAGAATATTAAATAGAACAGAATCTGAAAGCAAGCCCAGTGGCTTAAATACTAAAATGCCGCACATTCGAAACCCATGCCCCCACCCTGCAAGCTGTGCCTGAGATAATTGAAGACACAACTTTGGTAATACAAACCGAAATGCTCTTTTTATAACAGCTTTAGTGAAGAGATCTGCCAGTTCATCTTTGCATCCTGCAAATTTTGCAGTAATTTTGACCAAAGGACTATTTTCCTAAGAATGTACTATTACTCTAACTCAATATACTTAGTTCTAGCATGTAGAATGGGATTTACAGATTAGATACAGGGCACTGAGGTTACCACATTGAAGAACAAGTGGTTGAGATTGTCTTATATGAAAATCTTGCAGGAGTTGTGAGAATCGGGTTTACTCAACTGTGGTGAGGGATAGAGATTTGTACTCGGTTTCAGTGATGATCCCAGACATAGCGATTGCTTTTTGGAGGACCAAGATACACAAGTTCGTCCAAGAAAGGTGTAATAGCACTTGTGCTTCTACAAGTAAGAGGGCAGTCTGCCCAGCCAACATCTAATACTCTATTGCTAGTAGATCGAGATCAACAATAATTTGAACACCCATATGAAGAGTTCCTTTCATACGGTGAAGAATTATAACATACTAGATCTCGGGCCCTACCCTGGAAGTTTAACCTCATGGACTTAGTCAAACAAGGCTTAGTATAACTCTAATGAGATAATGCATGAACATATCACTCTAATGTAACCCAATGTTCTCACACTATATTTAGACCAATAATGAAATATAAAAAGTATCACAAGGGGAATACATGATAACTCGAGCTTAATATTCACACATAAATCTTTAGGTGAAATTTTGAACATAATTAGATGGATAAGAATAATAATGATGATAAATGTGAGGATAATAGGTTCAAAATATTAACTATGTCATAACTCATTAAAAGAAACCCCAACAGTGGAATCCGTGTCAAAAATCGTGTTCCTTGGGTCCCAATTTCCATGGGAGTCAAGTTTCACATTATCCACATAATAATAATTAATTTAATTCATTTAGGAAAAAAAAATCTAAGTTTTTCCAAAATATCAAATAAAATAACAAATGACTCCAAAAGAGGAAAATGATCTTGGATTCATAATCTACATAATAAATATAGCCTTTGGGTGAATTTTCATCCAATTTGGAGAAAGTTTATTTAAAAGGTGAAATCAGGAGAGAGAAAGTGTGTAGAACCTTCAAAATGTTAAATAATTATACAAACAACTCTCACATATAAATTTGATAGCAAATTCATATCCAACACACTAAATATGACTTGTGTGTGAATTTTCATAAAATTTGGAGAATCTTAGAGTCATTAATACATGAGGAAAGAGAAAATAAGATTTGATTTATTTAACACATTAAAAGTTCTCAAAAGGCAAATATAATTACATATTTAGATTCCTCATATTATAATTAGGCTAGGTACCAAATTTAATCTAATTTTGAATTCGTTTGAACCCTCAAAAGAGGAGAGAGAATAAGAAAACTAATAACATTTACACTTTATTCGAAATTGATTGGCAATAGAAAGATAACTCTGTCACGTTTTTTATTTCCAGTTTATTTGCGACACGGTTTAATTTTCTAATTTTGTTTGTCTCTCTATCACGTAGTTCATCTCTTTTGTGTGCAATCTGGGCCATTGAGATCTCCATCCAACAGCCCAGACCTCATCTCCTACCTAGAGTAGGAGAGAGTCTGTCGTGAACAATACATCAACAAACCGCCCTCACTTCTTCGATGATTTCTCGGGCCACAATTAATCTTTTTTCTTAATTTTTCTTCTAGTATGTTCGTGACAGGATTTCGCATCAAATATTCTATAATTTAGGCCCTAGTTTCCTAAAATGATGAAGCGCCCAAATCGTGGTCAAGTGCTTCTCGACCACCTGCCTATTGTGTGTTCATCGCGCCCATGTCTATAAATACTCCGCCTAAACCTCTGTCTCGCTCCACAGATTTCTCCTCTCCCTCAATTTCTTCACATGTTCTTTTCTTTGTCCTCAATGATCAATTTTTAGCTCTATCTTTGCGGCGTCTCGTCCTCAACCTCGGCGGCCTGCATGCTCAAATTGATAGCTGGGGCGAGTCCGTCTTCTCCTTCTCTTGCTTGCTATTTCTTTAGCTTCTTATTTAATCATTTCTCTTGGTTTCTCCCAAACCGATGCACATAAGCAGCTTCATGCCATGGCAATAGGTGAGAGAGGAGAAGGATCCCCATGGTGATATCTCAATTATGCCCTCAGCCTTTCCTCTTTCTCTGTTGTTCTCAATCGGGGGTGTTTTGGTCTTTTCACCCAGCCTCATTTTCTTTCTTGTGTTTAGAGGCTTGCCAATCTATTGTGGGGTCGGCTAAGTTGGTCACTTGCCATTGGGCGAACTCAGATGTGCGGGCCACTCTCTCTCTCTCTCTCTCTCTTTTCCTCTCTCTCAAGTTTATGCCACATGGAATTTTGTGATTTGTCAAACCTTGCAAAATTCATAATAATTCACTCACTGAGTAAAAAAATATAGAAAAATAGTCATTGGAATCAGAAAAATAAGATCTAACTAATGGTATAAGTTTTGATGACTTTAATGATTAATGACATGTGTTTTCAATGGATCTAATTAATTAAAAATTAACTTATAAAATCATAAATAAATATTTATAAGTCAAAAAATATAATAAAATATGTTTTGGACTCCTAATAACATAAACAAAAATGTTGCATAGTTTTCATAACCTAATTCACATAATAATAAAAAGGTGGTTTTTAGGGTTTAATAACCAATGTGATATTAAGTCAAAATCTACCTATATGTTAAATAGGTTCATTGAAGGCCTAGGATTGGACCTAGACTTGGCTTTGGATAGAGTAGACTCTGAAGTTGAGGTATGTTGTATCCCCTATTACTCCATGTTGAGCAATTCACCTATATTATTCTTTCCTTTGGTCCTATGGACAATAGAATATACACATTGCTCTTATCTTTTGATATCATCGTTCTTGTGAACTATCTTATTTGTGGTAATCTTGGATATCCTCTTGACTCTTATCTTGTTCCTTGGTGCATGTTGGACTTTTGGTGATATGAGCCCACTATAATATGGATGTTTATTTGTGGATGTGTGATATCTTATTCCCACTTGCATGTGGATGTATGTGTTGTCCATTGTGTGATGGCAACATTATACAATCTGACTATACTATTACTTGCCTCTACATTTTACATGCTATGTGATTCAGTAGCACTAGAGTAGTGTAATTGCATTGGTTTTTGGGCGTATGCCCCTATTTTTTGGATGGAGGTGGTGGTGCCCCATACCCGAGTTTCAAGGATGTGAATCCTTGGCTCAACTCTATATATTGAGACTTTGATAGTGCATCATTCTCTATCAGGTTTCAAGGATGTGAAGCCTTGGCCGCCTTTGTATTTATATTTTTTAGGGCTATTTTTATCTCACATGCATGTATGTTGATTATTGTGGGGTGTGTGCCCTACTTTCTTAATATGTGCTAGTATGGCACAATTTTATTTGTTTGATTATGGCAAGTATCTATTTTATTGTTGTTCTCTTCCTTTTATGCCCTGTTTGGGTAGTCCTTGTCTTTTCTATGGGAAGCTTTTTATATTTTTGTCCCTTATTTTCATAATATTGTTCAATTTTCCTATTTAGTATGCACATACCAGCCTTTGCTAATGTTTCTTTTTCTCCTTTTTGTGGGGTACGCTTCCATCTCCAGGTTTAGATCAAGGAGAGGATAAGCAAGGTGGACTTGGACAACAATCTTTTTAGTTGAGCTTTTGGGAGACTTGAAAGAGGTGGTTATATGATCCTTAGCTCAATCCTTATAGTTTCTTTTGTAACTCACCCATGAGTGGTGTAGTGATGTAAAAGATATCAAGCTTTCTAATAGTTGGATATATTTCTTTTCCACTGCTACTTATTGTGTTATGATACATACATGTTGAATGAATTGGTCTTCATCCCTTTGGTGAAAAAATTTATATGGTGTTTGGTTCACAAGGGATGTTGCCTTTTTTATTTCTAGTAGGGAGTGGTTCCCCTCTAGGATCCCACCCCTTATAAGAATTCTTCTATCAAGAGACAAGGAGTTGTGCCTGGACAATGAAGGAAAGGATAAGCTAAGTTCATCCCATAAGTGATGTGAGGCCTGGTTAGAGCTAAGTACTAACCAAATGTGCCCAATATAGGAGTGGTGAACACAATACCATACATATTCCAGACTTGTCCAGACTCTATTGGACCTATTTACTTAAAGGACTCTGACTTGATTGGGTCTATAAACATAGGACAATATTGCATGACTTACTATCTCCTTGTACTTCTAAAGCTCCTCCTCAAACTAGAGAAAGGGAGAATCACACGACCAACTTGCAAATAGACGAGACAGGCACAACCATGAGACAAAATCAAAGTGGACATAGGTAAGAAATGAAGATAGACTTTGTTGCAGATGACACTCTCCCTAAATTTGATCCCTCAAACTTACACAATTTTGACATCTTTAATGCACTTTGACATTCCTGACATCTTTTACACCTTCCTTGAAGTTGATAACTGCTTTATTAGCAGATCGACCTAGAAAAGTTGGATATTTAACCATGTTGAAGCTTGTATCTGGTGTAGAACACATATGAACAAATCATATAGCATGGTATGAGACTCTAAGTTTCCAACTAGACAATATCATCATTGGCGTAGTTTCTAAATGAAGACTATTATCGAGTGGCATGTGGTAGTCTAGATGATATTAATATCATAAGAAGATGATTTTCCAACAGACGGTTAATGTGCTTGGTATGGCATGGACATTTAAGCTCGAAACTTTGATGACGAAGCTGAGTGAATGATATTTTGCAAAGGACTTGTTTGTCAGATCAAAACATGACCAACTGTGAAACATTCCAAGATGCTTCCAATGTTTATTGATTTATGGTTGTTTGATTGGGATGATAAGGAAATAGTCAAGGGTGATAAATAAACCTGATGTAGCAAGTTGAGAAAGTCAAAGACATCACACATGAGAATTCATCCCCTCATATTAATGATGGGTAGAGAAGAGTAATAGATGGAAACTTGAAATCTAGCTTAATTAGTGAAATTTGACATCGGCCTTAAAACCAAGAATATCGATGACACATAAGTACTTGAAGCTTCAAGATAGTAGACAACCTACATGAGATAGCTAAAGACAAAGAGAAAGTTCTTCCCTATATCTTAATTCTTTCTACCATCCCTTCATCTTCTCCCTTCTAATTTTTTACTCTTCCTCCTGGTTCCCACCAATTCTCCTCATACTCATTCCTTTGTTCTCATTTGAGAGTATCTCATATGCCACACAAACCATGAAGAGAAAACAAAAATGGTTGGGTTGTATAAGAAAAAACTCCATTATGACACAGTTTTGATGGAACTAGGAGACAAGCGGTTGCGGGAAACATTCGTACATGATACATAGTTGCTTGACATGCTTGGAGACAAACTGTGTTTAATCTCTTAGTGGCTTGCAAACATCGGACCTTATGTTGGATTGTACACTTGAACCTCGCTCTTGAGAGATATAGACCATGTGCCTAAGAAAGCTTAACTTCACACTTGAGAAGGATGACTTAACACTTGAGAGATTTGAAGTTGAATTCACACCCCTAACTCGAGGATCAAACTCTGTATAGTTGGTTGAGGTTGTAGGGGACAGTGCCCCCTTGCTTTGGGGTTCAACGGAGAGAGGCCCTGAGAAAAACTTACCTTACTGACTCTTAAGAATGAAAAGGGCTTTTGTTAAGTGATTAAAAAGGAGTACAATGTCTTCTCTTTTATAGGATAAGAGAACAAAACACTAAACACATGTAGGCAATATGGGATAAATAACACAAGTGACAAGAAGAGTAGAGAATAGGAAAAAGGTAAATATAGCATATCTCTTTATTCCCTCATGTTGGAGCATAGATGTTGAACATGCCCAGCTTGTCCACTAGAGTCTTGATTCAAGCTTTAGGTAGAACCTTGGTGAAGATGTTTGCCACTTGGTTTTCAGTACTGAAATATGGGGTGCAGATGTGACTAGAAAGAATGGATTCTCAAACAAAGTGAAAATTAACCTCGATATGCTTTGTGCGCTCATGAAAAGTAGGGTTTATCACAATAAAAATAGAGACTTTGTTGTCAGAAAACATCAGAATAGGACTACAGTATCATATATATATATATATATATATAATTTTTGAGAAGGCCTTGAACCCACATAAGTCAGCATGTAGGGTGAGCCATACCTCTATATTTTGCCTCTACACTTGACCTAGCTACCAGTGTCTATTTTTTTCTATGCTAAGTAACTAGGTTGCCTCCAACAGAAGTGCAATATCTAGATGTAGATTTTCTATCACGTCTACTTCCTACATAATTAGAGTATGAGAAACTAGAAAGATTACGAAGTCCATGTTTCTTGTATAATCGACCTTTTCCTATAGATCTTTTGAGATATCTTAGAATGTGATAGACAGAATCCCAGTGACACTATCAGGGTTTATCATGGTATCTACTTATAAACCAAATAGAAGCAGTAAGATCAGCTCTCATTAGAACGAGGTAAATGAGCTTACCAACCAATCGCCTGAATTGGTGGTTACCATCCAATTCGTTACGTATGGATGGTGAGACTCCATTGAGAGAGAGCCAATTCCAATAGACTCATTGAATGTTCCCATCATTTATTTCTCTTAGGGTTAGCTTGCTTTAGTTATCAGCATATGGTGGGGAAAATTCATTGTCCCAATCAATATCTGGGTCTAGAGGGGTGGTGGCTAGCATGCAACCAAGCAAGCATATTTCTTGTAAGAGATCTAGAAAGTATTTGCATTCGGAGAGAAAAATACCTTCTAATGATATGGATACTTTAATGCCTAATAAATGTCTCAGTTTACCAAGATCCTTGGTGACAAAGTGCTTCTCTAGATAAGTTTTTGTAGCCTGAATGACAGAAGTGTCAATTCTAGATAATACTATGTCATCTACATAGACAATAAGAATGGCCAGACTAGCCACCATTTTTCTGATAAAGATAGAGTGATCTGAATGAGAATGAAGAAAGCAAAATTTTATGAGAATCTGACTGAGCTTATCAAACTAGGCATGAGGACTTTGTTTTAGACCATAAATTTCTTTCCTCAATCTACAAACCCGTGAAGAATACTGTAATGCCCGGACCCACTGCCCAAGGCTCTAGTAGAGTTTCAGGAATGATGACTGGCCCCACAGACCACCACTAGCCTTAACTGCGTGCTATGTCCTCATGCACGTGCAAGCCGGGGTCAACTTCCCGACTGGTCACCCATCCTAGTACTACTCCAAGCTGAGCACGCTTAACTATGGAGTTCTTTAGTGATGGGCTCCCGGAAAAGGAGGTGCACCTTGGTGATATGGGTAGTCCAATCATTCCTTTTAAGAGTGTGTTATCCGAGGCCTCAAATCCTGGGATGTTACAATCTCCCCCACTTAGGCTCTTGACGTCCTCGTCAAGGCTCAACTATAAGGCCTCATAATCTCTTCCCCATTTCAGTGCAGACCCACAATGGCCCATGGACACACAGCTCCCGATCACGGAATACCAGCGCAAGGGTGGCTACGTCAACCATGGACAGCCCTTTCCTACATGCCTAGACCGCACGGCTCAAGACTTGCATGCCATGCCCATGTGGGCCCCACCTACTGGAGGGGAATTGGCTCTGATATCATTTGTAATGCCCGGACCCACTGCCCAAGGCTCTAGTAGAGTTTCAGGAATGATGACTGGCCCCACATACCACCACTATCCTTAACTGTGTGCTATGTCCTCATGCACGTGCAAGCCGGGGTCAACTTCCCGACTGGTCACCCATCCTAGTACTACTCCAAGCTGAGCACGCTTAACTATGGAGTTCTTTAGTGATGTGCTCCCAGAAAAGGAGGTGCACCTTGGTGATATGGGTAGTCCAATCATTCCTTTTAAGAGTGTGTTATCCGAGGCCTCAAATCCTGGGATGTTACAAATACTCCCCCTGAGCAACAAAGCTAGGTGGTTTCTCCATGTAAACTTCTTCCTGTAAGTCGCCATTAAGAAACGTGTTCTTAACATCCTGCTAAAATAAGGGTGGATCTTTGTTGACATAAACAGAGATGAGACACAAACAGAATGGAGTCTAGCTATAGGATAAAAGGTATCAAAATAGTCCATGTGACGCCCTGCCACGCCACAAACGAGATTACTCAAAACTACACGCGGAAAACAACACTAAACATGCAGATTACCAAAAAGCATAGGAAATTAAAATGGATGCATAAAGAACCTCAAACTGGAAACCTTCACATATAAGTCCTCAACAGGACACATGTATTACATAACATAAACCATGGTGCTTACATCATTCTTGTCATCAACATGATACATGAGAAACTTGTTCCATATACATATATGCATATTCCATAACTTACATACATGGCTCACAAGCCCAGAAACCTTATAAGGATATCACATCTACAAAACACATCGAGAAACTTCCCAAAGACCTACGTGTATAGGGATGACTCTAGGACTCTACCACTAAAGACTAGCAGCACATTCAATCGTATCATCTACTGCTCTTGTTGCTACTCTTCCTCGGTGGCACGATCTCTACCTCTTCATGTAAGACTACCTAAAAGATGTGGAAAACCCACGGGGTGAGACCAAACATCCCAGTGGGAGATATAATTCTTCGCCAACATCTATTAAAGCACAAATAATCGATCAAGTAGATAAAAGTACTAAGCAGGTTGAGTAGATTCAACTAAACGATATGTAATCAACAGATAAAGCATTTTAAGAAAAACTAGGCATCTACCACTGAGTAGTAGAACAATTAATATTCGAAGAAGGATTATGAAAAACATGTATAAAAGTTGACTTCTCATATTGCCTTATAATTCAAGAAATAGTAAAAAAATGCAAGGGCTCAACAAATGTTATTCTTTTTTATCCTAGGTAAGATATTCTACACGGTTGTATTATGACTTTTAGTATTGCCCCGAGGATTTGAGTCATACCACTCAAATCCAACTGACCACTGCTAAGTCAAAATTGGTGCCATACAAGGTCAATGGAATATCTGGAATCCACGACCTCCCCAACACCTCTTGGTCAGCACAAGAGAAAACACCATAGAGACATGTCAGTCAACTGCATCAAATACAAATTGTCAAGCTTAGGGATTGGCTCACACATGTTGATCCACATGTATAACACCTAGCCCACTTTGGTACAGGTATGATGCTAGAAGAATAGGCTCACACATGGCCATTCTAAAAGGTGTGGCTTACACATGGCCATCTGTATCACAAGGAGATTGGATAATGCATGGTCATCTCACACATCCTATAATTGTGGATATAGGGAAATACTCGACTTGCACCCCCGCATATTCAAAAATATGTGATCCGAATAATACTCGTTTCACCAATCCAAAAATTAAAGCTGACAATGGAAAGGATCTATGGAATAGGGAACATACATAATTAGGTTTTTACTTGACTAATTAATCCAATTGGGTATCTTTTAACATCAATCAAGTTACAACGTACAAAGCCAATACAAGCTCTACAAAGATAAGGGAATAATAAAACTCTAGAAGATATAAAACATATGAGGTGTAAACTAGTCGCATTATTGTCAAATGATGCTTATCACACTATCATTTACTGGGCCATCACCAATATCACATCACTGTCGGTTATCAATCCCTCAATCACATCCCTAGAGGATACCACCTCCCATTAGGCATCAAGACATCACCAAGTCATAGCACCCATCATATTAAAATGATCTCATCATGCCTCATAAGGGATCATAACCATTACCCTATGTCATATGATCACCACTATAGCATACTCAAGCTATGATACTCAAGTTCATATCACCTGCAAGGTTAGGGGCTTATAATAAGAGAGAAAACAACATAATATGATAACCACTTCAAGAGAGAGAAGCAAACACATCACACGGCTCAACCTTAGGGATTAGGTCTCCATACATAGTCGATTAGGGTTTTATAGATGAATTCAATCATCAAACCCTAGGTACACTATCTCCCACTTTATTGGAGCATGTTAGGGTTAGCATATCATTATCATCTTAAGCGAACCACTACCCTACCTACGTCAGGTATTAACAATGTGTACATGGTACCATCACATCATGTTATGCATGTGTCACGACCAACCATTACATGTGTCTCACGACCAACTATCACATGTGTGTTGCGACCAACTATCACATGTGTGTTGCAACTACACCCAACACAAGTGTCTCAACCCCCATGCAAACATGGTGTCTCGACCAACCACACAGCACCATGGTGTCATGACCAAAAGCAAACTTGGGCATCAGGATCAAGGAAAAACAACATTTTGACAATGAAAATACAAGCACAACGTAGTGTCTCGCTCGCGTCAAGAAGAAGCATCATAACCACAAAAACCATAGTGTCTCGACTATGACCAAAACAAGGCGTCACAATCAACAACAAAACAACGTTGGGACTAACACCATGCAAACTGCACGTTCAACACATACGCAAGGACATATCTTGACTGAAGACCAAAATAAGGGTTACAACCATTACAAGAGCATGTGTCTCGGCTGAAACTAGGGAACATGTCACAACCTAAAATAGAAGCAACATCTCAACCAAAACACCAAGAACAAAAGTGTATCGGCTCACACAGAAGCATGGTGTAGCGGCCACTAAGATCAAGCTACCACCAAGGCAAAAGACCAACATCAAAATATGGATTAGCCAAGATCAAAACAGATGTAAACCATGAATAAAATAGAAGATGAAAATAAGGAAAAACCACCATCCTCAAGGAGGGAAACTTCACACAAAATCAGTTACCAAAATCCCTAACATCATGTGTTATGAACCCACCAAGGAAGAACCTCATGCAAGAGATATAAAACCACATTCCACACCTCCAAAACAGAACCTAAACTTTGCAATACATCAAGGTACATGGGCATCATACATGTGATCAAAAACCAAGATCGAAAGATAAGAGGGAACCATCTATCTCATTATCATCTCAAAATCGGGTACCACAAACTTAGGGTTTCGAATTCCAAGCAAACCACACAGGATAACCAACATAAAACAAGTTCAAGAGCATGCTAACAACTACTAGAATATTAAGGGTACATTTTAGAGAGAGAATAAATAACATGAATGTAAAGGAAAGTGCAATAATAGGGAGGGTAGAGGGTTATATCACCCGCCTTAAGGAAGATCAATCCAAGGATCACAAGCTCCAAGCACACAATAACAAAGGATGATGAAGTTCCACCAAAGGATCATATTTCATCCACAAGAACTCCTCAAGAATGAGAAGGAACCAAGGTCAAATATTTCTCAAGGAAATAGAGCAAAAAGATCTCTAGGTTGAACCAAAGGAACAAGGGGGAAAGAGAGAAGAAACTCCCTCTTACTTGGTTTTACCTTGTCAAAACATGGCCTATGACCCTTGTGATGAGGAGTTTACTCTCAAGAATGGTCACCATGTCAAGACATAGTCTAAGGCCAGGAAAAGGGAATAAGATGGGGTAGAAGATCCAAGGAAAATGCCATAAAAGAAAGGCATACACTTACCAATGTTGAAGATGAGCAAGAGTCACCACATGCAAGAGATATCCACCACCAAGAACTCCAAGATCAGTTTTCCTTGCTCCACAAAGGTCCAAGGATGAGCAAGAGAGAGTGAGAAAGGAAGAGGGACAAAAGGTTCACTTGCATGGAGAGAACATGGTTTATATAGAAAAGGAGGAGGGAGGTAGGGTAAGGGGTGATGTGTCAACACCTAAAGGCACCAAAGTAACACTTATCCACCCAACAAACCAACATGAAACCACTTAAACCATGTATGCACGAGATGATCATACAACATATGTCGGGTCTCAACCTATTGGGTCCCCAACACATGGTTTCGGTTGCAACACCTCAGGAAAGTAGAAACCAAAGCACCAAAACACCCCCTGGTCGAGACAAAAGGTCACCACCACTCAAGGTCTAAACACAACACATAAGAACAACTATCTTGACCCAATACCAACATTGTCTAGAAAAAACACACCCAAGGAAGATTTCTCGACCGAGACACACCCCAAGCACCCACATGGTCGAAACAAGGGTCGAGACAAACCAACAAAGCATACATGAGTCGAAAATAAGCAAACCCTAGAAACCTTAATCACCTCTAGTGATGCCACCACACAACCAAGGCCCAACAAAGGTTCCCCAAAGAATAACACTATATATCATGAAGTTAAGAGAGAGAAGGAACACTCAATATGTGGAAAATTGCAATATAACCCTCACAAATGAGTAAATAATAATTTTACCCAAAACAAGCACACAAGGCACAAACATCATCCAAACAAGCTCAAATTGGAGGCTTAAGCTCTCCACAAGATCTAAAAACATCTCAAAGGATTAGAGAAAGGTTATAAGCACTTAAACAAGCCAAAAAATAGGTTTATCCCAAAACACAGGTCATGGGCCTTACAAGCCATAAACCCCTAACAAGGTTTTGCCCCCGAAATCCTAAGAGAAAAGAGATGGGTACTTCCTACACATCTCTTCTTCAAGCTCCCAAGATGCTTCCTCAATGCCACGGTGGTGCCAAAGAACCTTCACAAACACAATATCCTTCTTCTTCAACTTGGTTACTCTTCTATCAAGGATCAACATGGGTCCATTCACATAGAACATATCTTCTTCCATCTCCACCTCCACTGGTTGAAGCACGAACTCAGTGTCATGGTGGCACTTCCTCAACATGGATACATGAAACAATGGATGCAACCTGTGCAACTTAGGTGGAAACTCCGACTTATAGGCCACCTTCCCAACACGTGCTACCACAGGGTAAGGCCTCATATACTTGAGAGCCAACTTACCTTTCTTTCCAAACCTCAAGACACCCTTCCAAGGAGAGAATTTAACCCTATCTCCCATTTGGAACTCCAAGGGTCTACGATGGTTATCAACATATGACTTTTTTCTATCCTGGGCTATCTTCAACTGTTGTTGAATCACTTTGATCTTCTCTATCATCCACTGCACAAGCTCAAGACCAAGAAGATGATATTCACATGTCTCATACCAACACAATGGAGATCTACAAAATCTCCCACACAACACCTCATACAGTGCCATGTTGATGCTCCTCTGGTAATTGTTATTATAAGCAAAACTCTATTAAGTTGAGTCGGATGCCCCAACTGCCCAAAAACTATAAAGCACAAGCTCACAACAGATCCTCCAGGGTTTGTATGTTCCTCTCAGACTGACCATCTATTTGTGGATGGAAGGCAGTGCTAAACCTCAACTACATACCCAAAGTTGTATGTAAACTCTCCCAAAAGTGACTCATAAACTGAGGACCTCTATCTAACACGATAGTTGCTGGGACACCATGAAAGTGTACTATCTCATCAACATAGATATGAGCGAGCTTCTTTGTTGTATACGTAATATTCATAGGAAGGAAATGCACTAACTTGATCAACTTGTCAACAATCACCCAAATGGAATCATGCCCTTTTGTTGTCCTCGAAAGACCAACCACAAAGTCCATCATAACATGATCTCATTTCTACTACAGTATAGGCAATGATTGCGAAGTCCCTATAAGCTTCTGATGTTCTACTTCGACTTGCTGACACAGTGCACACTTGGCCACGAACTTAGCCACCTCACGCTTTAAGCCAGGACACAATACAAATCCTTCATATTGTTGTACATCATGGTGCTACTTGGATGCATAGCGTACATAGATGAGTGAACTTCTTCCCGAACCATCTTCCTCATATTATTAACATTATGAACCATGACGTTGATGTGGTAACAAACTGTCCCATCTTCTACCTCATGGAATCCATCATGATTCTCACTTCCGAACTTTGATTGTATATGTTGTATCTCGGTATCAACTTGTTGAGCCTTTCTGATTTGTTTCCGCAACATCAGGTTTATCTACAACTGTGCCAACAACCCAGCTAACAAGGAAGCCTCTAGATTTACATTAATTTGACATAGGGAGACCAACATCTTTCTCTTATGGCACATCAAGGAACACAACTATGCCTTCTCCACAAATAATGACGGGGAAGATTTCCCGATCAACACATTTGTCATGACATTTGCCTTTATCAGATGGCAATCAATGGTGCAGTCATAGTCCTTGATAAGCTCCATCCAGCATCTTTGCCTCATGTGTCCTCTTTCTTCTTCACAAACAACACGAGATCACCCCATGGAGTCATGCTCAGTCTGATGAAACCTTTCTCGAGCAACTCTTGCAACTGTTTCTTCAACTCTTCCATCTCAGGTGGAGCCATCTTGTATGGTTTCTGAGCTATCAATTGTGAACCTGGTACTAGATTGATCTCAAAATCAATCTCTCTTATTGGAGGAACACCTATGAACTCATCTGGTAACACATCCTCAAACTCACAAACCACTAGCACCTATTGGATGCTAGGACTCCCCACATTAGTGTCCATAACATGTGCCAAAAATGCCTTGCAACCCTGTCTCATCATCTTCTCTGTCACCATAGTTGACATCATGTATGTCAAAAGAATCTTCCTATCTCCTTGAAAGATCCATGTCATGTCACCATCTACGAAATTCACCACCTTGGAATTACAATCCAAGACCACCTGATACTTCTCCAAGGTGTCCATTCCAAGGATCACATTGAATCCATGCATATCAAGTGGTATGAGATCCACTTGAATGTTGTATCCTAAAAAAAAGGACACATGAAGGACACACCTCTCACAACCCCACAAAACCAAACTAATGGGGTTTCTAAACGAAGACTATCCTACCTACGACTAATAGGAAAACAACATCTATCAATCACTTCTCAAGTGATAAAGGAGTGTGTCGCACCTGAGTCAACCAAAATATATATGAAACAAGAAGAAGATAAATTAAAATGAAATAACTCTATCTGACCTATCACAACTCACATGTTGACCACTCCTTCTGGTTGGCTCATAGCGTAGAATCTAGTCATTGTCTATTTTCATCCTTGTTCTCTACTGGCCTGAGTTGATGAACCAGCCAACAAAGCTTGTCCACATCCTCATTCTCCACCAGTACTGAATTGTTGGCTCTATGAGCCCTGTTGGATCTACCTCGACTGTTGGGTCACCTCGTCATCCTTCATGGAACAAAATTGTTTGGTATGCCCAAACTGGCCACACTTGTAAAATGCCCTACTATCATACCATGACCTAGATGACCCTATCACTGATACGAACGTCGTGATGGGGGCTCCTATCGGTGGAAAACTATGGCCTCTACCCTTACTGGGTGACCATTGCATCTATGCACCTGATCTCTGTTGTGCTAGAAGTACCAAGAACCTAGGCTTCTTAAAGCCTCCAAAAGATTGTCCTTGGTACCGTGTCGGCCTTTTCTTGGCACTCTTATCACACTTCTCAACTACTGATCTCTCTATCCTTCGAATCAACTCCACAAGCATAGCAAACCACTCAGGATTCTTCAAAGTAGTCACCAGGGTAGATAGCTCAGCACCCAACCCCTTCTCAAAGCGTTGGATCCTCTCCTAATCCATAGCATCCATGTGAGGATAGAACCTCACAACTCCATAAACCTTGCCTCATACTCATTGATCGATATGGATCATTGTCGGATCTGCTCAAACTGGTTGATCTTCTCATCTAGATATGTTTGAGGAAAGTACCGACTAATGAACTCATGTCGAAACTCCTCCCAACTGACAGCAACACCAGGCCTCTTCTCCTCTTCTATGACCCACCAATGGTCAACACTCCCCTTTATGAGATATACAACATGCTTCACTTTGTCAGCCTTGAGGATGTTGAGGATCTTGAAGGCCTTCTCCAACTCTGTCAACCAAAGATCAACATTCAATGGATCCACTGTACCAACATACTTAATAGCCCCAATATGTATCAACCTCTCAAAGATCTTCCCAGAGCCCGGGGATTCAGTAGTGGGAATATCTACCCTTGGTTGTGGTGTAGGCATTCTATCTTCCATGTGCATCATCATTGCCATGAACTGCCCAAAAAGAGACAGAAAGGTTGGGCTTTCCATCATGGTCGGGTCAAACTGGGGTACCTCAGGTGCCCAATTTTCTTGAACCTACACCCTTGCACCACCTCTAGGTGAAACAACACTACTCTCTACAGCATGTTGTTCATCTTGTCTAGACATCTTTTCTACCCTTCTTATTCTTCTTCTTCTATATAAGTAGAAGCCACTATAAGATGTATTGGAGAACACTAGAATAGACACAAACCCTATTCCAAGGTCCATATAGACTCGGAAAACATAAAGCTCTCATACCAACCAAACTATGATGCCCCACCGTGCCACAAATGAGATTACTAAAAATTACATGCGGAGAACATCACTAAACATGCAGATTACTATAAAATAGGGGAAATTAAAATTGATGCACAAAGCACCTCAAATTGGAAACCTTCACATATAAGTCCTCAACATGACACCTGTATTACATAACATATACCACGATTCTCACATCATTCATGTCATCAACCTGTTACATGAGAAACATGTTCCATATACATATATACACATGCCATAACTTACATACATGGCTCACAGGCCCAAAAGCCTCATTACAATATTGCATCCACAAAACACATCAAGAAACTCCCCAAAGACCTGAGTGTACAGGGACGACTCTAGGACTCTACCACCAAAAGACTAGCAGCACATCCTTATCAGCTACTACTCTTACTGCTGCTCTTCCTCAGCTGCATGATCTCTACCTCTTTGTGCACAGATGCCAGTCATCCTTGTGGGAGATATAACTCTCTGCCAACATCTATTAAAGAACAGATGACTGAAAAAGTAGATATAAGTACTAAGCAGGTTGAGTAGATCCAACTAAACGATATGTAATCACCAGATAAAGCAGTTTAAGAAAAACTAGGAAGCTACCACTGATAAGTAGAACAATTAATATTCTCAGAAGGAATATGAAGAACATGTATAACAATTGACTTCTCTTACCTCCTTATAATTCAAGAAATCAGTAAAAAGATAGGGTAAGGGCTCAACCAATGTTTTTCATATTTGACCCTAGGCAAGATATGCTACACCGATGTATTACATCTTTTATTATTAGCCCAAGGATTTGAGTCCTACCACCCAAATCCAACCGACCACTACTAAGTCGAAATTGGTGCCATAAAAGGTCAATGGAAGAAACCGAATTCACGACCTCCCCATCACCTCTTGGTCAACAAAAGAGAAAACACCATAGATACATGTCAGTCAACTGCATCAAAGATATATATAAAGTCAAGCTCAGAGATTGGCTCATGCATGGCCATCCACATGTATCACACCTAGCCCACCTTGTGTATAGGTATGATGCTAGAAGAATAGGCCCACACATGGACATTCTAAAAGAAGGAGTGGCTCACACATGACGATCCATATCACAAGGAGATCGGCTCACGCATGGCCATCTCACACAACCTGTAATTGTGGATACAAGGAAATACTCATTTGCACCCCCGCATATTCAAATATATGTGCTCCGAGTTATACTAATTTCACCAATCCAACAATTAAAGTTGACACTGGAAAGGATCTATGGAATAGTGCACCTACATGATTAGGTTTTCACTTGACTAATTAAGCCCATTGGGTATCTTTTAACATCAATGAAGTTACAATGTACAAAGCCAAAACAAACTCTACAAAGATAAGGGCATAATAAAACTATAGAAGATATAAAATGTATGAGGTGTAAACTAGTCGCATTATTGTAAAATGATGCTTATCACATTGCCATTTACTAGGCCATCACCCATATCACATCATTGTCAGGTATTAATCCCTCAATCACATCCCTAGAGGATACCACCTCCCAATAGGCATCAAGCCACCACCAACTCATAGGACCCATCATATCAAAATGATCTCATCATGCCTCATTAGGGCTCATAACCATTATCCTGTGTCATATGATCACCACCATAGCATACTCAAGTTCATATCACCTGCAAGGTTAGGGTCATATAACAAGAGAGAGAAAACAACATAATATGATAACCACATCAAGAGGGAGAAGCAAACACATCACATGGCTCAACCTTAGGGATTAGGGATCCATGCATATTTGATTAGGGTTTTATAGTTGTATCCAATCATCAAACCCTAGGTACAATATCTCCCACTTTATTGGAGCATGTTAGGGTTTGTATATCATTATCATCTTGAGTGAACCACTATCATGTCTACATTACGTATTCACAATGTGTACATGGTACCATCACATCATGATATGCATGTGTCACGACCAACCATCACATGTGTGTCATGACCAAACATCACATGTGTGTTGTGACCAACTATCACATGTGTGTCACAACCCACTATCACATGTGTGTCACAACCACACCCAACACAAGTGTCTCCAACCCCATGCAAACATGGAGTCTCGACCAACCACGCAACACCATGGCATCATGACCAGAAGCAAATTGGGCATCACGATCAAGGAAAAATAGTGTTTCGACCGTGATGACATAAGCACAACACAACATCTCGCCCATGTCAAGGAGCAGCATCGTGACCGCAATAACATAACGTCTCAACCACGACCAAAAAAAGGCATCACAATCAGCAGCAAAACAACGTTGCGACCAACACCATGCAAACTGCAAGTTCAACACATAAGCAATGTTATGTCTCGACCCAATACCAAAACAAGGGTTACAACCATCACAAGATCATGTGTTTCAACTGAAACTAGGGCACATGTTATGACCCAAAATAGCAACAAGATCTCGATCAAAACACCAAGAACAAAAGTATCTCGACCCACGCAGAAGCATGGTTGAGCGACCACTAAGATCAAGCTACCACTAAGGAAAGCTACGACTAAGGAAAAATACCAACATGAAAACAAGGATTAACCAAGGTCAAAATAGATGTAAGCCACAGACAAAATAGAAGATGATAGCAAGGAAAAATTACCATCCTCAAGGAGGGAAACTTCACATAAAATTGGTTACCAAAAGCCCTAACATCATGTGTTATGAAACCACCAAGGAAGAACCTCATGTAAGAGAGATAAAATCACGTTCCACACCTCCAAAATGGAACCTGAACTCCATAATACATCAAGCTACATGGGAATCATGCATGTGATTAAAAACCAAGATAAAAAGATAAGAGGGAACCATCTATCTCATTATCATCTCGAAATCGATTACCACAAAGTTAGGGTTTCAGATTCCAAGCAAACCATGCATGATAACCACCATCAAGCAAGTTCTAGAGCATGTTAAGAACTAATAGCATATTAAAGGTACATTTTAGAGAGAGAAACATCAACATGCATGTAAAGGAAAGTGCAATAATAGGGAGGGTAGAGGGTTATATCACCCACCTTAAGGAAGATCACTCCAAGGATCACAAGCTCCAAGAACACAATCACCAAGGATGATGAAGTTCCATCAAAGGCTCCACTTTTGGCTACAAGAACATCTCAAGAATGAGAAGACACCAAGGTCAAAGATTGCTCAAGGAAAGAGACCAAAAAGATATATAGGCCAAACCAAAGGAAGAAGGGGGGAAAGAGAGAAGAAACTCCCTATCACTTGGGTTCCCCCTTGTCAAAACATGGCCTTGACCCTTGTGATGAGGAGTTTAATCTCAAGAATGGACACCATTTCAAGACATAGTCTAAGTTTGAGAGAAGGGAAGAATATGGGGTAGAAGATCCAAGGAAAATGCCCCAAAAGAAAGGCATACACTTACCAAGGTTGAAGATGAGAAAGAGTCACCACATGAAAGGGATCTCCACCACCAAGAGATACAATATCAAATTTCCTTGCTCCACCAAGATCCAAGAATGAGCAAGAGAGAGTGAGAAATAAAGTGGGCTGAAAGGTTCACTTGCATGGAGAGAAAAGGGTTTATATAACACAGGAGGAGGGAGGTAGGGTAAGGGTTGATGTGTCAACACCTAAATGCACCAAAGGGACACTTGTCCATCCAAGAAACAAACATGCAACCACATAAGCCATGCATGCATGAGATGGTGATACAACCTATGTTGTGTATCAACCTCTTGGGTCCCCAACACGTGGTTTCAGTCGCAACACCTCAGGAAGGTCAAAACTAAAGCACCAAAACACCACCTGGTTGAGACAAAGTTCACCACCACTCAAGGTAGAAACACAACACACAAGGACACCTATCTCGACCAAAGACCAACATGGTCGAGACAAAACACACCCAAGGAAGGCTTCTCGACTGAGACACACCCCAAGTACCCACATGGTCGAGACAAAAGGTCACCACCACTCAAGGTAGAAACACACCACACAAGGACAACTATCTCGACCAAATACCAACATGGTTGATAAAAAACACACCCAAGGTAAGTTGTCTTGATCGAGACACACCCCAAGTACCCACATGGTCGGGAGAAGGGTCGAGACAAACCAACAAAGCACACATGGGTTGAAACCAAGCAAACCCTAGAAATTCTAATCACCTCTAGTGATTCCACCACACAACCAAGGCCCAACCAAGGTGCCCCACAGAATCACACTCTCTTTCATGAATCCTAGAGAGAGAAGGAACACTCTAGATGTTTCAAATTGCAATATAACCCTCACAAATGGGTAAATTGCAATTTGACCCAAAATAAGCACATAAGACACAAACATTATCCAAACAAGCACAAACTGGACACTTAAGCTCTCGAAAAGATCTAAAAATATATTAAAGGAGTGGAGAAAGGCTATAAGCACTTAAGAAAGCTAAACAAATAGGGTTATCCCAAAACACAAAATAGGGGCCTCACAGCCCATACCATATGTTTGAGTATATCCTTTTTCCAACAAGTTAGCTTTCAAATGCTTAATTGTGCCATCAGGATGATATTGAGATCCATCAGAGTCCAACCATAGGACAGTCCATGAGATCCCATGTCTTTTGGTCATAGAGGGCCGACATTTCAGCTTCCATGGCTTGTCTCCTTGGAGAAATTTTAAGTGACTCAGTACCATTTTTGCAGAATAGACACAACAGAGATAGCAGCATGTAAAACATGAAAAGTCAGTACCCATATTAGTAGAAGAGCAAAAATGGCTAATTGAGTGTTGAGTACATGATAGAACACCCTTCTAAAGGCTAATAGGTAGGTGTAGTCAGAGATTACTCAAGTTGTGTTGTGATCTTCTGCCGAAGGAGGAGTTGGTTGTAGAGGGGCCATGGAGGGGATAGTGGGATTTGTTCTTATCTTTTATATTTGCAACTATTCTTCTTTAGGTGGCATCTCTAAGGGTGGATCAGTATCCACAATGTTAGGTAATAGAGTAGGTGCCATAAGGCCACTGGATAAGGAGGTCCTTGATCAGAATAGGATGGAAGACTTCTAAAGAACACCACATCTACACTAACTTATTAGTGTCTCATGGCAGGATATAGCACTGATATCCTTTCTGGTTCTGAAGTAACCCAAAAAAATGCATTTCGTGGAGCAAGGGTCAAGTTTCGTCATCCATGGATGAAGGTTTTTAACAAAGCAAGTGCACCCAAAGATGTATGGCCGAATAGAAATAGTTGTGCATGAGGAAAGAGAATGCTATATGACATCTTGTTTTGCAAGACTTAGGAAGGCATGCAATTGATAAGGTAGCAAGCTATAGAAATACCTTAAGGCCATAAACATTAAAGGACATGATAATGCTTTTTCTTTCATTACTCTAACAAGTAAGCAAGTCAACTA
This sequence comes from Alisma plantago-aquatica, assembly GCA_963693085.1. NCBI lineage: Eukaryota > Viridiplantae > Streptophyta > Magnoliopsida > Alismatales > Alismataceae > Alisma > Alisma plantago-aquatica. The sequence continues at coordinate 96,906,754 of OY856409.1, forward strand.
CCTTAGGCAACGAAGTAAGAAACTGAGTTTGAAAGTTCTTTGACTTTCCTACAGTCCAGTCTCCAATGTCATTTGTCTAGTTTGAGTGGAGTTCAACAATCTAGTATTGTTACATCGTTGGCCCATAGTGTCCAATAGATGTCTCTTTTTCAAGACTGGACCAACCGGCAGTAAAAGACATAGGCTTGAAATCAAAGTGGACTCCATCCGATGGGAGTTGCTATCCATATAGTTCCATGGCAGTTCTACTTGCAGCCATTGTGCATCTGCTTTCAATCCAGTAGAGTCAGGGGCAAAATGATTTGATGCAAGTTGGAGCAAGAATTGACATAAAGTGGGGTTTTTCTCTCCCTTCTTATCCTTTCTAGAGGTGAAGAAGTATGGTGTAAGCGACCTCTAGAAGATGTCAATTTTTTCATTTAGAGACACTATTTTGTTGTGTCTATAAGGGTAAGAGATTCGATGGATTATCCCACGGGATGAGAAAAAGTAAGGGATAGATTTTTGTATAAATTCAAGAGCATTGTCGAATCAAAAGATTTTAATTGGTTTATTAAATTGAGTCTGTATTTTAGCAAAATAGGTGGTAATGGTGTCCATAATAGTGATGTGATCTTAAAGAAAAAATAACCAGGTAGCTCTAGAAAAGTCATATATGAATGTCATATAATATTTGATACTAGAATGACTTGTGATAGAATAGGGATCCCATATATCCGCATGAACAATATAAAAAATGCATTTAGAATCAAGTTTTTTTTGTAAGATAGATCAAGTTTATTTTCCATATTGGCAAGATTCATAGGAAAAAATTATCAATTAAATAATGAAACAAATGTTTCAACTTAGAAGTGGACGGGTGGACCAGACAGTAATGTCATTGAAACCCATTCACAGATGTCGATAGTATAGCAGTCACTGATGTCAATCTATCTAGGTAGTAGAGCATGTATGGTCCCTCATGTCCTGAAGCAATCCTCATCTTTGTGTAGAGATCTTGAAACACACAACCAGATGGGTCAAATATAATAGAGCACTAAAGATTCTTTATAGTTTTACTAATATAAAGAAGATTAAGAGTACATTTTAGAACAAGACAAATTTCAGATACGTATTGTGAAATAAAGGAATTGTTCCAATGCCATGAGTTCTTGTCTAAGAACCATCAGCCATGATGACTGGAGGTAGACATGTTGATTTTGTCAGAGTAGAGAATAAATCAGAGTTAATGGCCATATGGAATGAAGCTCCAGAGTCAACGCACCATTTATTTTTACCAGTTTGTGGAGCTGCAAGCAAGGCAAACAAGTTGGTCTATGAAGTAGATGGGATACCAAACATGCATTTGGAAGAGTTTCTCAAATTCTATCCGGATCTAAGAAGGAGAGGATTGAGGTGAGTTGTGATCAATAGTAGTAGTATCGTCAATTGCATCAGAAGTGACTTGGTTAGCACAAGCATGCTATCCATGTTTGATCCAACATCTCACTTCTTTGTGATTATCACATCCATATAAATTGCAAAAGTGAGGACCACTAGGTTGTCAACGACTTGATGTAGAAGGAGTGTTTCTTGAGGTAGGAGGATAACGAACACCATGCCCACAACTATAATTATGATCATTAGAGAGGACAACGACAACGGGGTGCTTAATCACCAGAGCAGAAGTTACTAAAGGTAAATGTTGAACATGTTTAAGCACATCTGGAAGAGTAGGCAGAGAATCACTCAAAAGAATTTGGTCAACAACTCCAGAAAATAAGGAAGGGAGTGTGACAAGAAACTGGACAAGTTGTATTTCATTACATTGAATTTGATCTTCCTTGATGTCAGTATATAAAGGGTGTTAGATTTCATATGCATTCTAGAGGTCAGAGAACTAGTGATAGTATTCCTCAACAGAATCATCCAATGAGAACTCCTTCTTTATTGGGTTCTTGAAGATCTTGAACACCTTCTTAGGGTTCTATTTATGGGAGTACACATGGGATAGTTGATCCCACATCACTTTAGCATCATGTAGGCTAAAGAGGGACTACCGAATCCTCAATTCGGTACTATTAACGATCCACAACATAACACCTGAGTCATATTTACTCCACTGTACATAGGCTTGTTGTGTCTTGACATCTTCTGACACATTAGGGGGAGATTTCAGGTCGGTGGTGATATGTGAATAGTGACATTGTGCCTTCACATACAAAATAAAGAAAGCTGACCAGAGATGGTAATTGGAGCCATCAAGTTTCACCCTGGTGACACACAAAGAACATGGAGGTTTAATAGATGCCATGACGCACATATCCATAATCGAGGTAGATCAGAAATAGTAGATATTCGAAGACAATAGAGAGCAGATGCAATAATAGGCAGAAGATAAACAGAAACGTTGTTGCCATAGGAAAAATAAATTCAAGACCAATAGATCTGAAGAAACATGCGATGGATGAATAGAGGAAGCCAGTGGATTTGACATATCTGATCATACAAACCCACAATAGGGAAGAAAAAAAATCAAAGAATAACCTACACCACCATGGAGAGAATAAGTACTCCACCATGAGGCACATGTAGAAAAGCAACCAGAGACTCCTTAGGAAGTCAATGTGCTATTTTAAGAACTGCCCAGAGACATTTTAAACTCTAGAAGAGGAGAAAGGAAGGATGAGAGAGGATAGAAGGTGGTTATTATGGTGTGGGAGAGGAGGGGAAGCTAGAGAGATAGGACTTTGGGGGTGGAAGGAGGGCAAGAAGTGGCGGGAGATGTGAAGGGCGGAGGTGGCATGGTGGTGGAGGACAACGGTAATGGTGGGGGATAGTGGCGGGTTTGGGAGGGTAGAGGAGAGGCTAGGTGGAGGAGAGGATGGAGAGGGAGGGTGGTGGCAATGGTGGGAGGGAGGGTCGGCTGTGGCTAGGGCATGGGGAAGGAGTGGAAGCACTAGGGTTGGGAGGGGAAGGGGGTCGTGATGCTCTTGATACCATCTTAAGAATGTAAAGGTTTTCTGTTAGGTGAGTAAAAAGGATTACAATGTATTCTCTTGTATAGGACAAGAGAATAAAACACTAAACACAACTAGGAAATATGGGATAAATAACACAAGTGACAAGTAGAATAGAGCATAGGAAAATATTAAATATAACATATCTCTTTACTAACCATAGATTTCTTGCAGTAACAGGAACAGTTGGGACAATAGAACTAAGAAGAGGATGACTGCATTCCATGTTGAAAGACATCAACAAGAAAATCACATTGCATCTAGACTATGAAGTAATAACACATCATGTTGAATGACAACCGGAACTTTTGGAAGAAAGTTATAAACAATGTCAGGAATTTGTTGAAGAATTTGACTTTAAAAGTGACATGTGTGTTGAAATGAGACGACGTGTCAAAGTACATGGTATGTACTTCATTTACATGTCTTGTAGGAAGAGATAAATAATGGATAATGTCTACTTGGACTACATGGCATCTGAACAGTTATGGATGATGCTCATCATTTCTCTCAACGACACGACTTGTACTTGGGCTATACACCATGTGAAATTAGATGGAAATGACTAGTACTAGATTACATGGTGTGTGAAATGGGTGCATGTCGTGTTACCTCTAGTTTGTGTGTGTCGAACGAAAGAGACGGTGTTGACACAACATGTTGATAATTATACACATCATGTGATTATTTGTTTTATCAAGATGACAATGAAAATGTCACTTTTGGGATCACAAAGTGATGAGAGACCATTGGCCTTGACAAGCTAGATTGTCAAGGATTCATTAGTGGGACATATCACTATTGATGAGGCCAAATGCTGATTTGGGCTTGATGATTGGCTAGGAGCAGCCATGGTGATGACAAAGTTGGTGCCATTGAACTTGTCATGGGATAGGACAACCTTTAGATGATGATGTCTGCAAGGTCTTGAACCATGATAGGTGATGGAGTCTACTACAACCTAAGCCTTGATTGGAGACCGTGGATATGGACTAGATATAGACTTTGGCTTATGGTGGAAGCAACCATGAGCATCATATGAGGAAGGATGATGACGATAAAAGGGAGAGACAAGACTGAGATGATATATATGATGACGAAAATGGAGGCGTTGAAGGTTAGGTATGAAATTGAAGATGACGGAGAAATCCCTATGAGTAGCCTACCATGATGATGGCAGCCTCCACTAGTAAAGATGGCTAAACGGAAGGGTAGTTTCCGCCCTGGGTAAAGATGTCTTGCTATCATTTTATATAGGTTTCAAGTCATTAGAATATCAATTCCTTTGAATTGTCATGATCCCATGGATATCTAACTTTTTATCTTGTTCCTTTCCTTTTTGAACACCCTAACCCTACTCCCATGCCCAGAATCACCCAAGGCTCACCCCCACTCGCATACCTTCTTTCGTAAGGCCCCCATTTACCACCACTCCCAACGTGCTCGTAGCTGCTAGTCCTATTCCCATTAGAAGTATGACTCCCCCTAGAGTCGTTCAACTAGCCAACTTATGGTAGCATTGTAGTAGGGTTTTAATTGGTGGGATAAAAATAGGCATTCTCTCCCCCACTCGCATGCCCATGGCGGAGGTTGAACGCCAGGGAGGGTGGTAAACCAAGGCAGTAGCTGGGATTCGAACTCGAGTCTCTTTGATAAGGGACACCATGCATGACCACTTGAGCCACTTCTTGTCGGCCAGGGTTTTAATTGGTGTATGTAGGGATGTAAGTGCAATTTATCTAGTTATGTGCACTTAGTTGTATGGTTTTAATTGTCTGATTTTTATTTTATATTTTGTTTGCAAATCTATTAAATTGTCTCAGGTGTAGGATTTTGTCTTTTATATCAATACTAGTCTAAGGGGCTTGTCTTTGAAGATCGGTTATGACTTAAGAAAAAACTATTTCATTTATTTATGCCTTCTCTCTTCTTGATGTGGTTGTGAATCACAAACAACATGAGGTGGAAGTGGAGGTGGTAAGTGATGTTGTTGCTTTTGCTCCCATCCTAAGTGGTAGTGGTTGTTCTTGCTTCTACTCATTGTTGTAGTTGTTTCTCTTAATAGTAGTTATAATTGCTATTGATGAACTCACTCCTCACTACGCAATGGTGGTGGTGCTTGCTTTGTGTAATAGTTATTGTTGCTCTTCTCCCTTCCTCGTGGAGATGATGATGGAAGCTTATAATAGTGATAGTGGTGAATTGCGCTTTTGAGTGGATGGTTAAGGGGTGAAGTTTGGGGTTTATAAGGGGTTTTTTTGTTATGATGATGGGCTAGTGTTCTATTTTTGAGTTTTGGATTGGATATAGCATTTTGGGCCATGTAGCATTGTGGGTCAACTTAACTTGGATTCATTCTGTGACATATATATTGCTTTTCTAGAGGCTTAACCCTAATTGCTTCAAGGCTCCTCACTAAGACACGAATGCATCTATAGTCCTCATATACTTTAAACTTCTTGATTGAGATCAATTGTGATAGAATCATGTCCAAAAAATCTTTCTAAATTTGAGATTACAAAATCTCAAGATAACATTTAAAAGCATAAGACATTGAGTAAAATTGTAGTTTTTGTAAGGTCTCATTTCTAAACATAGTTACCAAATAAGTGCATCTTTGTTTTAGAGAGTTGACATGAGATATTAGCCATGTCCAGTTGTGTATTCAAAATTAGGACTATGCACACATAAATCACACACACATACCCAGACTAGATTTAAGTGAATTAAAACTAATCATCTCAAACTAGTTTAAATATGGTCTTGTTCTATCAATAGAAGGTAAAAACTAGTCCCTAGTCTTGTCTTGCTCTAGGGGGTCAGGTTTAACAGTTGAATTCAACCAAGCTGACATAGTAAGTATAGTACTATTTATGATGCACACATTTATTTGTATAGTATTAACTTATATTATCAAAGCTTATAAGTTAATAAGCTCTTGAGTTAATACACAATTTATGAAATTCACAAATATTTGTCAACTACCACTGATTAAACACAGTCATAACATTATAAAACTATAAAATATAAATGTGAATGACTAAATATTATTCATATAATTATCTACATGTTTTTAAAACACTCTCGCATCAATGATATGTTTGAATCTACTTCCATCATTTTTGAAAATTCAAAATCAAAACTAAGTGTCTAGTCTGGTGCTAGCTTAATTCACTTTGAGAATATTCAAAATCATGAAGACTTTTTGACCTTTACTTTTAGGGGTAAAATAGGAAACTAGATTATAGATGGTAGATCTAGAACTAAACTCAATGTCTCTTGATGAAACATATGTCTTAGATCTTTTTCCATGCACTTTTCAAGAATGTATGTGACATTTAGCATCTTGTTGCGTCATGCACTATCCTACTATAGAACAAATTTAAAAGTTTTTCAATTTTCAGTTGTATGGAGAATCTAAAATGAACTCTAGAAGCCAGACCCAAGAGAACCAAATTGTGCCCTCAAAAATTCTATATATTGAATGACATGCAGCTCCATTACATGACGTTACCTGAACATTCCCCCTTACAAATCAAGAGATAAATGTGTCGCATGATATACCAAAAGCATAACAAGACCAAATATTTTATCAAATAGTAATCTACAATGGATTCACAACATCCCAAAACTACCTCTATGCTTAATTCTTCCAAGATGATAAATGAGGTTGTTCACTGTGGATAGATGTTACATATATAGATAACATAGGATTAGAATTCCCCACTCTAGAAAAATAGGCTTAAGTGTTACAATTCAGTCCAGCACTCTCTAAAAAAGAAAATAAAGGACAGTACTATCATAAATGGACACAGGGAAATGACCAGATAATGATGCCTTGTTCCTCCCCATTATGTCATGATGAACCATAATCCCAAATTAACTAGAAGTAGATTGATGGTTCTTACAATGCCAAAAAGATTTCTTAAGAATTTGATTATTATTTGAGTTCTAAGACCTCTTTTGGATAATCAATTTCATCTCTAGTTACCCTTAGTAAAAGTAGTGAATAACTTCTCTTCTTATGATTCATATGCTTAAAAAACACAAAGGCGTGTGCAACACTTATTTTGAAATGGCATGGGTCTGTGCTTATTGCTGGCAGAATAACAAAGATGATGGTACCTATATGTTAGTATTATATTAAGTCCATGATACCTTTTCTTCAAACCAATATTGTGTTAGTCTAGCTTGTTCTTTGAAAATAACAAAGAAGATGGGTGCCTGGATTATTTACTTGCCTTTTCAAGCATCCTTTTCTTCAAACCAATATTGTGTTAGTCTAACCACTATATTTCTTTCTCTTACATGCAACCAAATATGAATATACCTTTGACAAGATTTTATTCTTAGAATATAATATATGTTATAATCAAATGCCACCTTAAAATCTGTTTTGTCCTAGTATGGTTGGGCCAAAAACCAAACGAGACCATGAAACTGAACATGACCATGCCAAAGGGATCAGTTTGCTACATCATCATTGTTGTCCTTATCATCATCAAAGCTCAATCCCAAGAATGTCGAAGTGGGCTATATAGATCATTCTACTTAGAGATATATTAGGTGTAATGTATGTTATATAATATGAGAACATTCTACACTTTTTTGATATATGGGACTAAGTACCAATCAATGTTTTAAAAAATGCTAAGCGATAAGCGTGAGGACAACACCTTGTAACTGGTTTAGCGGTAAGCGAGTGATTTTTGAAAAAATAGAGTTTAGTTTCCTATATAATTTTATACAAATAACACACATATGTATATAAATACTATACTCTTCAGAACTTTTATATATATTTAAACATTCTAGCCAATAATACAAAACAACCAAATAGTTTATAAGATAGCTATAAGACAATAACTAAAGCCACAATATAGTAAACAATATACTTGACATGGATAAAACACCCTACATAGATGATACAGAAGAAGAAAAAATTGCATCACATGTTTACATAGCTAAACAGTAAACAATATACTTATCATGGATACCTTATGAACTTATTTTTATATGTGAATATCATCTATTAGTCATAGATTATAGCAGTACATTTAATAACATTATGTGTTCTAAATTAGATAATAGTTACATGCAATTTACTTGTATCATTACACTTTACAGCAGTTTCCTATCATCCTGAATTACATACAAAGCATGCATTCTTTATTAAAATTACAAGTTATCCTAGAATATTTAATGTATATAATTTTAATATATTTTACTCAATAATACCTAATTCATATTGTTCACTTAATGTTATTGGTGTGCAACAATTTTTAAAAAGGGGCAAAAGGCTGCCAAAAAGCGGAAAAAGGGCAAAAAAGAGGGAAAAGGGGTAAAAGGCGGGAAAAGCTGGCAATTTATTGTAACACATTCAACTGGAAATTTGGGTCGATTTTAAATAGCCTGGTTGTTGGTCTGGTTAATATACCATTTAATTGGCTGCTCATATTGTCTTTTGATTTACCTGTACCAATCTATTCATAACTTTACATATAATATAGTACATGTACACACTGGTTTTTATTTTTATGAATAAAATGACTGATTTATCATCCTTTATAAGTCTAACATCTTCCTCAACAATAGACTACTATTTTCTATTGTAATGGTTTGGAACAAAACCAAACCACACACTAGCTATTACGTTCAATTTGACAAACAACTAGTTTTTGTTCATATTGGTAAGTTACCAAATGTATATAGGATTGGTTTGGATTGCTCATTTAAGGGAAAAATAAGACATGTCAACCTGGAATGCTACTTGGGAAAGCATACCAACAATTATAGATATCGACAGTTAAGGCTATACATATGAACTTTCATTGTGCATACAACGTGCATGAGTATATGCTCTTAACAAGCTACTAGTGCTATGAATGGAACATATCACAAGTGTCTCAAATGCTTTATTTTTATAGCAAATACTTAACCATGTTATCAACTAAATAAAAAGATTCCCCCCCAAGAAACCTTTAAGAACTAGAAATGTGGATTTTCTCAGATTTTCCAGAAATAGAAAATAGCAACATGAGTGGACAAATCCACTTGAAAAAAATGGCCCATGAAAATGTAATAGCATATGAACTTCACCATCCTACAATAATTGTTTACTATGTCATTTTATGCAAAGGATGGAGAAAGTATCCATATGTCTCTATACATGATTGAAAAATAGTTCAATTATTTTATTCTATATTCTAATACCTTTATTTGCCACCATCATGGATGTTAAAAATTATTAGCTTTAAGGATGCACTTCAAGAATTCATAGGCTTGATTCAAAAGAGGCTACTGCAAACACGAAATAATTCAAGAAAATTTAAAAATAGCACATAAAATCATATGCAATCATTTATCACTATGGCAAGTGTTTCCTGACTCGCGGTAAACACATGGTAAACGCATGAAATCAATACTTAATCCTCTAGAATGTTAACATAAGTTGAGGTAATTGAAAGAAAAAATGAGATCAGGAACAACCATCATTAGAACCAATAATAAAACTAGTAGAAATAAGGAACCATGCATGCCTCATAAGTCTAGCTATTATGTGTGATGGATATGACTCAACTTGAGAATGGGAAGCCTACTCTATAAGTTGTAAAACCCCAAAACCAACAAATAGGGTGGAAGCAAATGGAATGAAGTTGAAAGAATAGAAGTTCACAACAAACACATAATCTAAAACACATATAAATTCAATAAATAACTCAAATCCAATAAATTTTCAAGACACATATTTTTCTAAGTTACATCAAGATCAAATATCACAACAAAAATCATTCCATATCTTTCTCTGGTATGTCCAACACCACCAGATGCCACAAATATTTTATGAGAGCAGTTCATAATAGGGAATGAATTGTGCTTCATTCTAGCGCCTTCGATAATCAAAAAATAATATTTCTTCAAGAAGAAATTATATGCAATAGTGTGTCTTTAGAGAGAAACCATAAGTATAACTTCTTGGGATCTTTCATTGGTCATTTATAGTTATGGTCCCCATTAGAGTAAAGGCATATTCACTGTCTAAATAAATCCAAATACCTCATCATTTAGTTTGTGACAAGTTCAATCCAGTGATTGAAGAATTACAAGGTAATCTAATGTGCAATATGTGAAATATCCAAGTTTTACAAATCTCAACAACATTTTCTCCAATTTATACTGATGTAATTGTGTGAGCTCTAATATGCTACTATCGTCATGTTTGATCTCTAGAATGTTTTTAATTGCATCTTACCAAAAGTGGATTGTACAATGAAAGATTATGGATTCAGCATTTTTTCGGTTGGCCGGAAAAAGGTAAAATTTAGCAAAAAGTATGGGGTCAAAGTTTCATCAACTATTCAGAAATAATTGAGAATAATTCATATATATATATATATATATATATATATATATATATATATATATATATATCTGTGTGTGTGTGTGTATATGTGTGTATGTGTGTGTTTACATGTATGTGTGTGTGTATTTGATTAAGAGAGAAAGATTCCCCCCCCCCCTCTCCCATAACCCATGACGGAGGTCGGACGCCCGAGAGGGTGATAAATAAAAAGATGTCTCTCCGTGTGGTTTCGAACCCGAGTCCCTTCATTGGGGACCAGTGAAATTCTCCAACCGGGCTATTCCTTTATCGGCATATGTATTTATGTATGTATGTGTGTGTGTCTATATATATATATATATATATATATATATATATATATATATATATATATATATATATATATATATATATATGTGTGTGTGTGTGTGTGTATGGAGAGAGAGAGAGAATGAGTAAAACTGAAATAGACTCGATTCTGTGTAGAAATGATTTTTTAATGTCTATAATTATCAAAATAAAATTTTCATAAAAAATAAATATATAGTTTTGATCTATGTGGATGAGATAAACACCTAAAAAAATTTAAGCTCATTTAAATAAGTGTATCCCTTGCATCTTAACATAGCAAAAATTAAAAGTCTATAACTAATTAAAATGTTGATTTTAGGACATAATAGATGGATGATCTAAAAGTATCTAAAAGAGTTAAAAATTAATTTCTTGATAATTCATAAGGTTAAGAATATGATCCTACTATTGGATTATATATATATGGTTGTTTATTTGTTACCCGACGGATATTATTGACTAAGTTACCCGGCAGCAGCGCACGGTGGCAGGCACGTGTAAATAATTCAAAGTTATTGTAGCACGCGTTCAGGAAAGAAAAAACCATGCAGCGTCATCTGCGCTCGTCTGTGCCGCCGCCAGGCTGATACATCCGGTCTACCCCCCATATGTCGCTCATCTACCCCCCATCTGCCACTTAACGCCCTGCATATGTAATTCCGCCTCTGATTCCAACTTCCTTGGCGTATTTCAATCTTCATTTTACATTTCTTCCTCAAAAATCTCTACATTCATTTCCATTCCCGAATAACAAGGACGGTTTCCCCTTTTATCAATCTTGTAGAGAAGGACGACTAAGGTGTCTCCCACTTTCGTCTGTGTATCCCGTGACGGTATCGATTTTCAATAAGTTGATTCCACCGTTTAGACCTGTTGTTCTGAAGCTCCTGCCGCTGAGGAGGAGGGAGTGGGTGTGGTTGGAGAATTCCCTATTCTCTCTGCATATTCAGGAGCAAATTGCTGTTGTGTGAATTCCATGCCGCTGAGGAGGGAGTGGAGGTGGTGGGAGAATTTACTGTTCTATCTGTATTTTTATGAGCAATAGTTTTTTCAAGCTACATTCAGGTAGATTTTGTATTTCTCTTTGTAAATTCATTCAGTTATACTCATTTTTTTATTTTTTCTCATCATTTCAATGTTTATTCATCCCTCTATCTTATGTGGGAAAGAAACCCAATTTTTGTGTCTGCATTTTCGTTTTTGAAGTAGTAACTGGCATACATGTTTTTATGTTTTGCGTAGTTACTCTCTTGTTATAATTGGTTACTCTTTTGCCTTACCGAGTTACTTTTGTTGTGTTACAACATTACTCTTCTGATCTTCTGAGTTACTCCAACACACTGTCATGGATCCCAGCCTTGATACGGATGCTGCTAATGCAAGTGTCGGCCGTGACGATGATAATCCTCAGTCTTCTCATTCTATTGGTATTTCCTCTCTGTCCCCAGCTGCAGTCCCTAGAGTTGGCCTTCAGTTTGGAAGTCTAGATGAAGGTATATCCTTCTATTGCAACTATGTTGGAATGATTGGGTTTAACATCAGGAAAGACGACAATAGATATGAATGGGGAAGTAAGATTCTGGTTGCTAAAGATCTAGTTTGTGATAAGCAGGGTAAGATTTGCCGTTCTAAGAGGTCTAGAGGGCTTCTGAGCCCCGTTTGTGATGAAATGGGTAACTTGCAGGATAAGTTGTCCAAGAAGCACATGCGTTCTGTGAAGATGTGTGGTTGTGGAGCCATGATACGTTTCACACTGGATAAGTCCTCATCCATGTGGGTTGTGACTGCATTTGTTGAGGAACACAACCACGATCTTATTGACGTTTCTCATCTCCATTACCTCAAGTGTAACTCATCTCTTGATAAAACTCAAAAAGAGATCCTTTCTTCCATGAGCCAAGCTAACATACCTATATCGAGACAAATTGCATTGATAGCATCCGAGTCTAGCGGCTATGAAAATCTGACATTTACTAGTAGACAAGCTCATGGACACATCAGTAGCAAGAGGAAAGAGTTGGCCAAATACGACGTCGACATGGTTTTAGATCGCTTTGCCAGGTTCAAGGTCATCGATCTGAAATTCTTCTATAGCTACCAAAAAGACCCCAATTGTTGCCTTACTCATCTATTTTGGGTTATTCATGTCTCTGTTGAAGACTGCGGGTTGTTCGGGGATGCGATTGTGTTTGACACCACCTACCGCACCAAAAAGTATTCGATAGTTTTTGGAATGTTTGGTGGAGTTGATCACCATCGCAAGACAGTGTTGTTTGCATCTGCTCTGCTGGTCGATGAGAAGTATGACTCATTTGTCTGGGTTTTCAAGCAGTACCTACTTTGTTTTGGCAAAGAGCCAGTTTCCATCATAACTGATCATGACCCTACTATGAATGCTGCTATCATCTCTATTTTTCCCAATTGCAAGCATCGCTTCTGCAGCTGGCACATCCTACAGAAGCTTCCCTCCAAGCTTGGTGGCATTCCTAACAAGGACCAGATCATAAGCTTGTTGAATGATTGTGTCTGGAATGTGGATGATGTCGACATTTTTTAAGAGAGGTAGGATTCTGTAATTCAGGAGCATGATTTGGTGTCCATCACCTGGCTTTCTGTTATGTACGTGATGCGTTGTGATTGGGTTCTGTGCTATATGCAGTCCTCCTTCTTTGCGGGCATGAGGACGACTTAGAGGAGCGGGAGCCTGATGTTGGGTTTTAGGGGAGGCAGAGAAGGCAGCGGAAACAAAAAAAAATTCTCCCCAAACCCAGTACGAGGAAACGCTTCAACGTCTATATAATAGGAAAGGTTGGTTTGTGGAATCATACCTTGTCCCGAGGCTTGCTCGGCGACAATACCTCGCGCCTTGCGCGGTCTTCAACTCCGGTCTTGGACGGTGTCTATGCATCTCCTAGTCGTACCGGGACTGACGACTCCTCATCTCACCGGGACTGTCGGGATTGACAATTGTTCTCCTGAGCGGCAGAAATCTCCCGCCTCTGAAGTAGTCCACACGGTCCACCTGGAACTCCACACTCCTTGTCCCACAAGGAAGTGGAAGGAGTCACACCCTCCTGTTGACGTACTAGTCGCCAACACACTCTCCTGCTTCCAGTTGCAACTACAATTGTCCTTCCCTTGCTGCACCCACTCTCCTGCTTCCAGTCGCCAACACACTCTCCTGCTTCCAGTTGCAACTACATTCTTGTTTGAAGAAGGTAGGTTGTGAAGAAGTTGGCTGGGAAGAAGGTAGGTTGTTCGTGTTGGTGCTGCAAAGATGGGCAGTAGTACTCTACAAACATGGGCAGCAGTACTCGGTAGGCTTCGCAGCCGGTGGTGATGAAGAGGTTTCGATCTGAGGAGATGGTCAAAGGGGGTGCTACTGAAATGTTAAGGGGGATGTTTGTATTTCTTCTGTAAAACTGTCCCTTCTGTAAACCGTAGCAGTCGCGGATGAAGAAGAGGTGGACGTCGAGGGTGTTCTGGAGGATGGAGATGTTGAAGATCTGAAAGCCCCTCGTTGTGTTGTTGGTGATGCAAAGATGTGCAACAGTGCTCTGTGCTATTGGTGCTGCAAATATGGGCAGCAGTGCTCTGTGATGTTGGTGTTGCAAAGATGCCAGCAGTGCTCTGTGCTGTTCTGACGACACAGCAGTGCACTGTGCACTGTGTCTGTGCATTTACATCGTACAACAGACTCTTGTACATATCTTTATAGCTTTGTGCTCTCTTTTCTTCAATTTTCTAGTTTCTTTTTTAATAAAGTTAGTTTCTGAATGCTAGAGTTACTTTTTGTTTTATCACATTTACTCTTAGTGTTTTCATAGTTACTCATTGTACTCCTACTATTACTCTTAGTGCTGATATAGTTACCTTTTTCTGGAATCGAACACTTGATGTCATGCAGGTTCAGTTACTTTACAAGATGTTCCTATTGTATTTTCAAAGGTTACTGAACAAACACTGTGAGTAACTGAAAAACCCCTGTGAGTAACTAAAAAAAGCACGCGAGTAACTGAAAGAAACCTATGAGTAACTAAAAAAACCATGTGAGTAACTAAAGGTTACTCACGAAATGTCAGTTTTTTCTACTGTGTGGTTCTCATACACTTGTTTCGTGTTTTTGACAAACCTTCAGCCTCAAGAGTTACTTTTTGGTCGTTGGAGTTACTTTTTATATCGTCACAGATACTCTCAGTGTTCTTGTAGTTACTCTCAGTGTTATCATAGTTACTCTCAGTGCTATCAGAGTTACTCTTAGTGTTCTCTCAGTTACTCCTTAGTGTTGTCACAGATACTCTCAGTGTTCTCACATTTACTCTCGGTGTTATCATAGTTACTCTCAGTGCTATCAGAGTTACTCGAATTATATATCTCAAAGTATATATCTCCATACAAAACCACAATAGTTTTCTTGTTTAGTAGTCTAAATCAAAGTATATATCTCCATACAAAACCAAAACAGTTTTACATTCAAGAACACAACATTCAAAGCACAAAACGCTATATATTAAACCCAGAAATACTCGTATTTACAATATGATTTAGATCAAAAATGTAATTTTCAGGATTTTCATAGCATACAAGTAATGTATCTCATAGCAGTTACACATCAAAATTCCAGAAGCAAACTGTTCAAGTTTTACATTTCAATTAATAATTAACTATTTCAACTAAAATCCAGCCATTTATCTAGGCTGGAAACAACTTCTTCCTCCGTTCTCTTCTCTTCATCTGGTGCTTCTGTCTTCTCTTCTTATTGTTGCTTCTGACATTCATCTATTCCTCCCTTGTTCTGCTCAGATGGACCTTCTTTGATGACTTCATTGTTATCTTTTTGATGTGCTTGTACAGGTTGCAACTCCCCCCTCGCCATCATTCTCTAAAAAATATCAGCCCTTATGGCCGGCATGTCATTGCAGGTGAAGTCCATGTGTTTTCCATTTACCATGAATTCTAGGTACTTCATGACAAAGATCCCACAGTCAAGTGAGTCTTCTTCCTGTTGTGGACATAGCGGGTACTCCTATCCCCATTGTGACAGTTGGTCACCTTTTTCTGCCCCCTGAAGAATTCATGCACAATACCCACTTGCATTAAAAATACACAACTCTTATTAATCATCAATCAACAAATATTAACCATGTCAATCCACTACAAGTAGAGTTTTTTTTTATAGAACGCTTACCCATCTAAAAATTCCTTTTTTGACTTACTATTTCCACTCATTGAGTTATAAGACCGGTGTGCTCCATCCCTGAAACTTGCCTCGTACAAGTGCCAGTGGTTGTCATTGTTCAATATGGTGAACACCGAGACTTCATCAGGATGTTGAATAGTAGAGATAGCATGTCGATCTTCTCCATGGTTATGTTTTCAACATCAAACGCCAGCTTCTGCTGCAAATGCAAATTCACATCTATAAGTTTCAGTTTTGTGTATATATTTTTGTATTTTTGATGTAATTTTGTATACCAATTTTGTTCTTCTTACCAGAGCATATGTGCTCAAGTAGTGCCATGACAGACCCTTCTTTCTCCTTTTGCTTGTGGTAGCTTTGAGCATCTGTACAAAGCAATCCATAACCTGAAAAAATAACCACAAGATTTCTTTGTTTAGAAAAAAACCACAAGCTTTAAAAGAGTTACACTACTATTTATTAGTTTCTTACTGGTGATTGCATCATTTGATCTTTGTACAGTAGGGTGGCGAGGTCCTTCCCTGTGCACCAAGTGTCATCACTGAATCTCCATTCTTGTTTTGACCTGCCAATCATTTTTATAGATGTTATACATATTAGTTTTGGATATTGAATAAGCGATGTTTTATATGTGTACACTTGACAAAATAACAAATTCTCTTATATTTCTTCTATATTGTCCATGAAGTGGTGGACAATTTCCCTGGATTGTTTTGTTTTGAAATGCTCGAAACCAATGAAGTTTGACAACTTGTGTTGTCAACAACAAAAGAGCACTTCATGTTAGAATCAGTCTTCATTTTCTACTAGTTACACTATGTTGATATGTCGTACGGTTACTATAGACCATCGTATAGTTACTCTTTATGTTCCTACAGTTACTCTTCTAATTCACATAGTTACTCTAGACCATCATAGAGTTACTCTTTATATTACTACAGTTACTCTACAATATCAGTATCACACAATTACTCTACTGTATTTACACAGTTACTCAAGTATTGATATACTTTAAAGGAGATGCAACCTTACCTTTTCCTCCCTCCTCTTCTTCACATTTTTCTCGATGCTGCCTATGATTTGTTGTTCTATCTTTGACAATTTTTTTCTGGGCTCCTCCTTCTTCCCTTCTTCTTCGATTATATTCTTCTGTTGTTCACCTATTTCTTCATTGCTTTTTTCTTTTGCATCTCGTGCAGATTTTCCATGGTCCAAACCTTCAGCTGGTTTTTCTTTCTTCTCCTCCTCATCATCATTTTTCTTCCCATCATTCTCATCTTCTGAGTCATTCTCTTGCACATATTTTCTTCTGAGGCTCATCCTGCCTCGCTTCCTCAGCGTGTCGTCCTTATCCATACCTTCATTCTCTACTTTGCTCGTCGTATCGACATCCTTATTGGGTAGTACATATGAACTGTCTTTGGGTTCTTGAACATTCCCTGATGTGAACCTCTCAGCAGATTGTTCGAATCCACCGACAGGTGACTGTGATTTGTCACCTTCATCTCTGAATTTTCTCCTCAGATTTTTGTTCTCCTTTTCCAGCTCGGCTATTCTATTTTCTAGTCGTTTCTTCTCTCTCTGCATTTCAGTGAATACCTCAACAGCAATTTTTGTGCATATCTCCTTCTGCATCTTTAGCTCCTCCTCGAGTATGTGAATTCTTCTCGCCAGGTTGGAGTCATCAGCAGGCACTCCTTTTCGGATGACTGTCTTTGCTGGCGCCTTGTCTGGCATTTGTTTACTTTTTGCCCTTTTCTCCGCAAGGTAGTAGGGCATGTCTTTCATTGTTCTTGCAGCTCGCCAGTTATCCCCCTGGTCTATATTCATACTTTCACAAACTTGTCCATAAAAAAATCAAAAATAGTATTTAACAATGCAAACTTGCAGGATTATGTTATATATTAGTTTTTGTAACAAATAAGAAATATTCTTACATCCTTAGGGTTCACAGCCCCTAAATCCATCAACTTCTCGACCGGCGCAGCCCACTTCTTTATCCTTGGCTTTGCATCGAGGAATGTTGGCTTTGCCATGTTTGTCATCTCATATGCCCAAACCTACATTTAAACAGAGTGAAAATTCAATGCATATGTAACTGCCCCCCATAGTCATCATTGTAACAATTTTGTAGATGAAGATAATTTCGTTCACTTACACATAGGCACATCACACACCCTGTTGTGTAGAGGGTGTTTTTCCCTTTCTCCCCTTTCCTCCTCAGCTGGACATTTTTCTTCAGCATCTTCATATTCCTGAAGATGCTCCCATGCACCAGCTTTCCCCAATTCATCTGCGTCGTTTCAGTAACATCATCTAGGTAGTGCAGTATGTAGATTGGTGTGCAATACTTGGTGTCTGGGAGTAGGAATGTTTCCAGCAGGTGCAACATCCATGCACGACACATGTTCTGGTAGTCCGATGGATCTTCGGTACTTGCAAATTGTTGCCAAAGCTTTGCTAAGTTGTCCTTGTGCAGGACATCCTTTTCCCTTAACCTCTTAGAGGTCTCCTCTTCATTTCCTTGTTTACCTGTTGCCCTGGCAAATTGTTTCCATATTGATCTCACAATCTCAGAAATTTTCCTAGGTATGATGTCCATACCTCTGCTTGGGATACCTAGAATTACCCCTACATCCTCAACCATCATCCTTCTTTCCACCCCTCTGGCCAGCAAAAACATGTCATCATCTACATATCTCTCTATCAAATCTTCCAAGAGGCATACATCAACCATAAGATTCGGTATCTTTATCATGTTTGCAAATGTCGTCGCCCTCATCATTCTTAGTTGATTACTTGTAAACACCACGCTCTTGTTGGCGGTGATGTAGCTCTTTAGGTAACACCTGTGGTACAACCTCTTTATCCCCACTGCAAACATATGAAAAGTTACTCTTAGTTTTTTTTTAGCATTACTTGTTACTCAGTCAAGTTACTCTTCAAATTTTCACATTTCAATCCACGGGGTAGGTTGATAATATTTTTAATGCTAACTGTTTATTCTTGTAACAAAAATTTTAATAAAGTTCAAGTAAGTGTCATATGATAGTAACAGCAATTTAATAAATTTACAAATCCATTCAATATTACCTTTAGCTGCCTTTCCTTTCTCCTTTTCTGTCCTCTTAATTCTATCCTCTTTTTCTCCCTCATAGGTAGCCTTTTCCTTTCCCTTTTCTTTCTTCCTCCTTATTTCCTCTTCTTCTATCTCGTCAGCAGCCTTATCTGTATCATTAGTTTCTTCGGCCTTCCCTTTCCCTTCCCTTTCTTTTCATGTATAGGAATGAAGTTACTCTAAATTTTTAGTCTTTTTTAGCTTAACAATATGGTTTTCATATGTCAAACTGATATGTAAAGTGTGCAAATTACTCTTTATTCTATAATAGTTACTCCAGCATTTACTCTAGTTACTCTAGGATATCATACAGTTACTCTAATGTTCTATATCAGTTACTCTTGGTATCATGTAGTTACTCTACTTCTTATAACAATTGCTCTTTTAACATGCGTTGTTACTTTCTATACGATATCTTTCTGTTTCTCGTTTGTAATGTGCATGCTATCATAAATTACCTTGTCGTTCTTTGCTCTCCGCTTTGTCACTCCGAGGTTTGCCAATCTCGGTAGCTCCTTTGCCTTCTTTCTCATCCGTACCCAGCTTACTTCGTTTTGCTCTTTTCTCAGACGGTTTACTCGTCAGGGGATCTGCAGCCCCTCTTTTCTTCCTTTTCGTTTTTGACAGAGGAGTCACAGAAGCAACCTCCTTCTCCCCTTTCACAGCTTCTTCTTGTCCCGTTTCACCCGTGTTCGCATCCCCTTTTTTCATCTTCTTTTCTGCAATTGCTTCTTTCTCCGCTACATCTATTGCCTTGGGCATCGTATCCCCTTTCAGGGTAGTATGTGGTTCTGCGGCCGCCGCTACTTCTGGTTCGTTGGCCATCTTCTCCTCGGCCTGATAGGGCTCCATTTCGAAGTCTTTGTCTTCTTCAATCACTGATCGTAGATTCCTTCTCCACGGCGGCATTGTCGAGGTCTTCCTTGATGCTTTCTTTGTTCTCGTCATCTTGGAAGAGGTAACTGATTCAGAATTGAGATGCAGCGAGATGTGGAATCAAAGATGATGGAGATGGAGGAGCAAGTAGAGATGGAGGAGTTGGGGATAGAGGTTGCTGCGGTGATTTGGTCGCCGGTGATTTTTGCACGAGAGGCAGAGTGATGGCAGAGGGGAGGCAGAGCGACGGTCTGAGCAAGGGCAGTGCGAGGGTTTTGGGCAGGTCGCGTTCGAACGATTTCCGCCTGTTTTTCTTTTTTGAAGTAATTACGGGGCAATGCCACCGCGTGCTGCTGCCGGGTAACTTGCCCAATGCTACCCGCCGGGCAACAAATTCTTACTCTCTCTCTCTCTCTCTCTCTCTCTCTCTATATATATATATATATATATATATATATATATATATATATATATATATATATATATATATATGGATAAAAGAATTGTGTACCCGAGTACATGTAGCTTACATGTACCCATCTTCATTTATGATGATTGTAAAATGTTACTGAATAATCCAACCTTATATATGTAAAGTATACCCCTTAGATAAGATGTGTACAAAAAATCACTATAATTTGATATTCATAGATCATCCGGTGTAAGAAAACGTGTATTCTCTAATCAATGGTAAGTTGCAGAAATTATATAAACCATTGAATGATATATTATTATATCTTACAATCTATATAAGATATGGCTATGATTTTTTAAACACATCTAATCTATATGTTATTAAATCAATCCATATGGTTGGATTTTTTCATCATACTCCCCATGTATTATTTTAATGGCCGATACACATAAGTTACATGTACCGGCCAGTACACACTTTCTAACCTATATATATATATATATATATATATATATATATATATAGAGAGAGAGAGAGAGAGAGAGAGAGAGAGAGAGTCAGGCTAGTGTACACTCGAGTGTACCGGAGGCACCGTACACCTCAGTCATTTTTAAAGATGTAGTGACTTTTTGAAAATTCTAAACCATTTATCTTCTTAGATATCTTGAGAACATATTGTATAATAAATTTTAGCTCATTTGGATACTTATAGGTCATGCATCTAAAGGATGAAAGAATCATGCATTTCAAATTAGTTTTGTGTGTTGATTTGGTAGTCCTTATATGACTGACATATACTCATCCAAATGAGCTCAAATTTTGTATGTGGCCTATTATTATTGTAACCATGAAGATCAATGGATTGGATTTTGGAAAGACAAGGTCTAGATAGGCAAATACTATTGAGGTGTATGGCATAATCAGTACACTCTAGTGTATTCTAGCCTGACTATATATATATATATATTATTAATTAATTAATTAATTATTTATTTATTTATATGATCCAAGATAATAAATTATTGAGTTCTATTTGTTCTCTAATAGCACTAATTCTAGTCATGTGTGTGCGTGTGTGCATGGGAGGGGGTTTCGCGGGTGTGCTACCGTGTGTGGGTGTGGGTGTTTGCGTGTGTGTGTGCGCGCTCACTCATCCATGTGTGTGTGTGCGTGCGTGTGCATGTGTGTGTGCATGTATGTGTGTGTGGGGGGTTGTCTGTGTGTATATGTGTGTGTGTGTGTCTGTGTGTGTGTGCGTGTGTGTATTTCACATATATATAACTATTGAGGTCACTAAACCTACCATCTTCATTAAAGTAGGAATACAGAAAAGTTAGAACAATAAAGATGTATATAACAATTTGAGAGAAACATGTGAAACAACAATATTGATTTATAAAACATAGCATGTTGTATGATAATGAAACACTAGACATTCTGCAATCTGGATATAGCCCACCCCACAACTTATGCAGCTTACCTAATTACACTTGCTGGTAGCATTTTTTAAGTGAGGTTCCCTATATTTTCTAGTCGACCAATAGATGTGGGACAAGTCTATGAACACTTTCCTCACTGTAATGTCGCCCTCCCAAGAAACACAGATTACGATCTCCAATCCCAACCAGAAGGGATAAAAAATCATCAAAAAAGATGAATCTAAAACGAACTCCCATGCTCAGATTCTTTTAGTATTATTTTTCTTATATGTTTCGTTGTTTGAGGTTCACATTTCAGAACACATTTATCTATGCTTTTTTACGAATTCAGTAAGGCCAATGATTCCTTCTTTAAGATATGGTGTGGTGGGAACTAGTAGTATGAATTAGGAATAATAAGGTTTCCCTGCATATACCATAAGAGGGAGAGGACCTAGATTTGATGATGGAAACTTGCCCCTAGTCTTGCTTAGAGCTACAAAAATGGCTGGGTGTGTTAGGATTAGGTGAATTGTTGCAGGTGTAGGCCTATTAGAGTAGCGGGTATGGGTCAAAATTTAGCATTTGAAACAGGTGACATTAATTGTAAACATTCACTATCTAACCCGGTAGGTAGTGAGCAACTCAGGCATGACCCATAAAAATAACAAAATGTTAACAAGATATCATTAGTTGCCAGTATATGGAGGACCATTCTAAATCTAGCCACACCAAAAGTGACCCTTTGGCTTATAATACTGAACCTATGTAATATTATACTGCACCAAACAAGAAAAAGAAATATTGATTCATTCTCTGCAATTTAGATTGAATGTGATGGGATATGCTTATTTCATGTGCCAACAAGGCCACAACAGTTATTTGCATTATAATAGTAAAGCTATTTGTTACGGTTGATAAACTATTTGGCAACTGATAGAGCAGATATAGATACATAAACTTCCACACAAGATTTGGGTCCCAAAGGAAGGAAGAGACAATCACAGAAAATACAAATGCATAGTAGTTAGAAATAAGTCAAAAAACCTAAATGGCACATTTACCAAATTTTATTTCCTAAGTGGCACATTCTTAAACTTATTGTCTAAAATGGCACATTTGCAGACCAATGTGTCCCCTACTGGGACGCATTGCTCTCTCGGGAGGAAATGGACGCATTGCCCCAACAGGAGGGTAATGCGTCCCGAAGCTAGACGTATTGCTTTTTTTTATTTCCTAAGTGGCACATTCTTAAACTTATTGTCTAAAATGGCACATTTGCAGACCAATGTGTCCCCTACTGGGACGCATTGCTCTCTCGGGAGGAAATGGACGCATTGCCCCAACAGGAGGGTAATGCGTCCCGAAGCTAGACGTATTGCTTTTTTTTATTTTTTTTACATTTTTTAATTATGATACCATGTATATTATATATGCATATATATGTTAAATTGCTAAATTAATATAATCTACATTAACTTATATACAATTAGCCATATATTTAAAATAATATCTGAAGATAATAAAATAATAACAGAATATTATATTTATTAAAACATAATATTTATAAATATATATAAAAATATTCAAAATTAATAGATATAATACTAAAATTATATAATAAAGTTTAAAATTATAAAAAATAAAGAAAATATATACATGTATTTATTTGTAAATTTAGAAGAAAATAAATAATATAGCAACAAAAATAAGAAAATCATAAAATAAAAACTAATAAGGTAGTATAAAAAACACGTTGGTGCACATAAATATACTGGTGGTAATTTCATATATATATATATAATGTATATATTATGTATATATATTATGTATATAATATATATATATATATATATTTATATACATATATATATTATGTATATATCATATATATATATATTTATATATATATATATATATATATATATATATAGTCAGGCTAGAATACACTCGAGTGTATCCGGAGTGGAATACACTCAAGTAGTTTTTCATGATGTAATATTTTTTTTGAAAATCTAATCCGTTGATCATATTAAACATCTTGTGAACAACTCATACACAAAATTTGAGCACATTTGGATATGTATAGCTCATGTTATGAAGACCGCAAAAATTATGCATTTCAAATTAGTTTCGCGCGTCGATTTTGTCACCCTTGGATGAGTGGCTTACACTCGTCCAAATGGGTTCAAAATTTGTATGTAGCCTAGTTATAGTATGACAGTGAAGTTTAATGGTTTACATTTTACAAAAAATAGTCTTGATATGCAAACCCACTTGAGTGTATTCGTGTGATCCGTACACTCATGTGTATTCTAGCCTGACTATATATATATATATATATATATATATATATATATATATATATATATATATATATATATATATATATATATAATGTATATATATGTATATATATTATGTATATATATGTATATATATATTATGTATATATATAATGTATATATATATGCGTATATTTATATATGAATATGTACACACACACACACACACACACACACACACACACACATATATATATATATATAGAGAGAGAGAGAGAGTCCAGGTAGAATACACTCTAGTGTACGGATCGCATGAATACACTCAAGTGTGTTTGCATATCATGACTATTTTTTGCAAAATGTAAACCATTGATCTTCACCTTCATACTATAACTAGGCTACATACAAATTTTGAACCCATTTGGATGAGTGTAAGTCACTCATCCAAGGGCAACAAAATCAACGCGTGAAACTATTTTGAAATGCATAATTTTTGCGGTCTTCATAACATGAGATATACATATCCAAATGTGCTCAAATTTTGTGTATGAGTTGTTTACTAGATGTTTAAGATGATCAACGGATTAGATTTTCAAAAAAAAATATTGCATCATGAAAAACTACTTGAGTGTATTCCGCTCCGGATACACTCGAGTGTATTCTAGCCTGACTCTCTCTCTCTCTCTATATATATATATATATATATATATATATATACATATATATATACATATATATATATACATATATATATATGGCTACTCACTCGCTGCCCGCGCGGGTAGATAAGCCAAGTTACCCGTGCCTAATTTAACGCTGCATTCTGTTGACATGGGGTAGCGGTGGCACAATTGTAATTAAGTATTAAGATGTTTTACGTGCATGGAACGTAGCAGTGGCACTATTAGTAATTTTATTGTAAATAACTAAACGTGCATGGTGGGTGCATGCCTGATCCAAGAGTACAAATAGCAGCAACATCTTCGTCAATGTGGGATATGTATGTACCGGCATGCACATCTGACAAAATTGGTGTCTTTTAATATCTTGAAAAGGACAAAAAAAAACTAACGATATTTCATCCTATATCTATAAGTGGGTAGTATAATAATACATATATGGATGCTACGTGTATGTGCATAGTATGTGTATATGATTTGTGGTCTTGTCGGGTGTAATCAAATATTATTTGTATAGTTAGTAATAAGGGCAAGTAAAGAAAGATGATATTCTGTAATAAGAAGGAAAATTTTGTAACTAGTATAGATAATTTGTAATAGAGAGGAAACAAATGTAACTAGTATAGATAATTTGTAATAAGAAGGAAAAGTTTGTAACTAGTATAGATAATTTGTAATAGAGAGGAAACAAATGTAACCAGGGATGATATTTTGTAGTATAATCTGGATGTATCGAATTCTACTATCCAAGAGAATGAACCTCGATACAGTAATAGTTGTAATAATAAGGAACACTTTGTAATGGAAACAGAGAATTCGTAATGAGAATGGGAAATTTGTAACCAGTAACGATATTCTGTAATACAACATGGGTGTATGAAGTTTTATTATCTAAGAGAATGAAAATGGGTATATAAAAATTATACTAAGAAGGAATGTTTTGTACTGAGAATTGAGAATCCATAATTAGAATGAAAAAGTTGTAATTAAGGATGACAGTCTATATTACATTCTAGATCTATCAAATTCTCTATATAAGAGAATAAACTTTTGTACAAAGTAAGTTATAATAAGAAAGAACATTATGTAATGTTAATAAAAAAATTGTAATAAGAATTAAAAAAATGTAACCAAGGATGGTGTCTTGTAATACAACATGGTTGTATCACATATTATATCCATATCATGTATGCTCCCATTTGAATGTGGTAATCAACTAATGTCTGCAACTGTCTTTTCTGCTACTTCTTGCACTCATAATTAACTAACGTCTAATTATAATCATGTTGTAACCAATAATGGCATTATGTAGCACAACCTAGGTGTATGGCATTTACTTATCTAACAAAATGAATTCCGAGTACATAAAATATATAGTAAGAAGGAGCATTTTGTAATGAGAACATAGAATCCATAATGAGAATAAAAAAGTTGTATTAAATATGACATTCTGTATTACAGTCTCGATCTGTTAAAATAACTATCTAGGAGAACGGGATTAATTGTAATAGGAAGGAACAATATGTATTTTGAATAAAAAAATTGTAATGGGAACGAAAAAAATGTAACCAAGGATGATGTCTTGTAATAAAATCTGGATGTATCATATGATGTATCCATATTATGTATGTTCTGGTATTCACGTAGTAATTAGTTAAATAAAATCATATGGTATGCATGGAACCAACAGATTCTCGAGATTTGATTTACATTAGATGCACTCTATATTATGTACGCTGTAGTCTTCACGTAGTAATCAATTAATTAATATCAATTGACATGCATGGAAGCAGCAAGTTCTCGGGATTTAATTTACATTATATGCCACCGCTCGCTGGGAAGATAGTCGGAACATTAATAATTACTGCACATGCCACCGTCTTTTTCAACATTAGCTAGAATTAGAAATTACCATATATGCCACCGTGTAATCAAGCCACGGGTAGCAAATTGTAGATGCCCGCGCGGGTATTCAATACAAACTATATATATATATATATATATATATATATATATATATATATATATATATATATATATATATATATATATATATATATATATATATATATATATATATATATATATATATATATATATAATGTGTGTATATATATATATATATAATGTATATATTATCTATATATATATATATAATGTATGTATATGTATATTTTTGATATTATGTATCATACCTTTAATATATATATATATATATATATATATATATATATATATATATATATGTATATGTATATATATATTTATGTGCACCAATGTGTTTTATATACTACCTTATTAGTTTTTATTTTAGTATTTTCTTATTTTTATTGCTATATTAGATTTTTTCTTCTAAGTTTACAAAAAAATACATGTATATATTTTCTTTATTTCTATAATTTTAAACTTTATTATATAATTTTAGTATTATATCTACTAATTTTGAATATTTTTATCTACATTTATAAATATTATGTTTTAATAAATATACTATTCTGTTATTATTTTATTATCTTCAGATATTATTTTAAATATATGGCTAATTGTATATAAGTTAATGTAGATTATATTAATTTAGCAATTTAACATATATATGTATATATAATATACATGGTATACATGTTATCATAATTAAAAAAATTAAAAAAAAATATGTCTGGCTTCGGGACGCATTTATCTCTCAGGAGAGCAATGCGTCCCAACCGGGGACACATTGCCTCCCGAGAGAACAATGTGTCTCAACAGGGGACGTATTGATCTGTAAATGTGTCATTTTGAACAATAAGTTCAAGAACGTGTCATTTAGGGAATAAAATTTGACAAATGTGCCATTTAGGTTTTTTGGCCTTAGAAATATATTGTTTTTTGCAAGATGAAACATGCACCTATCAAGCAAAGTAAAATCCGGACAAGCCAATGCATGAGATCTAAGAAACAATTGGTGACGAATTAGGATCACGAACTGGAGTCATATAGGCCACTGTATTATATTTTTCGTTGATTGTTTCTCTAGTGCAGCTTCAAGTTCCGTTTCTAGAAGTGGTTGGAACGATGGATAATCACTTGAGGGGCTACGCCAAAGAAAGATCAAGCTACACAGAGTCACATATCAAGGCTTGGCGGCTGTAACAGGCAGGTGATAAGATGGCGCCATTGCGCGCGCGGTTCATACCAGAAAATACATCTCATTGGAAGAGAAGTAGGAGCCGCAAGCTTGCAGCAGGCTGCTAAGGTTGGTGTCTTGACGGCGCACAATGAGTGGCAACCCAAAAGAACAGGGACGCACCATAAGTTAGATAACCTATGGGAGCGTATGAGTCCTATCTTTTGATAATCATATATCAATCAAAGCTGCTCATCTCTTATCTATTTATATATGCTTTGTCCTGCAGGTATCCAAACATGTACCTACACCCCATTTTCACAGGTCAACCTATGGGTTCTTGCTCACTTTGGCGACACAAGAACACTTACAGTTGGATTATAGATGGTGGTCGGACGTGGCAGAATGCCCTAACAGCATGTGCACCTTGTGGGCTCTTTCCCATGCATAGGTGCTGAATTGATCCTGTACATACAAATTAAGTATAATGTATGTAATCCTATCTGAAAGCACATTATTGAATGTGACTGAAGTCGGGGCTTGATACAGGACGCCAATTATACACGCCGCGGCATCTTTGGATAGCTGGACAAGCCAAGGGCACCACTAAGCTGCAGGAACAGCAGATAATCGCGGACGAGCCAAGGACAGCAAAAGACTGTTTGACTGGCGCAGCACCTCGCCGATGATCAGCAAGGATTCTTCAGCCGTTGCCCTTCTAGCTGGGCGTTCCTCTGAACCAGCAGGGCGCCGTGACCGATAACAGCGGGTACTCTGTATATATGTATCCCTTCCCCTAATTAGAAAGGTATCGTTTGATTGCATGTAATTTACTTTGAAGGATACTCTCACTGTCCGCTGATGGCTAAATCACCACTCCACGCTGACTGGTGTCAGCCAACAAGATGATCAGTGAAGGGGGGAGATTACCAATTGATGGGAGGAGGAGGATAGTGCCGTTAGTGGGTGACTGATTGACGAGGACAAGAAGTAGAGGACTAGAGTGGAAGATAAGAACTCCGCGGATGGTGGTAGAGCGGCTTCTGCTGTTACAGCCGACGGACGTACCGCTGCTGGCAGCCCACAGAACGGCTGGACTGAAGAAAACGCAGTGGAAGAAGGGAGAGCCCCGGACGGCCTGCTGCTAGGAACTG
The DNA here is from genome assembly GCA_963693085.1 of Alisma plantago-aquatica. NCBI lineage: Eukaryota > Viridiplantae > Streptophyta > Magnoliopsida > Alismatales > Alismataceae > Alisma > Alisma plantago-aquatica. The sequence goes on from OY856409.1 coordinate 96,935,695, forward strand.
ATGGCGTGACGGGCGCTGAGTGGCTGTTGTGTCCACTTTTTTAAATTAAGTTTTTTTTAGTTCCCATATATAATATTATTTTTGATGTATTGTAAAACTTAAGACTCTTTGTGTGTTACCAAGAGGTCTCAGATTCGACCCCCGACTACATCATGAATAGAATGACTACTTTTAAAAAATATATTATTTTTCATGTTATTTGTCAGTGTAGTGGCATTTGAATGATAAAGTTGATGTACGGTCGAGAGATTGCATTTTCGAAATCTCCCGACAACGGGATGAATGAATTATTAATTTTAAAAAAAATTAAACTTGTGCATGCTAAACAACAAAATAAAGAGATAAGTACAACAAAAAGAAGAAGTAAGTTACTTCCGTCTTTGTTTTTGTTAGTTAGCATACTAAAGTCCAAAATTTAAATCGAGTAATATAACTTTAAGTCTGTGTAGCATTATTTTTTATCTTTACTCAACATTGAGTTTTCTAAAGAGATATGTTAAATGACCAGAAATGGGACTAGATTTCAGACTCTTTTTGTCTTTCTACATGCATAACAACAAAATGGAAGAGGAAAATAAGTTGCTTTCCTCCTCTATTTTATTCTTGTGCAAACGACAAAGAAAATCCCAAATTTGGTTTCATTTTTGGTCCACATATCATTTCTAAGAATAATGATATGTGGAGCAAAAGTGACACTCACATTCGTTTTGATATGACGTAGTTTGTCATACTCTTTTTGACGTTATTTCTCGAGTTGGTTTAATGGTCCTAAAAGAGGCTCATGTGGCCTTCCTTCGGGCACGACCTAATAGTATCCACTCCCAAAATTATGTTTGACATGTAGTTAATTGATTGGATAGATGGAAAGAAACACATGTGTTGACCTCACCAAAGTCTTTTCCCTGACTAGCATTCTTTCATGTAATTGTAAAGAATGCTAGGCAGAAGGTTATGTCGATGCACAGAAGATACCTTAGAATACTTGTTTATGCATGACCTCTCTTCTGGGGCGCCTTGAACATGTCACCAATAGGAACTTTGTGTGTCTACATTTTATAATTTTATTTTTACAAGTTTGTCCACCCCAAAACTAATTGGCAGCTGAATTTATTGTTCGTGCTTCTATGAAGGCATTTTTGTAAGATATGTTTGTAAAGAAAGGAATACAAGATATTAATGCAAAATATGTATCTTTAAATAAGTTTTTGTTTATTAGCTAGTAAATCTAATTAGATATTTTTATTTTGTTGATAGTATATATTCATTATAGTATGGTTGATGTATTATGAATAAACCTGACAGATGGCATGAGAGATTGCTTAATTAAAGAGCTCACAAAAGATATGTACTTCACTTTTATTTCTCCTTTTTCTTATCCTCTACTTTTTGTTCTTTTGAGTTTTAGAAGTATCTTCTCTATTTCTCTTTTCGATATGTAGATAACAAGAACTAGGGATGGCTCTAGTTGGGTAACTAACACTCTTGCCTTCTTCTCAAATCTAAAACTATGTATTTATACATATATAGAATATTCAAAAGTTTTACATATATTATTTTGTCAAATACAATATCAAATAAATTGTTAGCTAGAATGGTCAGCGTCATCTTTATAATCAAGTGGTCATGGTTTAAATCTTACTCCATTGTATGTGTCTCACTTCATTAAACTCACCCCTTCCCTTCTATTACAATTAATAATAATTCATCTAACTCAATCTTTCCTGTTGTAACATTTTGGAACCGTGCGCCACTGGCCACACATTTATGCTATTATTGTATGTAGAAAATAAGTACATATATAGAATACTAGTGCAAAACACATGAATTAAGATTTGACTAGGGAGATAGACCCAGAAGTAAAATGAGTAGAATCAACTTTTCAATTTGAAAATGAGTTTTTTTTATTAGACATATATTGTGTATACACGATTTTAATGATATAATACTTTAACACTTATTTAAAATGAAGGGAGACATTCATTACAATTCATAAAATAAAAATAGATTGTCTGAAAGAAAGTAAGGTAAGATATAAATCAAACCAAAGATTTGAATACTACAGATTACTTAATTGCAGATCTCATAAAAAAATATGCACCTCAATTTTATTCTTCTTGTTTCTCGTCATACATTTTCTTTATTCTCTTAAGTTTTAGAATTATTTTCTCTCTTTCTCTTCGGCATCAATAGTTAACAACCATGCATTTATGATATTATAATGTGTAGGAAACAAATATAGATCGAGAATACTTATACAAGAGACAATGATTTTTTATTTGACAAAGGAGACAAACGTGAGAGTAATACGAGTAAGAGTAAAACTATCAACTACAAATTGAGTCTTCTATTTAAAATAACTCATATATATATATATATATATATATATATATATATATATATATATATATATATGTGTGTGTGTGTGTGTGTGTGTGTGTGTGTGTGTGTGCGCATATGTGTGTGCGCGCGTGTGTTTGTGTGTCTCTTATTATATGAGATGAGTGGCTCCATACTTATCTAAATTAAAGTGAGGCATTCATTGTTCAAAATGTTCATCAACAAATCAAATCAAAGCCTCAGAATACCATAAATAAAACTAACAAATCAATTGGGAGATTAATTAACAAAAGATCATATTAAAATTTTGTGCATTTTACTTTTCTTTCTCTTGATTAGTATTCTTTCCTTTATGCTCTCTTGAGTTTTGTAATTGTGTTTTGTCTACCTATCTCTGCCATATGCAGATAATAAGCATGCATTTATACTATCATGGCATATAGAAACCAACATAGCTATGAAATGCAAGTGAAAAGAACAATGAATTGGAAATTGACAAAAGAGGTTGACCCATAAGTGAGGTGAGTGACTAAAATTTCCAATTAAAAACTGAGTTTTTATTTATATATATGTAGTTTTCATTGCATGAAATGAGTGGCCTCATACTTAGATAAAATGAACTGAGACATTCATTCATATAAGTATTCATCAGCAAACAAATCGAAGACTCAAATAACATGAATATAATTAATAAAATGAATTAATAGATTATTAAATAGAAGAACTCATAGAAGATCTCTTTTATTCATTTTTCTTTATCTTCTTTCTTAGCATCCACTTTATGTTCTCTTAGGATTCAAAATGAATTTCTCTCTTTCTCTTATGCATTTGCAGATAAGAACCATGTATTTATACGATTGTGCTGATGTAAGACTCAAACCTCAAATTAAAAATTAAGTTTTTTAAAAATTATAAAGGCATTATTTATATATGATTTTTATGGTATGAGAGGAGTACATTCATGTTAATTGAAAATGTGAATTTTTCATAACATGTTGAGGGGTTCACGCGCTTGATGCGTAGTGGAATCACCCTCCAACAAGTTGTATGTCTATCGACTTAGTACCCCCACCAACGCATGTGTTTTTTTCTCGAGACCTACCTTTTATCAGTGTGCTGATGTAAGACTCAAACCTCAAATTAAAAATTAAGTCTTTTAAAAATTATAAAGGCATTATTTATATATGCTTTTTATGGTATGAGAGGATTGCATTCATGTTAATTGAAAATGTGAATTTGTCATAACATGTTGAGGGGTTCACGCGCTTGATGCGTAGTGGAATCACCCTCCAACAAGTTGTATGTCTATCGACTTAGTACCCCTACCAGCGCATGTGTTTTTTTCTCGAGACCTACCTTTTATCAGTCTACGACTGCCATCCAAAATGTAGGGTCTAACATAGATGAAGTCCAAATAGGTGTATAACAAAGAGTGATTGTCCAAGATTGAATGTTGAATTAATTGTTGTTTAAAGGGGTTAATGAATTGTAATCAGGAGAGAACAACTCATAAGTACACTACTTTTTCCTTTTTTTTCTCCACAGATCTTTGCCTTAAAAAATATTTAAACACATAAAAATGTATCATAAGCTATATTAATTAATATGTTGATACCTATTGACGAAGTCATATCCTGTCTCCAAACAGCCCTCAACATGGGTCCCTCCACTGAAAATTGATTTATATTGTGCCTAAACAACACACAACACGTGATGAAATAATTTTTATATCTCGATTGCAATGAATGTTGATGATATTTTAGAACTCTTTAGATCTAAAGATCCATTTCTGACACACTTTTGGCAACACGTGTTTGAAAAAATCAGGTTCATCAAAAGATCACCTTTGGTACATATTTGGAGCATTTGTTAGCATGTTGTCTGTGTGTTTTTCAAAAGAAATATATTTGGAATGCCTCATTATCTAGTCTTGTTATTCATATCTCAACCTTTCACTTTTTAATGATATATAGGCGTAAATGACGTCACACATTTACATGCTCTCATTCAATAGAATAGTAAAATCGGTACTGCAAGATAAAAAAAGTATGTCTTGTTTACTACTATGGTAGCAGTCAACTTTGACATGATGTTCATTTTTATTATCACCAGTTAGGAGGGACCTAAAGGTGTTGCTGCAGGACAAAAATATGAAGAATAACCTACACATGCAGACTAAGTACATAATATCTAATATGTGTACTACAACACAACATCATAATAGGCAATATTTGTATGCAAGCAAGACAAAAATAAACACGAATAAGCAACCACAAAGAACACTAAGATTTATGTGGAAAGCCCCGCACAATGTGTGGAAAAAATCATGGGGTTAAAGTTCAATGGAGAAATCCACTAATCAACATATTACAAAGTTTGTCCCAAGCTTTGACCAAAAACTTGAGGAATATAGAGCAAAAGGAAGAGATACAAATTATACCATATCGGTATGTCACCACACGAAAAGGCCTCTCAGAAAAACACCCCCTTGCCGAGAATACCCGAGAGGAACAAGAACAGAGATGATGGTGGAGAATCTGGTATAGAGACCGGTGAAGAAATCAGAGTGGTGCTAGCCCCTCTTTCCTTTTCTTCTTCCTTCTTTCTTTCTTCTTCACAAAAAACATTTGAGTCAAACTATTTCTTTCCCAGCTTCACAAGCTACGATATATTATACCTCAGTAGCAGATAAAGCAACATATTTTTGTAATTTAGACTGTCAACTAATAGCTCCCCCTGTAAAAGTGAACAGAATCCCTGAGGTAGACTTCTTGTGATCAAGATCACCTTCCAAATCTACATCTGTGAAACCTGTAAGAACTGGTGGTACCCCTCCAAAGTATAAACAAGCACTAGATGTACCTCTCAAATATTTGAGTATCCATTTAACAACATTCTAATGCTCCTTACCCGGTTTAGATAAAAATCTACTAGTCTCACTAACTATGTGCAATATCAGGCTTAGTGCACAAGATAGCATACATCAGACTTCCTGCTATATAAGAGTAGGGAATGTGAGACATCTCTTTTTTTTCCTTCTTAGTAAAAGGACTCAATATGAAGTGACTGTCTAAGTGAGTCTCAAGTGGGTTCATCCCCTATCAAGCACAAGCTCAACATATTTCTCTTATGACAACCAAAGTTTCTTTGCTTTCCTATCATTCCTGATGTTCATGCCAAGAATATGTCTGGTTGATCCCCAAGTCATTCATGTCAAAAGACCTAAACAATTCATTCTTCAACTTGCCAATCATTTGAGCATATTTTTTAACAACCAACATATCATCAACATAAAGCAAGAGAATGGTGAAATTATCACCAAAAACTCTCCTGATATAAATGCAATGATCTTCCTTTGTCCTGTGGTAAACTTACTTTAGCATAAAAGAATCAAACTTTTTGTACCACTATCTTGGTTCTTGTTTCATCCCATATATGTAGAGACTTTTCTTCAATCTGCAAACTGTGTTTTTTGCCTTCCACTTTAAATCCTTCAAGTTACTACATATAAATCTCTTCCTCTAGCTCACAATGGTGGAAGGTTGTCTTCACATCAAGTTGATCAATATCAAGGTCCAAGCTAGTTGTCAAGCCCAAAATGGTGAGGATGGAAGTCATTTTTGCCATTAGAGATATCTCATCAAAGTCAATGCCCTATTTTTTCCCAAAGCCTTTAATAATGATTCTGGATTTGTATCTCACACTATTTTCATTCCCATCCTTCTTTCGCTTAAAGACCCACTTGTTCTTTAAGGCTTTTCTGCGTTCAGGAAGCTTGCATAACTCATAGGTATCATTTTTCTTCAGTAAGTTCACCTCATATTGCAATGCATGTAGCTATTTATCATTTTCCTGATGAGACTTTGCTTCCTCATAGCTTTCTGGCTCCCTCTATTTTGTGATCAATGACCATTCTGAATCGAAATATCTAGTAAATGCCCTTTTCTCTCTAGTAGACCTTCTCAACTATGGTTTTGCTAGATCTACCTGTTCGGGTTGCTCCCCCTACTCAAGAGCCTCCTGGTCTTAGACATCATGTGCACCATGATCATCCTCTGCCATATCATGAGGGATCTCATCATCCTCAATCTTCTCTACATCAACATTATACTGGACTGGAGATGGAACTAGTGTATCAAATATAGAATCATCTACAAACTGCTCAGTCTCTGTATTCATATTATCAAAATGCATTTGATCCTTAAAGAAGACCACATCTCTGCACCTAATCATCTTCTTCTTTTATGGGTCCCATAGTTTTTAGACAAACTGCTCATCACCATAACCAACAAAAATAGAGGTAGATATGTCATCAAGTTCCTACCTCTACTCCTTAGGAACATGATAAATGTCTTGCACCCAAATACTCTAAGGTGAGAGTAAGAAGATGGCTTCCCTATCCACACACTCTCTGGAGTATCAAACTCCAAAGGAATGGACGGTGACCTATTAATCGAATAGCAAACAGCATTTACTGCCTCTGCCTAGAACTGCTTAGGTAGTTTTGCATTCTTCATCATGCTTCTGACTCTCCTATAATGGTTTTGTTCATTTTTTCACCTATCATTGTGTTGTGGGGTTCCTAGAATTGTCTTCTCATGCCAAATTCGAGATCTTTCACAATAACATCTAAACTCTCTAGAAGTATACTCACCTCCATTGTCAGAGCAGAGGCACTTTAACTTTTTACTTGTCTTCCTTTCAACCATAGCATGGAATTTCTTAAAAGTACAAAGACATGATCCTTCCTCTATAGATAGTAGACCCACACTTTTCTAGATGCACCTTCAATATAAGTCACAAAGAATTTATTTCCACCTAAGGAGTTGACTTCCATAGGACCACAAACATCAGACTAAATCTTGTTTAAACATTAGACTTCTTCTCACATTAAGCATTGAACTGGAACCTATGTTGCTTCCTAAGCAAATAATTTTAACAAGGACTAGGAAGTGCATTTTTGCACAGGGGATTAATTCTTTCTTTACAAGAACTTGTAGTCCTTTCTCACTCATGTACCCAAGCTGCTTGTGCCATAAATCTGTAGAACTAGAGTTGACCACAATGTTGACACTATCAATGCAAACCTTTATGTTCATCTTGTACAAGGTGCAACAAACTTTTCCTCTAGCCACGACCAACTGTCTCTTGGTGAAAACAATTCTCAAGTCACCAAAATAATATTTAAAGCCATGATGTCCATTACATAGCCGAATATGATGTTATAATCAATTTTAGGAATATGTCTAACATTCTTAAGAAATATGGTATAACCCAACTCGGTCTCAATGCACATATCACCAATCCCATAAATCTTCATATAGCTTTCCGTAGCCATCTTCTTCATTCTAAAGTTCCCAACTTATAGGAGCAAAAGAAATGTCTATGAGGAGTGATGTGGCAAGAAGCATCAGTTTCCAACAACTACTTAGTGTTGGTCACTAATATATAGACAATGTCCCATGGTAACTCCACATGTGAGTAGCTCTACAACATCTGTAATGAATCCGGCTCTATTTTTATCATCATCTATCACTTTTATCTTTCTTTCTATGATTTCTCTTTTTCGTTATCTACAAAATTTCTTTAAGTGACTCAGTTTGTTGCAATAATGACAAACTATCTTACTTTTGGACTTTGACATGTGCTTTGACTTTCTCTTATCACCACCCTGGCTAGGACTCTAAATCCTCCCCATATCCTCAATTATAAGGTCATGTGAAGCATATTTCTATGTTGAGCTTTGTCGTCTTATCTCTTCATTCAGTAGGTTATTGGACACCAAGTCCAATGTCAACTTCATGTCTGGATCAGAGTTGCTGATAGAAACAACCAGAGTTTCCCAACTATTAGGTAAAGAACCAAGAAGTAAGAGTGCATGTAACTCATCATCAAGAGACAAACCCATTATTCTAGTTGATTTACCATATTTTTAAAATCATTTAAATGCAAAGAAATATTGTTGCCTTCTTTTAACTTTAAATTTACAAGTTTCTTGATAAGAAAAGCTTTGTTCTATGTTGTCTTCCTCTCGTACAATGACTCAAGCTTATTTCATAGATAGTGGACACTAGTCTCGTTGGTGATGATGGAAGACTGGCTCGTCAACCCAACGATGGATGAGTCCAATTCAATTCATATCCATCATTTTCCAGTCCTCATCCTTTGTGTATGCCGACTTTCTTGCATCTCCCTTGATCGGTTCATATAGATCACTACAATAAAGAAGATCCTCCATCTTGATCTTTCATGTCGGTCAATTAGATGCCATCAATTTCACTATGCTACTTTTGGTGTCCATCTAGTCCACGTAATGTGAACTGGGCTTTGATACCACTTAAAGGTGTTATTATAGACCAAAAAGATGTGGAATAACCTGCACATATGGACTAGATACACAATATCCAATATGTGTAGTGCAGTGCGACAACGTAATAGGCAAGATCTATATGCAAGCATAGATAAAAATAAACATGAACAAGCAACCATAGAGAACACCAAGATTTATGTGGAACCCCCCCCCCCACAATGTGTAAGGGAAAAACCACGGGGTCAAAGCTCAACATAGAAATCCACCAATCAACAAATTACAAATTTCATCCCAACTTTTGACCAAAAACTTAAAGAATATAGAACAAAAGAAAGAGATACAAATTATACCAGATCAGTATGTCACCACACCAAAAGGCCTCCCAAAAAATACCCCCTTGCAGAGAATACCCAGGTGGAACAAGAATAGAGATGATGGTGGAGAATCTTGTATATTGACCGATGAAGAAACCGGAGAGGTTCTAGGCTCTCTTTCCTTTTCTTCTTCATTCTTTCTTTCTTCTTCCTTATCTCCTCTTATTTCCTTCATGAACAATAGTAAATAAAAGGAAAGGTGGATCCTTGTTTTTGGCTTGTGGCTGCTCTATTGTTCTATCTATTGCCAATGGCAGTTGTTGTCTTCTTATAGAAGTAGCATGAGGGAAAGGGAACTAATCCTATTTCCATGCCAATGCCCTAATGGGCCTCACCCAGTTGGGATGGAAACTCTGGGCCACTGGCCCAACATGATATATTGTTGGCATGTTTGTTGCATGAGTTAACAATGTAATGCTATTCAATTTCTCCCCCAGAAAAAAGAGTTCTGGTTGATGCATTATCCACAAACACAAAAATTTTCATGTCCTATGCAGAAACTTGACTTACTACATATTCTAGTATTGATGAGTAGATGGCCATACCAGGATAAACAAGAGGTTTTTAATCATAGACATGCCCAACTTCAAAATTGTGTTAAGAGGTGATTCAAGGTATTGAAGAAGTAGTTTGCCTAGCTACTCAAAGAGGCAACTTTCTCAATGGAAAAAAGGCCATATTATCCTTGATTATTGTATCTTGCACAACTTCATCAAACCCCATGGATCCAAAAATACTTATTGCATGAGGGTTAGAAAAGTAATGGTATTGGTGATACTACTGAACCATTTGATTATCAATAAAACATAGACCAACATGCCACTTATGGCGAGATAGCTATGGTAAAAGTCTTAAGGATGACATAGATAATCGACTCTAGGATTTCTACAACTAGTCACAAGTAAATGTGTGCCTCTTATGCTACACTCTTTTTTTAATTGTGTTATAAGTTCAGTCAACTGCTCAAGTTGGACAATATGAATGTATTTTTATTCTAATGGGTGACATACTCTTGTATTAGAAAATTTAATTGTTGTTATATGTTCATATAGTGTAATAAAATATTGCATGTGCATTAATGCATATTGATGTGCACTATATCGGTTTACATGGAAGCCATTGACTATTTAATTGGGAGACATGTTGACAATAGTTTGCAAATTCCATACTATACTAGTTCTACATGTTTGGTAGCTATATACCATACCTATAAAGATGGGGCTTGGGGTTATTTGGTTTTACATGTCGTAACAAGATAATCCAATCCCAACTACACTTTAGTAGTTGTACTTAAATTTAGCCACAAAAACTAATTCCTAAGGAATTTTGCATGATTACACACAATGATATATATACAAATGATAACAACAAAAAATAGTTTTGAAGTTCAACATTAAGACTTGAGCTAAACTACAGGCATAGAGGGAAACTTGACCATCTCTATACACCTTAAAGGTAAGATACTTCTCCTAACTTTCATCCTCATCCTTAGGTATCTACTGCTATGGGTATTAAAATATTTGAAAGAATACACAAGACAATAATAGAAATTAGCAAATGATGGTATGCACTACAAGTGTTATTTGAGCATAATAGAGTAAAACTAACAAAGGAAACCAAGATGTAAATGAGAAAAAAAAATAAGAGTGAATAGAAAGCAAATAGAGATAAGGTACAAGTAAATTCAGTTATGAGGCATTCCATGATATATCAATTTACTCAATCATCTAACTGGACATTTAAATGAAGCAACAATGCAAAAATAGAGAACAAGCATCATAATTGTGAACAACTCGATTAGTTACATCATGCATTATAGGAATCAGTAAATGCAGCACCAAAAACTAACTCGTTAGGGAATAACCTAAGGAGTATGTGCAATGATGGCCAAATACCCATGATTTAGAGTCTAGGATCAAGGAGTACATGTAACTATGATCACACCCATATTTAGAGATGAATCTCAAGGATTATATGCAACCAAGGCCTAATATTCCACTCATAAGTTACATTATACTAGGCAAGTGTCACTATTTCATGATACTAGAGTGTGCCAAGTGGAAAATAAATCATTGTGATTATTTCATTTTCAAAAGAATACCATGAGGAACTTATATTATAATGAAAATCTAGATCATTATGCCATTAACATATTTCAAAGGCATCATGAATGATTTCAAGTGATATTTAACATCATTACAAACAAGTAAAGATTTTTTTTAAATGATTATTGATTTTGCAAAAGGTAAACTTATTATGCATCATTTAGTGATAAATTCAAAATAAAAGGGTGTACAAAGGATATGGTTGCCTAAACATCTCAAGTGGTAAACGCATACCTTATGTGTCCAAAAATATACCTTAATAAAGTACTTTTGTCCAAAATTTCATACTTCATCCTTGAAATACATTATGCATGTTAGTCAAAAATATCAAGATTCAATATCCATTTTGGCAAAGGAAAAATTGTGTGGATGTCCTGATTTCTTTTCTTCCAGCCTAATTGGAGATTAGAGGTATTGGATTTGGTGGTGAAAAATCAACTTGGAAGAGTTTTTATAGGGTTACGCATACAATACCTTATCAATTGCTAACATAGTGTGGGTTAATTAATCCTACCCCTAGAGATTTTTATATGAAATTCAAAACAAATTAAGTTGAATCTAAGACTACAAACCAAAAGTCAACTTAATTTAGAGAATTATAATGGAGTTTGAAATTTAGCTATTCCTCATTGTTTAGACTTACATGAATTTACGAAGAATCTAATTAATTAATTTGTGAAACAAAATATGTAAAATTTGTAGTTTTACATATTAGGGAAAATTCTGGAGGCTATATTCTTCAAGTGAGATGTTTTATCATATTTTATATTATAGTTAAAGTTAGTACTTGTATATGCTATGACATTAGCAAAAGAATGAAATGAGGCATGTTTCCTTTAATATATTTAGAATGTGATTTGTTTGTATAGATAGAAATAAGCTAGTTTTGGATGTCTTACTCAAGTCTTGGATCAGAAGTGATAGATCTAGAGTCATGTGAATAGATCTAAAATAATACTTATGCAATTTTTGAAACACAAAGGAAGGTTAATTGCAACTTGTTTAAAAGATAATACAGTGGAAATATAAAGCAAGTAATTAGACAATGAAGCAACCACACAAAACATATGATGTAGAGTGGTTCCAACAAAAGATGTTAGTCCACTACCTGATTGTTTCCAGCTAAGATTTCTAACCTATATTTTATTCCTTTTCTTTACTGATATAAAATACACAAAATAGTTGGTGTTTTTTGTGGCTCAAGATGAAGTCTGGGCCATCCCATCACTCCTTAATCTATGGATCATGATGATGCTAGGTTCCACATAGGTGCTAGGGCACAAGATGCATTGTTGGGAATAGAAGAAGAAAAAGGAGGGAAAATGGAAGTGAGGTTGTTTGGGTCATGCTCATAGGTCAGACCATAAGCGACCGCCCACAGACCCAACATTTGGTAAAAAGGTTAAAAGTTGGTAAAAAGGAATTATGATCACAAGGGTTTCAAAGAGACATAATTTTCTTATCCTAATTCCGAATTGAGTGAAATTATGTGTGTGGGAAATGTGAGAGTACACAATGAGTACAAGACTGGTGTAGATAAATACATATAAATGTTATCAAAAGCGGATGATAGAAGATGATGTATACATTAGGTACAATCACAATTTTATATCAAATTGAGTGTCACCGCTCACCATGTGGAAACAAGATAAGCTCAAAAAGTATGAAAACAACTCAAATCATTAAATTTAAGGCTAGAGTGAGGAATTAGTGCAAAGACAAAGTAGATAGTAAATATATGAGGAGAAATAAAAGTTTAGGTTATCACACTTTTGTTCATCTCCATTACTAGTTATGTTCACAATCATTTTGGAAAATGTTGTGGTCAGAATGGAGGTTCTTATAGAGAGAGAGATTTGATGATGATGTCACTCAATGGAATCTCGTCAGAATTGTCTTCTGCTAGTCTCGTGAAATTCTTACCCCCTACTAGATGAGCACTTCTCTATAGAATATGTCGACAACTCTGGTTGTGAAACTGGTTCAGGTTAAGTGTTGAATGTGGTGGCAGCATTAGAGGGGAATAAGAGTGGCAAAACCACGAACTAAATAGTCAAATGCCTTGGCTCTCCTTAGCAGTCAAATGTCTTGGTTCTCCTTCCACAAGGTAGGATGAAATCCATAGGGTTTAATAGCTCAAAGGCGGTCGTAGGTGGTGGGATTTGGCTTCTCAATCCCTATAGAGTATGACTAGGCAAGATGAGATTATTTGTTGGCTAGATGAAGGCACATGGTATGGCATGTACTAAGTCTGTTTGTGAAGAAAAAATGATGACTTCCTCTCTACTGCAGGTTATCTACTTCAAGAATTACAAAGGGGTTAACTCTCATTCAAGATAATGGTGGATCCAGAACTTAGAAAAAGTGAGGTGAGTGGGTATATGCCATTATAGTTGGGTTTTTGTCTGGTTGCATAGGGTTGTTATTCTGAATAAAGGGGGCATAGTAGAAGCATTGGTCAGTTTTGGAAATTATTTGAGACATGAGGGTGGATGGATAGTCGTTTCATATGGATGTCTCATACTTAGAAAAGGATAATGACAACAAGCATATGTCTAAGTCACCCATATGATGGTAGTCAACTACCAGATGTAGGTATACTTCCATTGCTATGCCTAGTTCAAGGGATTATATGGAAATGGTCATCTTTCCAAGTCATTGGTTAGGTGATGGTGGTCGATTGTATCATATATTATTTATATATGTTTCCTTGGGTTCACGGTTGTTTTCTCTGCACTAGTCAAAAGTTATATAGATTTATTGAGTGATGGTAGATTTTACTTTGAGTGCATGCATGGAAATGGTAAAAGTTGTGAACATGTTGATCATGTTGTGTAGTTGCGAGGGAAGTTGTAGGTAATATGCATATGTAGTGCTCCCTATCTCTTTAATGGTTATGATGAACTTATTCAAATTTCTTACAATATTTATAACTTCTAAATTATAAGTTCAAAATTCCTCAAATTCTAAGCATGTAACTAATATTATTTAGACTAACTTCTCAAAATAAGAATATAAAAATCTTTATGAGTATGCCTCCTACCTAGTAAATGGGATCAACTATTTTTATTTTTATCTTCAAAAGACAATAGTTTCGTAATGATATAATTTGGTAACCGCATGGTCTGGAAAATATCCTAATTAAATTTTTTTAGTTATTCAAAAAAAATGATTCAACATACTCAAATTATGGGCTAGGCTTAGAAAATTAAGTTTAACAAATGGAGAAGATTTACCATTTTCTCAAATGAGAATAAATATATGATTCAAGAAGTAAATTTGAATGAGGAATAAATTATATCGAATTACATGGTAATTGGAAAAAATAACCGACTGGGAGTTGATTGAATGACTTATTTATAAATTGGACTTAAAAATTGGAGGATTGAATGAATTGTACTTCTAAGGTCTAGTTTCTAGTATGTTCACTATATTTCTATGTTGCACTATTACGCTTCTTTTTTAGTAAAAATGTACTTTATGGGCACCATTTACTCATCACCATTTTGTTGACCCCGTTTACCCCCTTTCATGTTTTTAGGTGTAGATATAACACATATGCGGGTTTGGAGATATGTGTAAAGTGATCAAATGTCAGGTGTAAGTTTTTGTAGATCATGTTTATTATTATACATGATCATTTACAAATTTTCCTCTAATATGTATCCAATTTTTAAGTAAAGTCATGTAACTCTTATGTAAATGTGCATTGCATATTTCTTAGTGGTTTGTGGTAATTTATGTTCAATTGTACATGGTAGTTTTTTTGTGTGTGATGATCGTTGATATTATTTGAGGTTAAAATTTTGGAATAGAAAACCAAAATGTTATAATTCCATCACGACTAGTCGTTCATCTATCATTAGTTAGATAGTTTTTGTCCTGTCACCTAAACAAGGGAGGTGGGTGATGAAGTCATCCTTCCAACTTTTAACATGATTTAGTAGGGTTCATCAGGGTTCCACATCTAGTGCACCCATTGATGGACTCTAAGTGTGGATCTCCATCTTGTGCCATTTTTTCCCTTATTCTAAGCAAGATATGTAAAATGTATGATATTTCCCAATAAATATCAATGATTGTCAAATGCACTTATAGTTTCTCTTGCATGTTTTTATAGGTACTTTGGGACTTAATTATGGAAGGGAGATACAAAGGAGATTCTAGGATTTCCTCATCCAAGGAAGAACCTAGAAAACCCTAAATCTACCCCAACATATCCTAAAGTGACCAATGAATCAGTTGAAGCAAGGAGCACCATAAAAGTAAACTTAGAATATAATAGTACAAGCAAAAGCCTCCATAATAGTTGTGATACTTTGCCATGGCCATGATACAGTTGAGAAGATCATAGGCTTGATCCAGTCCAAAGCTAACATGGGACATGTCAGCCACCATGGCCATTTCCACCACCACGACCGTGGTGCCAAGCAACCAGAATGCCCATGCCATGTAGAACAGATGTTGTAGCAGCACTCCTTGACTCTCTTCCTACCTCCTTCTCCACAAGCATGGCACCTGCCTTGTAGTTAAACCATCAAGCCAGCATGTATGTGCTACTCTACCTCACTCTACCCAAATTTTATCTAATATTTTTATCTTTTCACATGATCATTCGCATCCACCATGGTCATTTTCACCTTCATCCACTATGATTGTGATGCCCACCATGATCATTTTACCTGCCTAGCCCTACTACTTCCCACCTATCATGTTATTAATTCACCCCCAGTTAAACCTAGACCTCCTAGGTCACTATATGTACACCGGTGTCAAATGGGAGTCTAAGGTTAGCATCTTCAAGCCTCCACAACTGCCACCCCTTATTATCCACTCATTTCACATCACTTCCCTTCACCTTCCATCCCAAAATGCTTGTTTTCTAAGATTTTGGACATATCTCTGCCAT
The DNA here is from genome assembly GCA_963693085.1 of Alisma plantago-aquatica. Taxonomy (NCBI): domain Eukaryota; kingdom Viridiplantae; phylum Streptophyta; class Magnoliopsida; order Alismatales; family Alismataceae; genus Alisma; species Alisma plantago-aquatica. The sequence continues at coordinate 96,951,730 of OY856409.1, forward strand.
TTTGAATACCATCCTACACCCTTGGAGGAAGAGGACGAGCTTGGAGCTACAGGAGGTGAGGAGTGGAACGTCTTCATCTAAATCCCATGGATTTTTTATGTTACGACCTCATCTGAGCTTGATTGTAAACTAGGGCTTACCTGAATGATTACATGCTTAATTAGATTGAACATCGTTTAGACTTGATTAAGGACGGTAGATAAATTGTTATGTTTCAAACTTTAGAAGGTATTATAATCATGATTTTAGTTTGGAGTATTAAGGTTTGAGAATTTAAACCATAATTTCCAAAATTAGGATTTTAATAGTATAAGAATATGGAACTTGATCAGGATAGTAGTATGGTAAATGATTTTTCATATTTTCTATGTAACTTTGATTTAATTAAATTTTGGATATAATATGTATACCTCAATCATTCATGACAGTGAAAAAATTCAAAATATTTGGATGTTCTTTGAATGTATCTCTCAGTCGCACTGTACTTCGACGGACCACGTTGATATAGTGTTGTTCAGTAGTGTAGTATTTGATTTTAATTATTTATTTGTAGCTCGGAATGATCTTGAATTTTTAATGGATATCTTAAATTAAATTTCAGACATAATGATCAATTTTCATAGTTTTTGGGTGAGTTTTTACCTATTTAGTAGATGAAACATAGTAACATTTTTATGACATAAAATTCAACTGAAATAAGAGAAAGTATAATGAGGAATCAATGTGCAAATTATACAAGCACCTCAATTGCTCTATATGATCAGCCTAACACACTATGAGATCTCATAATTTGTGATTCATTCCAAAGAATAGAAATCCTAGAAAGAGAGAGGGTTAGGGTTTGAGAGGAGAAAGTGGTGGAATTGTTGATCTAGGATTTCACCATCTGAAAAATGATGAAATTAGGTAAGTTCAGCTTCTTTGCATAGTCTTTCATGGTGAATCTTCTCCCACATGTCAAGATTCTATTCCTTCTCTGGTTTGCTTCAAAATGATATCAAATATCCCCTTTTTCTCACTCTTTCTCCATAATTCTCCATTACTAGGGTTTCTAAGCTGTAAGGAAGAAGAAAGTGGTGACTTGCTAGGTTTTTGATATGGATTCGAGAATTTCAGAGATTGGTTGCATTTTTTAAGGTTTTTTCACACCTTAGGGTGAGTGAGTACTTCCTTTAAATACTAGATTTCCTGAAAATGAGTTAAATCACCAATAATCTTCAATTTCTTAGTATTCGACTATAAATTGTAAACTGCCTTTTTGATCTAGCTTTTTCAAGATGATATGAAATGGATTATTTCTCTCTTGTGATGAATTTTAGATGAAAAATCATATTATAAATGGATACAATATATATAAATGAGAATTCTTAAAGTAATTGTAGAGGTTATAAGAATATATTGAAATCTAGGGTTTTCGACTATGACTGAAATTGTTTTATAATTGAATTAAGAAGTTTTTCTATTTGGCTTTCCTTGATTATGAATGATTGTTTATTATGAATGTGTAGTATAGATATGTTAGATACTATCTTGAATTTCATTTTATGTTATCATTACTTGCTTAATATCTCATTAAAGAGAGTGAAACTCTACAAGAATGAAAATTTGAAAGTTTGGGATTAGACATCATAAAATTCAAACCATGTGATCCTTTTATCATTATAAATCATTTATTCACGTTTATTTTTTATGCACGATATTTCTGTGAATGTGGTGGAAGCCCTATTTCAGTTCATACCGAGGTTTCATATATATGATTGGTGATATGTGGATTCTTGAGAGTAGTCTTAATTCAGTGAAAGTTTATGATGCATTAAATCTTAATGCAAGTCATGTGATATGTGGATGAGGAAAATGAAACCCTTAGGGTAGGGTATTTAGTGAATCAATTATTTCATATCAGTGTTACTCAGTATGTGATGTGGTGATGTTTAAAAGCTCAATTTGTGATACATATTACAAATGATGCATGAAATGAATTATTTACAAAGCTAAACTAGAAATGTTGATGGGATGATTGAACTGCGAATTCAAAGAGTGAATTAGACATTTAGTGCCTTGAACACTGTAAAATCCTCATAGGATGAGACCTACATTGTGAGGAGGAAATGACTTCCTGACTGGAGGTAGTCCATATCGAGGTAAGCCGGAGCGTACCAGTAGGGTGTGGGGGTCTTGACCGGTAGGGTGGACTCCTTAAATGATTGGTGTCTAACACCAACGGGGATGTTGGTTGTACCTGAGTTATGAGTTGTATTGATTAGTGGTTAGTAGGTATACTAATACACAATAAGCCTGAGGACTTTGACTTACCTCCTAAGTACCCAGGTTGAGAGGTGGAGTCTGAGATATTTGACCACCCATTAGCCGTCAAGAGGAAGATGTGTCAAGGCTCGTTGCAGATGAAATCTTACTCGAGAGATAGGCATAGGAACTCGGGTATGCTTTTAAGCCTTATACAGTGAGATCATAGCTTGTTGTGATAATTTCACTTGTTGTGGTACACCTCATGTGGGTTCAAGGCATAATAAGATGAATACAGTTCAATCAAGTATGTGCAATTATTCAATTATTCTTTGTAAGTTTCTAAATTATTAGTTCTCTTTGTGATTAATCAAGCATGTTCAGATATTGATTCACTCATGTATATATCTACAATATCCTGCCATATTTATATTTATGAATGATTAGTCCCTTGAAATCTCATTGATGTTCTAATTGATATCAGTTGCTCAACAGTATATCTATAATTATATAAGTGCTTTAAACTATTTTTTTGAAGTACCCATTCACTGAGCAAATAGGGTCACCCCTCTACTCATAACTTTTAGGGATAAATCATGGACTGAAGATGTCATCAATGCATCAGAGTAGATCTGCCATAGGATTTGAGTATGAGATTAGTTAAGTGTAGTCGGTCCCTGTCACTTGTCGTCCTTGTATATAAGTGAGAGAGTTGTAAATGATGATGTGTATCTTTGTTTCCTTAATAAGAGAAAATGTATTTGATTATCATGTCATATGCACATGGAAGTGTGAGAAACAAAATGAATAAATATGTATCTTTATTGTTGAAATCACATTAGTACAGTCAAGTTTTAAATTTCCTTGAATATTTAGATTATGTGATTGAATGTGCATAAACAAGGAGTTTGAAATCAAAGAGAGAAAAAAAGGGTGATTGAAATTATGTTTAAATCCTTGACTTATGTCCTAATCTCGCTACTAAAATGATGGTCTATAGCGTCGGTTTTTTAATCCTGTAGCATCACTTTTTTACCGACGCCTAAGTGGTCGTCGCTATAGAATTTGCTCTATAGGGTCAGTTTTTTTTACCAAAGAAAACCGACCTTATAGAGTAAAAACCGACCCAAGAGGCTATAAAAAACCTAACCCTAGCGAGAAAGAAGAGGTTGTAAGGTCAGTTATTCCTAAAACAACTAACCCTAGAAATGTCTTGTAAGGTGGGTTATTGCTAGAAAACCGACCCTATAAAGCAACAGAGGTTTTCTCGGTCAAGAAATACTTCATTCAAGAAGGATTTCGGTCGAGAAAATTGTCGAACAAGAATGTATTGTCTTAAGCTTTTAGAGGTCTTCTAAGGTCGGTTATTTCTAAAAAACTGACCCAATAGAGTACAAAAAATGAGCGTTCTGATCCCATTGCTTCTAAGGTCAGTTATTTCTAAACAACTGACCTTATAAAGCAATAAAGGTTTGCTCGGTCAAGAAATTTGTCAACCGAGAGATCTCTAAGGTCGGTTATTTGAAGAAAACCGACCCAACAGGGAAGCGAGTACCTGATAAGTTTGCGTTGAAGCTATTAGGTCAGTTATTTTAAAAAAAACCAACGCAGTAGGTCTCTAAGGTCGGTTTTTTTAAATAACCGACCCTAGAAGTCACATTTTTTTAAAGAAAAATTTTGTAGAACAGAAATCTTCAGAACAGAAATCTGGTTTACACAGTTTAAAACCTACAATAGAAATAGACTTGCGAATGCAATGATGCAAGCTAGAAAATGCACTCCAAAGCCATTTGCTAGATTTTCTCTCCAATCCTTTTTGAGTTGATGTATTAATCTCCAAACCACACACATTCATAACAACAATAATTCAAAATATTCAGTTGAGACATACTCATACACATAGTACATACTAACATTCATGCAAGTCTAAGATATATTCATTCAGTTGAGACATAGCACATACTAACATTCCTACACATAGCACATACTAACAACAATGATAGATTGCAAGTCTAAGATGATATTAAAATTTTTGTCAGATACAAAAGTAAATTTGATAGAGTTTCAAAATTACATACACAAATGAAGCTATGACTTCAATCCAAGGCTATAGTCACTTCATTAAGAAAAGCCTCTGACCACTTGTCTCGGAATTCATTTAACTCATCAAGTGTGTAAGGCTGAGTTGTAAAGATCTGCAACAGAAAATGCACATGCTAATATTTTATAAAATGAGTAAATCTCACTTGTAAATTAATGATGTTATTCTTTATTACCTGATCTATAGTCTGAATCTCATTTGATGCTCCTTTGACAATAGCTTGCATATATTTCATTATGTAGTAGCCACAAGCCCAATCATTATTTTGTATATGACACTAAAGAATTATACTTCATGCTAGTAAACTACTATAAATAGAGTTGAGATAAGACTATAAGGGTTGACATATAAGAGTTGACATATAGATTACTATTAAGAGTTGTACATATATAAGACTAAGCCTTCAAAGTAGATAACTTGATATTTTTCAAAGTCAATGTCTTTAATTTGGTGAGTATTATTCCTCCACCTTCACAAAAAGCCTTTATAACCCTATCAATTAATTGATTATGATAGTTGTCAAAATAGAAATTCTAAGTAGAAATATCATGTTGAAGCATAACAATTGATGTGGTAGAAACTAAATTTATGCTTACTCTATAGTTGGCAATTTCAGTTTGTGACTCCTTGTTGTTATTCCCAATGGGACAACCACCACTAGTTCCCAATGTCTAGATCTGAGTAAAATACATATTGAAAACAAATATTAGAATTATAAAGTTAGTCAATATTATAATTAAATTGAATAATAATACTTACTTGACATTAAAAGGAATTAGGATAATTTCCTTTCCCACACTAGCAAAATATTTGAATGCAGTACAGAAGTACTCATTCACATCCTCAATGTGTGTCTCCACTTGACTAGTGATTGAAGGAACTAAGAATCCAACATTCCTTATATCAAAGTTTGTCATCTCAGTATATAAATGGATGTAAAACATTTGTAATCATTTCATATATTAGAAATAAGCTAAAAATGTATATTGGAGTTTTCTATATTGATGAATCCTTACCTTATCCATACTTCTAATATCGAAGTATTTAGCCAATCATACCGGAACAAATCTTTAATATCATCAAGAAAAATAAAATTCTCAAAGTCCCTCCCAGCTGCATCTTCTATTTAATTGACCAACATATGTGGTCCCAAGCTTTGGTTGGCTAAGTATCGACACAAACATTTGCATTTGCTTCCTAATTCAACAAATGTATCTTTGGGAATGAAAGATTCCTTGGGTATAGGAGGACGACTAGTAGAATTTTTACTTTTTGGTTTACAAACTTGTTAATTAAATTACATACTTATATTACATGAGTTCATATATGTAGTCAAATATGAAAAACATGGTAGATTTCAGATATATACCTTTTCATTGATAACCAAGTGTTTAGGCCAACCCACCATAGCACCCTCTGGTTCTTCAACTGTACTATATTTAGGATTATATATGGGTAGTGGTTTGTTCCCCATTTCGACATATACAAGATGGATGGACACACAACAAATGTTATCAGAAACTGGTTGGCTATGCAATGTACCACCGAGGTTGTATACCTTACCCGCTGCCACAACATTATACTCTAGAACCTCCACTGCAAGTTTACAGTTCATACCAACCTAGAATTGAAATAATATAAGTTATATACGAAGTAGTAAACCAGATACCTACTACAACTATATATATATTTATTTATTTATTTATTTATATATTTATATTCATATATATATATATATATATATTTATATATATAATCATATATATATCATACTAATAACACAACATATAGAACAAAAACTTACTGCAGATTGTTGTGGTGGGTCATTGGGAGTGCTCCCATGACCTTCTACAGTTGGAGCATGCGCTTGTACCCCATCATCTGAGAGACACACAGTTTGAATAGGTTGAGTAGGTTGAAATGAAGACATTATTTCTTTTACTTTATGTGCTACTAATGCTTCAACTGCCTCTTGTGTAAGACCTCTTGCATGGCCTCTTTTAGATTGCAAAGGGCCAAAATAAGACTTGAATCCTATGCCAGCTCCTAATCCCCTAACACGGCCAGGATGCTCCTCCGTACCAAGAGCAACTGATAGTTCATCCATGTGGTCAGTTGGGATGAACTTTCCTTTCTTCCTTTGCTCGTGGAGATCAATCTATTCATAGTTAATAAAAATATGAAATCACAATATCAATTAGATATAAATAAATCTAAGTTTGTGGGGGTTACTATTTACTTAGTTGGGATAAACCTACCATCTTTTGTGCCACCTCCTTAGTTGTTGGGTTGACAATTTCACCTGCTCGATTCTTTGTAGCATCAATCCACTACAAGTGTCAGGGTGGACACTCATCTTGAGTTGTACTAGACTCTTCTTTAGAAGAGAGTTGCTTCTCCTGTAGTTGGTGGCAAAAGGCATAACCACCCGGCCCCAAGCGATGGTCATGCAAATTTTTGGTCTGTCTTTCCTTTTGGGCCTCGTGAATAGCCTGATCATTTAAAATGAGGTATTGTAATTTAGACTTGGCAAACATATATAAAAAGATTTACCTCTTTAATTGTATAAAATTAAAGATTTATACAATACATCACAATCTTTATTACCTGAAACTCTTCCGTGTTCCTAGCTGCAACAAATCTTTCCCACACCTCAGGATCTATAAAAACATACATATATGTTACTTTCTTCTTTTGTTTAGGATTATCTATAAATCCCCTTTTGAGATATGTCTTAAAATCCCTCCATCGTACACCACAACGTTGTAGCACTTTTTTCTTGTCATCTTTTTCATTTTGATAAAAACACCCTATACATGCAAAAGAAGCAATAATGTTGTCTTAAAAAGGATATGTCTTTACAAGCAAACTAAATTTGAATCAATAAACAAAAACATATTAAAATAATATCACTTCTACTCGCAGATATATCTTTCCATAGGAGGTCTTTTAAGGCATTACAAACATCATGCCAAATTTCTATATCTATTGGCACCTTACTGTGTGTGGTCGCCCCTGCGTAATGCTTGAAAGCACTAGCATGTTCCCCAATAGGTGCTCCTGTGACATCAAATTGGACTGCCAATTTCTCCCCTTTGGCCCTGAGCTCCTGCAGCCTACGCATCAGTGTGGGACCTCTACTTTTCTTAGCATCACCACTACCATCCTCATGGTGCTCATGCTCAGAATGTTCATCTTCACTTTCCATTTTAGAACCTGCAAGTATACATGATAAAAGAAACATAAGTGATAATAAAAGCACAAGTGGTTGAATGATATATGATGTATATTTAAAATATTAAGCTTGAATGATAATAAAATAAATAATTCAAAGAATACATGCCTCTAGTATTGGTTGAGTTGTTAGTCAAGTAAAATTCCTTCAGCATGGTCTTGACTTTTATAGTATTCATCGGTGTTATCTTCAACATTTACACTTGGCAAACCAACTAAGAATGGGCTAGAATCATCATAATTTTCATAGTATTCTTCTTCATTTATAGGATCTACGGTAAAATGTCTTTTTCCATGAAGAACGATAGACCAGTTTTTATTTTCCATGTCATCAATATAGAATACTTGTTTTGCTTGGTCTGCCAGGATGAATGGCTCATCTTTCTCACCAATCTTTTCAAAATTCACCAATTTGAAACCCAACTCATCCACTAAAACTCCTTTGTTGTTGTCAACCCAATTACACCTAAAGATAGGAACTTTGAAATTTGTATAGTCCAATTCCCATGTGTCCTCAATGACGCCGTAATATGACATCTCAGCTTCGCGTGGTCTTTTATCTTTGGCACTAGCAAAATACAATAAACAAACTTGAACAGTGACACCACTATTTTGGACTACACTACTTTCATCTTGACGCTTTTTGTAGTATGAAAATATGTTTATGTCATAACCTTCATATGACATGACATCCATTTTTGGCATAAAGGTGAGCCATTTTATGTTCTCAGCAACATTATTTGGTGATTTAGATAGTTGATTAAAGACTTTCTTTTCAAACCACCTAATAAATGTTCGATTATGCTCTCTTGCAAGCCACATTGAACTGGATCGTGGGTGATTTTTCTTGATAAGATCATTGTGTTCTGTGATGTAGCTACTAACTTCATCGATGTTGTGTAAAATATACAAATGTGCTTGTTCCCACAACTCATGACTGATTCCTTTCACTCGTCCTCCCAGAGTTCCTTTGCTACAATAAGATTCAATGTGATGGGAATTTTTTAGATCGCTAGAAGTTTCATTACAATTCAAAAAATCAAAGCAAAAGTCCATCACCTCCCTAGCCACATAACCCTCAATAATACTCCCTTCAGGATGATAACGATTCCGAACATCACCTTTCAAAACATTCATGTAGCGTTCAAATGGATACATCCTGTGTAAGAAAATTGGACCCAACATATTCACCCCCTTGTAATATCTACTACAAGATGAACCATGATATCAAAAAATGAAGGAGAAAAGTACATTTCAAGCTGACACATGGTAAAAATTACATCTTTCTGTAATTTATTGAGAGTATCAGGATATATCACTTTGTTGCATATTTCATTGAAGAAGAAACAAAGTCTTGTGATTGCAAACCTTACATGCTTTGGCAATATAGATCGAATAGCCACAGGTAAATTTTTTTGCATTAAGGTGTGACAATCGTGAGATTTGAGACCTATCAACTTCAGATCCTTCTTTGATACCAATCTACGAATATTAGAAGAGTATCTTTGTGCAACCTTAATATTATACAAGCACTCGCAGAAAGTCTTTTTCTCCTGCTTTGATAAAGTGTAACAAGCTGGTGGTAAATATGTGCGACGACCCCTGATCTCCACTGAAATTTATTTTCTTATACCTATTAATTCTAAATCTTTTCTAGATTTGATGTCGTCTTTAGTCTTTCATGGTATGTTCAATAACGTACCAATGATGCTATCACAAACATTTTTTTCAACATGCATGACGTCAATGCAGTGTCTAATTGCCAAAGATCTCCAATAAGGAAGATCCCAAAATATTGACCTCTTTTTGTATAGAGATTTGTCACATGCTAGAGTATGACTACTTGAACTCTTTTCAAATTCATTAACAATATGTTTCACTCTATCATATACAACATTTCCTGGTATAGGTTTAGGAGCACTTCATTCCTCATTTGACCAATTAAAGGTTTTGTGTTGCCTTCAATAAGGATGCACTGGTGGGACAAATCTTCGATGACCAAGATATATGATTTTACCCCCATGTTTCAGTCGGGTTGAATCAGTATTTTCCTCACAAACAGGACATGCTTTGTATCCTTTTATGATATACCCTGACAAATTTTCATAAGCTGGAAAGTCATTAATCGTGCAAAATAGCATAGCACGCAAACTAAATATCTCTTTAAGTGAAGCATCATATGTCATAACACCTTCTTCCCATAGTTTCATTAGGTCATCAATTAGAGGTTGATGGTAAACATCAATATCATTTCCAGGTTGCTTGGGCCCTGATATCAATATTGACAACATGACATACTTATTTTTCATACACAAGCAAGGAGGAAGATTGTATATAACAATCATAACAGGCCACGTGCTATGTTGGCTGCTTAATGTACTATAGGGATTCATTCTATCTGTACAGAGTCCAACTCTTAAGTTTCTTAGTTCTTTACCAAATTGAGGGTATAATAAATCAGTTATCTTCCATTGTGGTGAATCAGATGCATGTCATAGGATGCCATCATCACTGGCCTTGAACTCCCCATGCTAAAACAAATTTTGGGCATCTTCTGTATTAGCAAGTAAGCATTGAAATCATGGTATTATTGGTAGATACCACATCACATTGGCAGGAGAGCCATTTTTCGACTTAGCTGAATTTGTGGTCTTATACCTTGACGCCCCACATTTTGGACAATTTATCAAATTACTATAGTCCTTTTGAAATAACACATAATCATTTGGACATGCATGAATCTTCTTAGCCTCCATTCCCATTGGGCACATTATTTTCTTTGCTTGATATGTTGAAATTGGAAGCTCGTTGCCTTCAGGAAGAATTTCCTTTAATAAAGACAATAGTGAAGTGAAACTCTTATCGCTCCACCGGTTTTGATATTTAAGAGTATATAATCGCATCACAGCACTCAACCTCGTAAACTTAGTACAACCCTTATATAATGGTTTTTCTGTATCATGGACAATGTTTGCAAATAAAGAAGGTGGATCAATGACATTGTCCCGACAACTACGTAGAATCTCATCAACCATATCATCATGAATCGGGTCATCCTGAATCAGTTCATCATTGACATTATCATCATTATATATATCTTCTATGCCACAACTATTAGTATCGACATTTTCTGATCCATAATTAAATTTCTCTCCATGCCAATACCATTCATTATAACCTTGTATTATCTCAATACATATGAAATGATTCTTAATTTCCTCAACAGTATCAACTTTCAAATTGTTATCACAATTGCTACATGGACAATAGAACCTATTTGTAGGTAGTTTCCTATGTTCCTCAGCAAATCTGATAAATTCATCAAGACCTTTAGCAAACTCTGGACTACAATGGTTCTTGATAGACACCACACTTCGATCCATTTTCTAGATCACATTAAAATTAATTATAAAAGTGAGCATTTAATATTGATACTATAAGTTGTAAGTTTTTATCGATAGGAAGTTAATTACTTTTATACTAAAGTGTACCACCTATCCCATTTTTGAATATTTAATCTCACTAGTAACTGTATAATGTATGTTTAGTTTTGAAGAAAATTTCAGAAGCATTTCCCCTAAGTTCTCCAAGTACACCGATGTAAATGGAAAATAACCACTCACATATGTACCTAGAGAACAAATGAGGAAATCCTACTAACATTTTCTTCATAACTAAACATACATTATACAGTTACATCCTAAGTGAGATTAAATATCCAAAAATAGTCCCAGACTAGGGACTATCCAAAGTTTACTCCTAATGAGTAAATTTTGAACGAGTTTCTAAGTTGATACATGCATAAATGTATTGTTTTCATATTTATATATTAAGTTAAACACCATGCATCGATGATCTCATCTATAAACCCTAAAGTGTCAATCTAGGAACTAAGACCGAGAAGCTTTAGATACTCATAGAATACATCTCAACTAATCTTGGTCCATCATCATCTCGATGCACCTTGGGTAAAATATATATATTCATCAAAGACAACACAATAATTTACAAAATTCAAAATAGCAAAATTTGTTTTGTGAAAACTGGTTGTTGCATGGTAGGTAGCACATTTTTAAATAGAATCAATCATACAAATAAAAGTTACAGAACATTTTTTTAGTGGTATCACATCACTAGCAATTCTATATGTTAATTTTTTTGTATTCAAAAATTTGTTTTAGGTGTACCAACCACATTTTACTTGTTTTGTATGAACAGTTAGGATATATGGATAGGAAAAATAAAAATAAACACATCACTTACAACAAATAAAATTATATTGGAAATAACGAATGCGTCATTTGGGGAACATACTGGTCAAGATCTTAAATATGATAATGCCAATGGAGATGCATGTTTCAGAATGTTATTAATGTGTGAAGAAGCTGATACATGTTGGAAAGCCATGCTAATGATTAACTGGTGAGTTCAGTTGAGAAATTCAGGCGGTGAAGTAGGTTAGATAGAGCACCTTACCTTAGCATTCGGGTGCCGACGGCGAGGCAGTGAGGGTTTCTTCTCCTTTGTAGGTCTAGTGGCGGTGGTGGCGGTGGGTTACTTTCTTCTCCGTAGGCAAGGCAACAGCGCTCTCCGTAGACAAGGCAACGACACTCTCCATAGGCAAGGTGGTGGCAGAAATGGCAACGACAACAGGCTTGTGTGCGGAAGTGGCAGCGGAAGTGGCAACGACAACGGGCTCGTGTGCAGAAGCGACGGCCGGAAACAGAAGCTCGGATCACAGCGCAAGAGAGTAGCAGATTTTGATAAAAATGGCGACCTAACCAACGAGGGCAACAGGTTATAGTTAACCTATAGCGTCGGTTAACAGGGGAAAATTGATGCTACATATGAAGTGGTGCCCGCATTTTTTGTAGACATATAAGGTAGGTTATTTGGAAAAACTGACCCTATAGATCGAGGCGCGAAGCCAAAATCGAGCAAATTTTCATCGCGGGAAACCTAATGGAGCCAATTTTTTTCTCGGTCGAGAATTTTTTCGACTGAAATGCCCTACAAGGTCAGTTATATGGACAAAACTGACCATAGAGGTACTTATAGACGCACGAAGGCAAAATGGAGCCAATTTTTGTCTTGGTTGAGAATTTTGTCAATCGAGATGCCCTACAAGGTCAGTTATAAGGAAAAAAATCGACCCTAGAGGTACTTATACACGTGTGAAACCTAATCGAGCCAATTTTTGTCTCGGTCGAGAATTTTTTCAACCGAAATGCCCTACAAGGTCGGTTATATGGAAAAAAACCGACCCTAGAGGTACTTATAGATGTGCGAAAGCAAAATGGAGCCAATTTTTGTCTCGGTCGAGAATTTTGTCGACCGAGATGCCCTACAAGATCGGTTATAAGGAAAACACCGACCCTAGAAATACTTGTACACACGCGAAGGTAAAATGGAGCCAATTTTTGTCTTGGGTGAGAATTTTTTTTCGACCGAGATGCCCTACAAGGTCAGTTATAAGGAAAAAAATCGACCCTAGAGGTACTTATACACGCGCGAAGGCAAACTAGAGCCAATTTTTGTCACGGTCGAGAATTTTTTCGACCGAGATGCCCTACAAGGTCAGTTATATGGAAAAAAAATCAACCCTAGAGGTACTTATAGATGCGTGAAGGCAAAATGGAGCCAATTTTTGTCTCGGTCGAGAAATACGTCGATCAAGATGCCTTACAAGGTCGGTTATAAGGAAAACACTGACCCTAGAGGTACTTATATACGCGCGAACGCAAAATGGAGCAAATTTTTATCTCGGTCGAGAATTTTTTCGACTGAGATTCCCTACAAGGTCGGTTATAAGGAAAAACCTGACCCTAGAGGTACTTATACATGCGTGAAGGCAAAATGGAGCCAATTTTTGTCTCAGTCGAGAATTTTTTTGACCGAGATGCCCTACAAGGTCGGTTATATGGAAACAACTGACCATAAAGGTAATTATAGACGCGCGAAGGCAAAATGGAGCCAATTATTTTCTGGATCAAGAAATAAGTCGACCAAGATGCCCTACAAGGTCAATTATAAGGAAAAAATCGACCCTAGAGGTATTATACATGCGTGAAGGAAAAATGGAGCTAATTTTTTTCTCGATCAAGAATTTTTTCGACCGATATGACCTATAAGGTCGGTTATAAGGAAAAATCGACCCTAGAGGTACTTATACACGCGTGAAGGCAAAATGGAGGAAATTTTTATCTCGGTCAAGAATTTTTTTGACCGAGATTCCCCAGAAGGTCGGTTATAAGGAAAAAACTGACCCTAAAGGTAATTATACACACACGAAGGCAAAATGGAGCCAATTTTTGTCTTGGTCAAGAAATGCGTCGACTGAGAAATTTCAATCGAGAAAGTTCTGACTTAAGCTTCTCAGAGGTCTTCTGAGGTTGGTTTTTTGAGAAAACGGACCCAAGAGGTCTTAAATGGTGCCCGCATTTTTTGTAGACATATAAGGTCGGTTATTTGGACAAACCGACTCTATAGATCGAGGCACGAAGCCAAAATTGAGAAAATTTTCGCCGCAGGAAACTTAATAGATCGGCATTCTGATCCTATTGCCTATAAGGTTGGTTATTTTATGAAAATCAACCCTATAGAGATATGCTACAAGGTCAGTTATTTTAAGAAAACCGACCCAAGTGGTCTTAAGTGGTGCCCGTGTTTTTTATAGACATATCAGGTCAGTTATTTGGAAAATTGACCCTATAGAGATACACTATAAGGTCGATTATTTTAAGAAAACTGACCCAAGAGGTCTTAAGTGGTGCCCACGCTTTTTGTAGACATATAAGGTCGGTTATTTGGAAAAATCGACCCTACAGGCAACGGCATTATTGGCCAAAAATGTAGTAGTGTCTCATGACTAGTGGTAATCGTGGGATGTGGATGTAACATTCTACCTTCTTTCCCTTTTTCTTTTGCTATTTATTTGAGTATGAGTAGCTAATTTCCTTGGTGAGTTGTTTGGAGGGCAAACTATGTAATTATGATATTATGTTGGGAAATATTTGTGCATGAAACTCCTAATTTGTTATCTAATGCTATTTTATTGCATGCTCTGCTTACCTACCTCTTTTTGTGTTTGTTTGAGCTATGGAACCACCTAAAATAATTAGGAAAAATGGATGATTTGGGACTCTATGGTGTAGGAACTCCTTAAGTTTGTAGTGAGTCCTTAGCTAGTCCATCTTACTTCCCCTTTGTCTTCTCATTCCCCTAGTCATGTGTATGACATCTAAGTAATTAGATGTTCCCTTCAATATACACTTAGCTAAATGGCCTTCTTGGTAATTAGATGGAGACACTGGGAGGTGAAATACTCTCTCTTTCTACTCTCCACACCATTCCTTGTTCCTAAGTGTATTTGGAAGATCATGTACAGAAACCTAGACTTGGGCAATATAGACTAATCATGCCTATTCCTTATTTAATGAATCCTTGTGAGGGAAAATGGTTCATGAGAGGGAGTAGTTCCCCTACACACTACCATGTCATCCACGACCAACTAGTAGAATAGGATGCATGTTCTACGTTAAACCTTATTGATTAGTTTTATAGCTACTCATCAGAAGTTTGTGCATGCAGGACCTTTTACATGGTTGATTTCTACATATCCCCCCCAAAGAACTCACTATCCATCTACTTGCTAAAACCCTAGTTTTCCTTCTTGCTAGTTAATTATCTCTACTTTCCTAGTTTTCTTGTTTTTCTCATGATGATTTTTTCTTTATTTGAGTAAGTAGTTCTTGTCTAGTTACTTGTGTTATGTTTGTTTAGTTAATTTTTTAGTCTAGTTTTTAATACTTGTTTAGTGTAAATGATAGCCTAGTTTAGTTGATTTCTCTTTCTTACTCTTTTATGTGTTAGTGTTAGTCTAATTTAGTTCAATTGCTCTCTTAGCTAGTTTAGTTGAATAGCATTGATATAATAGGGTTAACTTAGGTTTGTTTCTTGTTTCCTTTGATTGATTGCTTATCCCCCTTAGTGAAATCAAAATTGTCCAAATAAAACATAAAAACCTCATCCCCCACTCTAGAAACCTAAAGAAGCAAACTTCGCTACCTTTCCTACCCACTCCTCATGGATCGACCCCTGACTTGCCCACTCTATATGCTACAATCTAAACCTCATGTGCTTGTGAGATAGTTTTATTAGCCCATTGTACCCTAAGGTGCATCAAACATCCTGGAACCATTATCAAGAAGTGGATTTTAGGACCTAGCTAGTTGTTTCTTTTTTTGCTTTTCATAGTAGCCCTCACCCTTTATATTCTTTATCCTTTTTGTTACTTTTGCATTTGTGATTCGTAACTTTCTTCTTCTGGTTGGTTGTGCTTTGTGCAGAGTGAAACTAAATGTTTGAGTTCCTCTCTTTATTTATTGATTCTTTCTCTTAGGATCCATAGATAGGGAGAAGAAGGTGAAGGGGCCATTGCATCATTCAAATATAAGAGAAAGTTGTGACAGATATGAAGAAGTGCAATTAAATGACCCACTCACACCAAAGCCTCTTTGTGAGTACTTCACTCTAAGAAACAACCCACATCCAATTTCTAGTAGAGTGGAAAATATGACATGCCAACTACTCTCCATTCCACCAACCCATGTAGGACAACTTCCAAAATTTTGTGGGCTAAAAATGAGGATCCATATAAGCATATCGACACTTTCTTGGAGACCTATTCTACCTTCTGCACTCTCACCATCAGTGATGACTCCATTTACCTTACACTTTTCCCATTCTCATTGAAGGATGAGGCCAAGGAGTAGTATTCCATGAAGACCCAAGTATGAAAAAAAATTGAAGAAGTTTTATCTAATATCCAATCTTACCCAAATGAGGAGGAACATCACATCTTTAGTCAATTGTGTCATGAACAATTCCATAAGTGTTGGGAAAGGTTCCAAAATATTCTAAGGGACTCCCCTCATCATGAGGTACTGCTATGGTGATGGTTCAATCCTTCTACTCTAGATTTTCACAAATGGGACAAAAGATAGTAAATTCATCTTGAGGTGGCACCTTCACGGCAAAGCCCTGTTCCTAAAGAGTCATGGCCTCTCTTTGAGAATTTGGTAGAAAATTTGATGTATAGGGCCTCAGGTATTGTAAGTGATTATGATAGAAATATTGGTGCTTCCACATCTACTTTGCCAACTCCCTCTTCAAGTGAAGACAACCCATAAATGATGAAGATTCTTGTGTACATGATGAAGTTGATGAAGAGACAAGTGGCACTACTACATTTCTAACCTCTAATGTCACTTTTTGTAACTTTGGTTACACTAAAAACTCAACACTTGATATGAAACATCATCACTTCTCTGGCACAAAAGTCACCATCGATCAAGTCCTGACGATTAAGAAAAGACACGGGTACCGCTTTTTCATTAACGCAGTTGCTTTCCAAAAATCCAGATGTCTGAAATAACCCACAAAATATAAACTTTTTTTTGTGGGGGAGAATATTTGCCTCCAAAATATTTAAGATAAGTGTTGGATTTAAAGAACCGATGATAGACATCATCAAGTGAAATAAATTTTGCTTCCAAAATACTTCAGGCATCAATTTTTTCTCCACAAACCGACATCAATTCATAGGAAAAAAAAACGTGAAAATTTGCGTAATCTGTGTCAGTTTGTTTTCAAGAAACCGACATTGCAGTGTTCACGCCACTTTCCCGCAAAAAATTGTTCCCTCCCTGAATTACGCTCTAGTGTCAGTTTTTGTATTATCAAAACCATCAGCTCATTCCTAGCTGAGGTTGATTTTTTTCATTCAGATAATTGCCTATTACATCAGTTTATTAATTAGAGTCAATGTCCAGGTCGCTTAGATATGTGTCAGTTTTTTTAGCAACCAACGATTAAGGTCATTACTCGGGTCATTTTCTTTCATTCAGATAATGATCTCTTGCATCAGTTTTTTAAAGGAAATCGACGTTTAAGTAACTAGGTTAGGTATCATTGTTTTAAAGGAAACCAATGTCTAAGTTCATAGTTGCCAGTTTCAATAAAAACTGACTACTATTTCTCACTTAATACCACCCGTGAAATTTCTTTCCCCCATTCTCTACTTCATCACTCCCTCGATACCTAGCACTGGCGATTCTACCCTCCACTAACGAGCTTCTCTCCGCCACCGTTGCTGCTACTCTTCGTTGCCTCTACTTCTACTCTTCATTGTTGCCACCATCTTCCTCCATAGATGTCGGCGTCTTCCTCCATATCTAGTGAGAAGCTTGGTCTATCAACCACCAGCTCACATAGTTGCCACCACTATCCTTCTCAGAGCTGCTCGCTTCATAGGGTCGACCTTCTCCTTCACAGAGTCTTCGCCTCTGTCTTCATACAATCTCTACTGACCAAACTGACCATCATTGTGCACAAAGCCACCACCTCCTCAACTCTTCTACTCGATGTGCCTCCAGTGGATGCAAGTAGCGTGATCATTAGCTAAAAGTTTACATCTGTAGGATCTATAGATGCAAGTAGCGACCAGCAGGTGCTTTGACCAAACCTGAAGGATCCGCAACCAACTATCAAAAGGTATCCCCCTCTCCTCTTTTGATTAAATTTGATAAGTAAATTAATTGAATAAGATGAAGAGATAATCTATGGAGTATACATGTCATTACATATTCCCTAATTGTTGGCTCTATAATGTGGCAAATTAAATAAATGTTACAGAATGTTACATGAATGCAAGTAAATAGATTTGTACATTAAATATATTTGTGAATGATGAATAAGGTGAAATGATGGCTTTATTTATCATTCCTATGCTACATACACTAATTAAATTGAAATTTCTTTTTTTTTATTATTAAATAATGTATGTGTTGGTTATCTAATTAGGTAGGATTCCAAAATTATGAACTGATATCTAGGGTTTCTATGAGAATCTTATTTTTACTATGACTTGGTGATACATATGGGATGATGAATCTTGCTAATGTACTCCATGATCATGCTTAGATAATCTTGGTAAACACCAGTGACATAACTCTCTATTAAGTTGCATAACTAGTATGAAATTGAGTGCCAAATATATATATATATATATATATATATATATATATATATATGAATCATTTGGAGTGTTCTTGAACATTTAATCTCACTTAAGATGTAAGTGTATAATGTATATTCAATTTTCAACATGTTTCGTCAACAAATCCCTATTTGTTCTCTAACTACACATGTTGGATATATGCCCATCTACATTGGTTTGCTTGGAGAACTATGGGGAAATGTATAAACTTACGAGTAAGATTAGGTTCTCAAGAATGGGACATGTGGTAAACACATTCATTACTGAACCCTAAACCCTAATATGTAAATTGTAAACCCTAATCTATAAACCCTTATCCTTAAATCCTAAATAATAAACTCTAAATTGTAATCCCTAAACCCTAATCATGTAAACCCTAAACCCTAATACTTGTTTTCTCTTTGATCATAGAATAGATAGATCATGGATGTCCATTCCAAATCGTTGCACCCCAAAGTTTATTATTGGTGTTCATCAGTTTATAAGATTTCTAGAGGAACATAGGAAACACATTGGAGATAGGTTCTATTGTCCATGTAGGCATTGCGGTAACAACGTGAAAGTCAACACTATTGACAAAATCAAAAATCATGTCATGTGCAATGGGATTGTACATGGCTATGTAGAATGGTACTGACATGGATAGATTCCAACCATGAGATCAGTAGTTATTCTTTATTTATCATTGTCATCATTGTCAGCCAAATCATATTGAAAAATTCCCACTCTTTGCAGAGGTTTTGCCCAATCTTCTCTTACATCATCTAATTCATCTCTCGTATAGGGAGCATGTACATCAAAATACTTTGCACCTGTGTTGAAGTCCTCCGTTTTAAAGACCTACAAATAGAATGACGTACATACATAATTATAATAATATATAATAAGATTCATATATTTCATATTATCTAACGAGACTATGTATAATACTTATTGTATGTTATCGATTTCCAATATGGTATGTTTGATGATTAGGTCCATAAATCGCATCACATAGTAGGCACATGCCCCACCGTTGTCTTGTGTAGCACACTATAAATTACAACATACAAAATATTCAAAAATACAAATAAGCACAGTTCACATAAATAATATATATATTGGAGTCAGGATATTACTTTCACATTCTCCCAAATGAGTGTCAGATTTTTTTTCTTGGGGGCCTTTCCTCCAACTTTTTTGTACTCTTATAAAGCCCTATATATGTTAATGTAACACATGAAATTGCATAATTAAATAGTAATGCAGTAACATATGTTAACAGATATAAAAACATAAAATATTTCTCACGAGAATAATGGCCTTTTAATTGCATGTCCATATAATACATCCAACTCACTCCTCGTAGGATCTAGATAATAGACGGTGAATGTCTTGGGGACAATAACTAATAACTCCTAATGCTTAGCACTACAGGTAAGAAAGTAGAAAATTAATAACTCAATATCCGCAATAAAAATATAATTTGCTTAAGTCCAAATTACAAGCAAAGTAAACTTACTCGACATTGAATGGAGCTATTATCACCGTCTTATTATTTTTACCAAAATATTCAAAAGCATCACAACAGTATGAAGTAACGAAGAAGGGTATGTATCTACAAGACTAATCAAAGATGGAACCAAAAATCCCACATGGGAAAACTCAAAATATGTACATGTCTTGTATAAGTGGCTGCAAAACATGAATTATGTATGCATTAATATATAAGAAACCAGATTGACGTATATAAAACAAGGTATATGGATGTATAAACCAGATTGCCGTATGCATTAATCTCACCATATCCACAGCTCTATCATAGATGTGATCAGCCATTCATAACAAAACAACTCCAAAATATCTTGTATAAATATGTTGTTTTCGAATGTTTTGACCTGCATTAATACGTATCCAGAACTTCTATTACGTATACATTAATATGTATGCTAAACTTGTATAAATAGATTGTTATCGTATGATTTACCTACAACATTCTCTGGAATAGTAGCATTTATAGGGCAATTTGGATTATTTTCTTCGATCCATACTGCCACACTCCTACAATTAGGACCTATCGAGGCATGTAGGTCCCCTGGAAGCCAACTTGGTAGTCGAGGAGGTGGAGGCTGAGATGTAGTGGATCTCGTATTTTTGACCTATATATATAATTTCATATCAATTGACTCATATATATATACACACTAACAAAGTAAAGTAATCAAAATTTATCATACAATATCAGTATAGAGGACATCCGCTTCGGGCCACAGTATCACTCTACCTACTACCTCACCAAGTGTTTCAGCATCTGGGTGTGCATGAGGCAGTGCAAGATTCATCCAGCCTGTGAGTATATGTATCGGGCTCACACGTACCATGCCATCTGGTACTGGACTCCCATGAAACATGCACCCTTTAAGGGGTGGGTAAGCCGATGCATCTGTAATGATATATCCTTCACTTTGTAGTCGGCAAAGGTGCGGGAGCAGCAGTAGAGGACTCTGCAGTCTCCTGAGTAGTAGTAGGCTGAGTAGACTCATCATGTAGTCTTTGGAGAACGCCTGCATATCCTCTTGGACCCATTGTGTGGTTGTGCACATACAGTGCACACCTTGCTCGTTGAGCATCGCTAATAGCCTAGTTAGTTAGCGCATTGATTTGGTTAGTAACACTAAAGGTTAATCTTGAATAGGTGAATACATAAAAATGTATATTAATTAAATTGGGAGTGGTGCTTAATACCTTGAATTCATCTGTTTTTTTTGGTAACAAACTCCTCCCATTATTTGGGGTCCAAGTAGTTCCATTGTTGTGTGGCTTCCTTCTTCCTATATTTATTTTTCAAAGAGAATACAAAAAAAAATTATTAGTGTAGAGTTAGTGAAATACTGATCAATGTCTAGAATTGGAATCAATCAAGAACCTATTCTCAACATCGCGTATGTAATCTCGAGTGAGATTGGTCCTATAGTTCCTTAGGACCCTCCCACAATGTTGCATCACACATTTACGATGCAGCTTTTCATCCAGATCAAATATGCTCTGCAAATTAAATAGAATTGCTATTAACTAGTATCCTAAAAATTAGTAATCTACACAAATAGAATTACAAATAATAATAACTCACGCATAGTTCCTTCCATATGTGGTCTTTCTTCCCCTTAGGAACTCTATGCCATGATTCTAGGATAGGACTGCAATGGCTACGAGTAAGAACCCCAAGATATGAAACAAATGAGTTGTGGTTCATTCCATATGGATTTCCTGCCTGATCGAAATCCACAACCAATTTGCGTCCATTGCCCCTTTGCTGTATTAATTTGTTCATCATTGTGATGCCCCTAACTTTCTCAATTTTCTTTTGTTTCTCATCAAGTGTTGTAATTTCTTCAAGGGGTACATCACCAACCTAAAATTTGATTAAAAAAACACACTTACATAATATAATTATAAATGAACATATAGATAGAAACCGCAGGGATATATTCTTAAAACTTACATTGTCAGGCGGTGTAAGCACGTCCTCACCCTCACGGTGATCATCAGCACGGTCTTGATCAGCCATCTAAAAGTTCACATTCAAATTATAAATTTCACATTGTAAAGTAACACTAATTGTAAAGTTCACATTGTAAAGTACACATTCACATAGTAAAGTAATTCACATTGTAAAGTTCACATTCTATGATCAAAGAGAAAACAAGCTATATATTACAATATGATTAAGGTCTAGGGTTAACATATTAGAGTTTATGCATGGTTAAAACTTTAGGCCAACAAATGTATGTGTTGTCATTCTTATATATAATAAATGTGTACCACCTATCATATTCTTGAACACCTAATCTCACTAGTAAGTGTATAATGTGTATTGGGTTTTCAAGAAAATTTCGGCAGCATTTCCCCGTTGTTCTCTAAGTACATATGTACTTAGAGAACAAATGAGGAAATGCTGCCGAAATTTTCTTGAAAACCCAATACACATTATACACTTACATCCTAAGTGAGATTAGGTGTTCAAGAACAGTCCCAAATTGGGGACTATCCAAGATTTACTCCTAATGAGTAAATATTGGGCGGGTTTCTAGGCCAACAAATCCATGTGTTGTCATTCTTATATATAATTAATGTGTATAAACTACAGGAAACATGGTTAATCCTAATCTATAGAGCATTATTAAATAATAAATCAAGAAATCAATAGTTTCAAACATGCAATAACTCACAATGCAATGTTATAAACTACAGGAAACATGGTTAATCCCCACTCTAGTAGATAGACTAACCTTAAATATAGTGATGTATAAGAGATTAAGAAAAAAATTTCTTAGGTAAGAGTAAGATGAAACTCAACATATATGCACAATTAGCATCAAATATAGGACAAAAGGGTAGATTAGAACCCTAATTTACTCAAACATGTATAAAAATTACCCTAATGACAAAAAGTCTAGGAATCTTTACTAGACATTATATATAGCCCTAATCATCATATTTAACATACTACGTTATTATTAACATCCAGATCAGATTAAGATCATACTATGTTATAACTATTGGTTTAATAACCCTATTTCCGCATGTACATGATTATCAACTTTAAAACCCTATAATTCATTGAAATCATTCTAATTCAATTTAAGATGTTGGGATCGCATAATTATATACTGACATCAGAATAAATAAAAGAATCATAATTAACATGATTAACAACATGCTCATCAAACTAGGGTTTTCTTGAATATCATCTAATATTCGTGTACTAACTATACCTTTGTAACAAGAAGAATAATAGAGCTTTAAGTATATTTTATTCACAATCTATGCATTTTTCTGATCAAAACCATATACAACATGGTAATATTAATGTGAATCAGAGCATTTTTTATTCACAATCTATGCATTTCCTACATTATTCGAGCAGGAGCAGGGTACCTGCTTGAGGGCAGAGGAAAAAGAGGAGGAGGAAGAGTAGGAGCAGGGTACCTTTATGGCGACGTTGGGCACGCAGGAGTTGTGGTTGGAGCGGAGCAGTGACCGGGAGAGCAGGGAGCAGAGCCCTAGGAGCCACAGACGGCCTGGAGAGCAGCGGCTGGAGAACTGGCAGAGGCTGGCAGAAGTAGAGGCGGCAGAGGCAGAAGTAGAGGTGCGGCGGCAGAGGAGCGGCGACTAGCGGTGGCGAGTGGTGGTGGTGTCGGCGACCAAAGCACCAGCAAACGGCAGTGGAAGCGGAGGTAGAGCAGTAGCGAGCGGCGATGGAGCAGAGGAATCGCCGGACCAGCAAACCCTCAGTAGAAATGAATGAAATAGAAGGGGAAGAGTCTACCTCACGCAGGTGCGCTGTTAAGTTAACAATAGGTGTCAGTTATTAATAAAAACTGACAATAAAAACTATAGGTGTCAGTTACCAACAAAAAACTGACACTATTGTTCAATTATAGGTGTCAGTTCCAAGCATAAAAACCGACGTCTATATTTCTATGCTGACAAAAATAAATGTTCTCGAATTAAGACCATAGTCGTCGGTGTCCTTATAAAAACCGACACTAAAGGGAGGTGAAAGTTTTTGCGGTTATGTGTGCGAAAACATAATGGCGTCATTTATTGTAACACAACCGAAAATAAAAATTGGTCAAATTTCTGTCTCGTAGAAAACCTTTAGTCGTTGGTTTCTTTTTTAAAAATCGACGGTGTATGTTAATTTTTAGAGGTAATTTATTTCACTGGAAATTTTGGATTTGGCGGTTACTTTTAGGCGTCGGTTTGTTATTACGGAACCGACACTGAATAAAAGTGATACCCATGTTTGGTCGCCCTTCACATATTGATGTCGGTTTATTTTATAAACCGATGCTGTATTGTTTAGGTGTCGGTGTATTATTACAACCGACACCTTTAAAAGTGACGTTATAAGCCATTTCTGTAGTAGTGGATGTAATGCATGTTGAGAAAAAAATTTGTGATAGTGTCATCGGTATTTTGTTGAATATACCTTGTAAGACTAAAGATGGCATCAAATCCAAAATGGACCTACGTGAAATGGTAATAAGGAAAGAATTAACAAAGGAAGTTAGTAGTGATCCAAAAACATATTTACCTCCTAATTGTTACACATTGTCTAGAAAGGAGAAAAAAACTTTTTGTTAGTGTTTTCTTAATGTTAAGGTACCACATGGATACTCTTCCAATATCCATAGACCGGTATTGATGAAGGATCTAAAGCTGATAGGTCTTAAATCTAATGATTGTCACACTCTAATGCAACAAATATTGTTTGTGGCAATTCAATCTATACTACTGAAGCATTTAAGGTTTGCAATCACAAGGTTTTGTTTCTTATTCAACAGTATATGCATCAAAGTTATTGCTCCTGAGAATATCGATAAGTTGCAAAGAGAAGTGTTTGTTACCCTATGCCATCTTGAGGTATTCTCATGCTTCACTCTTTGATATCATAGTACATCTTGTTGTACATCTTGTTGGAAAATACGGGCACAGAGTACAGTAGTGAAAACAAAAAGGTTATCTATCTGTGTTCCCATAACAGTAAGATCACATCAACTACTATGAAATTAGAAGGATGGTTTTAGCAAGTTATATGTAGTCTTGGAGCAAGTCAAACGACAATAACTCACTTCTTTGCAACTACTGACTAGTTTCTCTTGGACAGTGGTTGTGCGGCTCCTGGTCTTTACTACAAATAGTTGTTTGTGTGACCTCAGCAGTGACTCTGGTGGTCTCACCATGGACTAGAGGTTGACTTTGCTCTCTGTGAAGCAGCCAAAGGACTCCTTCCTTTAAAGTAGTCCATACGGACCAACTAGAACTCATGTCATTCAACTAGAATAGACAGAAAGGAGTTGCCCCTCCCGTTGGAGTACTAGTCACCAACCTACTCTCCCACCAACAATGATCACTAGTTGTTTCTCTCCCATAGATATCCATCCCTTTTGAGTAGGACTTGGGGTCTCTCGGTTACCACAACCAGAGAGGATAATAGTTGTCAGAGGAACTGATTCTCAGTTGTCTTTGTTGTGTCTTGGGAAGCCCCCAGTACCCCTCCTTTTATAGGTGAGGTTAGGTTCAGGGTTCCCAATCTTTATGGGGTTGTGTGAGAGTGGAAGGGACCGGAAGAACTTGAACATTCATAACATGTGAGATGCTAAACGGTCATTTGGCACACCCAGATAGATGTTTGGGGTGAGAGACAATCATCTGGTGAGTCTAATCTAAGTCGGTCGGTTCAATCATATTGAATCAGCCAGTTGAAGGGAATAACTTAGCCAATTTGAACTCTAATCAGACCAACAACTCCAATAGCCGTATCAACACTTGAGATGCTCGTTTGGCTGCCCAAACAGCCATCTCACTCAGTGAGAGAGTCGTTTGGCATACCATTCATCCAATCAATCAATATGTTGTGTGAATTGAATACGTAAACACTTTAGTAATCAATCCAACCATCATTTAAGATAAACTCCTCTTCTAGATGAGTTCCTATGTGTGACCCTATAGGTCCCATGTCATGTTGGCAGTGAATGTCCATAACTGGCTTATGACATCACTAGTAGAGAGTGGTGCCTAGTCACACATCAGTGCTACCTAAGTGATAGAAAGTTGGAGAACAACTTCAACCTACAATTTGTATAAGGTGTTGTTGTGATTGTATAATTCCTTTGTCACTGATATGCAGGATGAACTCGAGGCATGGAAGGTCATCCTCTCAATGTTCAATCCATGTTCCATGAGCCAAGAGTAGAATGTCTGAGATGATGTGACCTTAATATCATATATTGATTCACATGTGCATGTGCATGCATTTTTTAGTCTCACTTATCAAGTGGGCATGTTATCATACTCTAGTAGGAGGGATGAATCCCATGTCTATCACTCATACTCTATCCCCATGTGTCAAAGTCACCCAATCATCATCGTTATAACAACCCATGTTATAGGTTTGCATTTGATGATGTCAAAGTGTACCCAATGACATGTGACAAGTGTAGTGATTTCAAGTCTAAGAATAACAGTAACCACCTTCACTATGAGAGATGAATGTAACCACTAAAACCATGTGTCACTCTCAAGGTGGGTCTGTCTAATACACAAATCCCTAACATGTATTTGTGTACTTGGTTTGATATTTGAAATATCATGACTTAGTGAGACTCAGTCATCAACCAATTCACACTCTAGTCTTATGTATTATTGGTGTTGGGTTTTGTGGAGAAAACATGTGCGACGGAAGTAACAAAAATTCCACGCTACCCAAAATAGGATCTCGTTGACATCAACATATTCAGAAAGAGTGTTTTCTGGATATACCTTATCGCAGAGCAAGTCCGGCGATGTCCCACTACACGAATGTGTGCAACGATGCTGGCCTACATGGACAGAACTTCACTCCCATTCGTTAAGTGTGTCGGAGGAAGATCTGGCGGTGTTCCTTTCATGCGGTGATGTACGCTACTCATAGAGCATACGGATGGTCGTAGATGTCCTCTAAACGCATGTGTCTTAGCGTCTGTGTCTCTACTTCATCCATGCAGATGGACTGGAACTCCACGTCACGCTTCCTAAGCCGGCGGGAAGGATTCGTCTCTATGCGGCGGCATGCTAGCATCGCGGTGCTCTCCTTTCTCTCTTGAGGATGGTGACAGGTAGGGTTTACGTACGTGAGCATAAACTGAAAAGCCTCTCTCAGTATCTTATATAGATATCAGTCGTCAAGATCCTTTAAATAGAAGATGAAGGGAAGTAGGGTTTCCTAAACCCATCGATAAATAGAAATACTTCATTAATTAAAATGCTCATGGATTGATTAGAATATTATGGAATTCATTAATTAACCAAATAATCGCATTAATTGATTAATTAATATCCGACTCCATGCAATCGCTTGGGATGTCTCTATGGGCATATATACCAACAGACTCCCACTTGCACTTAGAGCCCGTCACTCCAATATTATTCTAATCGATTACATAAACATTTTAGTAATCAATGTGATTCGGAGCAATTCCAATCAAATCCACAATTATACTCCTATTACAACACATCCTATGCGAGTGACCCAGTAGGATCTAAATTATGTTGGCAGTGATATACATAATCATATTATGATTTCACAAGCAATGATTGGTATCTAGAAAGACTTCATTTCCACCCAAGTAATTGGAGAAGTTGGAGAACAACTTAACCTATCATTCATGACTGGTGTTACAATGATTGTATAGTTTTGTTGTCGCTAATATCCGGATTGAACTCGAGTCATGGAATTGTTATCCTCTTCAACATTCAATCCATGTTCCTTGAACTAGAGCAGACTGTTTGAGATATATGTAAGCTCAATATCACATATTGACTCACATCAGCATGGCCATGCATTTCTCAGTCTCTCTTATCAAGTGGTCAGAATAGCAAACTCCCGTAGGAAGGACAAATTCCATCTACATCACTCACAGTCATCCCCATGTGTCACAGTGCACCCTAGAACCATCTTTATGGCAATACTTATTCAGGACCACGGTGGATGATGTCAAAGTACACTAAACGACATGTGATAAGTGTCGTGACTTCAGGTCTAAGAACCACAATCACCACCATCATTATGAGATGTGACTCTAACTACGAATCATGGTATCCATGTGTCACTCTCAAGGTGGGTCTATCTGAAACACTGTTCTCTAACAAGTATCTGTGTATTTGGTTTGATATCTCCATATCATGGATAATGAGATTCTTCCACCAACCAACATACATTCTAATCTTATGTGTTATTGATGTCTATGGATATTTCCACAATAACAACCGATTAGGGACAAAACAAGAATACATACTCTTAGCATACATATGATCTCACTGTTCAGGTCATCAACCCGAAGACATATGTCATTGAGTATATTTTCTATAGACATCTGTAAGTTTTATGGTCATCTCACAATATAAAATACAAACATATAGATTGGAAACTTGCCTTTATTGATATGATCAATGTAGTATTACAAATCATTTACATAGTATCCCATTACAATCATCAAATGATAGTCTCTATGGGCATACATACCAACACATTCCCACTTGCACTTATACCCAATCACTCATGAATCTCAATCCAAGTGATTGAACATGTTCGTCATGTTTCTACTGTGAAAGTGATTTTGTGAGCGGGTCAGCCACATTGCTTTCTGTAGGTACTCTACAAATCTTCACATCTCCTCATTGTACGATCTCTCATATGAGATGGAACTACCGTAGAATATGTTTGGAACATTGGTGCGATCTTGGTTATTTAGCCTATGCAATTGCTCCGTTGTTGTCTCAAAACAATTCAATTGCATCACCAGTGCTTGGAACCACTCCAAGTTTAGAAATGAACTTCTTGATCCACACAGCTTCCTTTGCAACATTAGATGTAGCAATATAACCGGCCTCTATTATAGAATCTGCAACCATCTCTTGCTTGGAACTCTTCCAGCTCATAGCTCTGTTGTTCAGGCAAAACACAAATCCAGATTGTGATATGTAGTCATCTTTGTTAGGTTGGAAGCTAGCATCAGTGTAACCCTTTACCACAAGCTCTTCCTCACCACCGTATACCAAGAATTGATCCTTGGTCCTTCTCAATTACTTTAGGATGTTCTTTATGGTTGTTCAGTGACATTCACCTGGATCTGACTGATATTGGCTCATCATTCTCAAAGCATACGACACATTAGGACGAGTACATGACATCGCGTACATGATAGATCCAATTGTTGATGCATATGGAATCTTACTCATGTGTGCCCATTCATCACATGAACTAGGACATTGGGCTTTAGAGATTGTAACCCCATGGGACATGGGCAAGTAACCTCTCTTAGAACCCTCCATGCTAAACCTATTTAGCACATTGTCAATGTATGTGCTATGGCTTAGGCCTAGAAGCCTTCTAGATCTATCTATATAGATCTTGATCCCTAGTATATAGGATGCTTCGCCTAAATCCTTCATAGAGAAGGTCTTCCCTAGTCACCCTTTTACTGTCTGAAGAGTAGGGATGTCATTTCCCATCAATAGTATGTCATCCACATACAATATGAGAAATATGATTGTTCTCCCACTAACCCTTTTGTAAATACAAGGTTCATCTTCATTTTAACTAAAGCCAAACTTTTTGACTACTTCGTCAAAATGTAGATTCCAACTCTGAGATGCTTGCCTCAATCCATAGATTGACCTTTATATCTTACAAACTTTATTGGCTTCCTTTGGATCGATAAAACCCTCAGGTTGTGTCATGTACACATCCTCAAGTAAATTCTCATTAAGGAATGTTATTTTAACATCCATCTACCAAATCTCATAGTCATGATAAGCTGCAATGGCAAGCATGATCCTGATGGATTTAACCATGGAAACTGGTGAGAAGGTCTCGTCATAATCAACACCTTGAATTTGATAGAATCCTTTCACAACCAATCTACCTTTATAGGTTTGAATATTTCCATCCATTTCGGTCTTCTTCTTGAAGACCTACTTGCACCCTATGGGTTTTACCCCTTCGGGTGGATCCACCAAGGTCCATACCTTGTTGGTGTACATGGATTCCATCTCAGATCTCATGTCTTCGAGCCATTTCTCATATTATGGTCCCTTAGCAGCTTCTAGATAGGAAGTTGGCTCATCTTCTATGCCCAATTCGTCACTGTCTTGAGTCACGAGAAATCCAAATCTCTCAGGCTCAAGTTGTATCCTACTAGACCTATGAGGTTCATGTGTTACATTTAGAACTTGAAATTCCACAACAATTTGTGAGTCTTCATGTTCCTTATGTACCTCCTCAGGTTCTCTACTTTCTTGTTGGTCTCAAACTTCTTCGAGCTCTACATTCCTCCCATTGACTTCTTTGGAAATAAATTCCTTTTCAAGAAATACAGTAGTCCTAGCAACAAACACTTTGTTGTCAGTTGGTGTGTAGAAGTAGTATCCCTGAGTTTCCTTGGGGTATCCAACAAAATAGCATTTTTCTGATTTAGGTCCAAGCTTTTCAGGAAATTGTTTCCTAACATAAGCTTCACATTCCCAAATTTTTAACATGACAAATTGGGACAGTTCCCATTCCATATCTCATATGGTGTCTTTTGAACCGATTTGGAAGGTACATTATTAAGTGTAAATGTTGCAGTTTCAAGAGCATATCCCCAGAACGATATTGGAAGTTCGGATGAACTCATCATTGATCGTACCATGTCTAATAATGTATGATTCCTTCTTTCTGACACACCATTATGTTGTGGTGTACCAGGTGGAGTCCATTGTGATACAATACCACAATCTCTCAGAAGGTCCTCAAACTCTTAGCTTAAGTATTCACCACCTCGATCTGAATGGAGTGCTTTAATACTCTTACCAAGTTGCTTCTCTACTTCATTCATGAAATTCTTGAACATTTCAAGAGTTTCTGACTTGTGTTTCATAAGATATACATAGCCATACCTACTGAGGTCATCAGTGAAGGTAATGAAGTATTGCTAGCCTCCTCTAGAATTTGATCTAAAAGGTCCAATACATCAGTATGTATGAGCCCTAGAATATCACTAGCTCTCTCACTGTGTCTAGTGAAAGGATTCTTGGTCATCTTCCCTAATAAACATGCCTCACATGTCTCCAATGATTCAAAATTAAAAGAGTCTAGATAACCATCCTTATGGAGTCTAGATATGCACTTCTCGTTTACGTGCCCAAGACAACAATGCCATAAGTATGTTTTGTTTGAGTTGTCAAGTTTTAAACTTTTAGTATTTATGTGGTATACACTAGTCTCAAGTTCTAACAAGTAGATACCATAAGACATAGGGGCATTTCCATAAAAGATCTCATCATTAGAAATAGAAATAATTCTATTCTTAATGTGAAATTCAAATCCACTCTTGTCCATACAAGATACAGAAATAATATTTCTAATAATGGTAGGTACATGATAGCAATTCTCTAATTCTATTACAAGGCATGTAGGAAAAGATAAACTAATAAATCCAACTGTGGTGGTAGCAACTCTTACTCCATTAGCGACCCGCAGCTCGACTAGGCCGTTTCGTAAAGGCTTACTTCTTATCAGATCCTGCATATTCGAACATATGTGAGATCCACATCCGATATCTAGTACCCATGATGAAGAAGTATTTAAGTTTATCTCAATAATGTATATACCTGAAGTGGATATCTCTATCCCCTACTTCTTCTTCCTCAGTTCCTCTAGGTAGAGAGGACAGTTTCTTTTCTAATGTCCAACTTGGTGATAATGGTGACAATTGCCTTCTTTGGAGATCCCACCTTTAGCTTTAAGCGTGGATTACTTTGGCTTTTGCCCGGCTTTAGAACCTTTCTTAGCCTTGCCTTTGCCTTTTGACTTTCCCTTTGTCTTGCTGATCATCATCATAGATTTGGGCTTGTCTTTCTTCATTTGTGCTTCAATTGTCCTCAACATGCCCAACAATTCTGACAACGGCTTGTCAAGATTGTTCTTGTTGTAGTTCATGATAAAATGACTATATGATTCAGGAAATGATTGTAGAATCACATCAGTGGCCAACTCTTGACCAAGGGGAAATCCCAACTTGGATAGGCTTTCCATGTACCCAATCAAAGTGAGTATATGGGTGCCAACTGAGTCTCCCTCTTTCATCTTTCTCCTGAACAAAGCCTTGGAAACATCATATCTCTCCTGTCTTGCTTGATGTTGATACATGTTCTTGAGATGTGTTACAATCTCCATGACATTCATGTTGTCGTGCTGCTCTTGATGTGGGCTCTGATCTCCAAAACACAAGATAAACATAGCGGAAGCGATTCGATTAACAGTGGAATACGAAAATCACGAGAAATTAAAACTTTTAGAAAATGAGATCTTAAAAACCTGAAACTCCTTTTATAAAAGTAAGATGAACTGTTTACATCTCTGATAAATCACTTCTCGAGTGATTATATACGTCATGATACAAAATCTCAAGATTTCAAAATTCTCAGATCAACAAACTCCTAGGATCTGAGTGTACAGAGATGACATAAGACTATTCTGACTACAAGACTAGACAGCACCGTGTTTTCACCTGAAGTCACTGCTGCTCCTGAATTTGCTGCTGTTGTTGCTGTCCACCTGCAGATCGGTTCCTTCGACCTCGACGTCCACCTAAAGGTAGAAATCTACGGGGTGAGACAATTTTAAATAATTGTCCCAGCGAGAGTTATAACTCTCCGCCAGAAATTTTGTTAAAAGCAATCAAAGGAATATCATGAGCAGGTAATTTAGGTTACTCACAGCAGGCTTGATAAAAAATACTCATCTTTATTTAAGGAATATGAAGAACACGTATACTAATGCTTGAACAGGATATTAAAAACAAGCAATGTAATGTCAATCAATGTTCCTCGTAGTTCAACCTAAGCAGGTATGCTACGTGGTTGATTATGTTTTACAAACATCATTATGCCATGCGGAGATTAGGTATACCGCTCATGCTCCAACTGATCACTAATAAGTCACATCGGTATCATACTAGGTCATCGAAAGAGCCGGATTCTTATGACCCTCAACTACCTCAGTCAGAATGAGGAAAAACATGCAGTTAATCTAGTGTCCCTGCTAATATAGCTTACCAGGGTATTCTGGTACTTCGCTATTAGAGTCACAGTGACATTCTGCACTCTCTTCGCCATCAAAAGATTTCATGTTTATCTCTCATCGATGCGGTATAAAAGATTCCCTTGGAAGAATAGTGTTACATCATCCCGGTATAAACATATAGTGAAGGGTTGATGGATTAAGATACATCAACATCAACTCCTACACTAGGATGTAAGGATATACACATCCATATTCCCCCACATACTCTAAAGTATGTGATCCAGGAGTTCCCTTAAGAAAACCTGTTTCACCATCATTTAAATTCTGACAATGATGGATCTATGATCAGGGCTCTACATGATATGATTAAACTTGGTTATTAGGTACATTTCAGTATTCTTTTAGCATCATACATGTTTTCAAACATTATTCATTAGCATAGCAACTATGAAAGTAGAATACTAAATGTATCAAGTCTAACTCACATCAATTATCATTTCTCAATCGTCCAATCACAAGTCATTTGACAAGCATGACCTTGATGATATTCATGGCTCTTACAGCCTATCATTCTCATAAGATGCCACTTACTAGGCATCAACATATGTCATTATTCATAAAGCTAATAACATGCTTCCAATGAATATGAAATCATAATCCTTACCTGGATATGATCACCATCATGTATAGAAACCTGCATGGTTAATTCAACTGATAATAGTAAGCAGTTCATATCAAGAGTTGTATCCTTATATTCTTACAAGGGTTAGATTCCCTGATTTTCATCAATTAGGGTTTACTATTCACAATATATGTCATCACCCTAGAATTAGGGTTTACTATTCACCTCATGGTGAATTAATCTCATTACATCACCATGCATGAGAAACATCATCATTAAAGCCCTCAGATAAGATCAAGATTCACCAATTACCATAATTAGGGTTTCCATGATCTCTCATAAGTGGATCATACCCTAATCATGCACATTCATGTATATTGAAGGTATTTTACTTGAGTTTCCACCATAAATGGTACCTTCTCTCTCCTCTCACTAGTAGATGGTGACTACACCATTTAGATTAGGTTAGGTTAAGTCCCCTTTGATCTACATAAACCAAATCACCACTATCAAGTGATTCGGGTTTGATTAGAACAAGGTATAACTCAATTAAACCTCTCAGGGGCATTTTTGGTAAATTACCCATTGATCATCCTCATGGGTCAATTCATTAATCACTTAGTCCCTTAATATCTTAAGTTACCATTATGGTTTAGATTAGATCATCATTGAACCATTTACACCTTCAAGTGATTAAGTATAATCAACCTTGAAAATCTCCAATTGGTTTAGGGTTTGATCTTCAACCTTCAACCCATTTGATTCTTAAATGACCTTGAACTCGTTTAACCTCAAACGACCTAGAACCCATTTGGGCCTTAAACGAGTGTGGACCCCCTTGATCTTAAACGGGTGTGAACCCACTTGAGATCAAACGAGTGTGAACCCGTTTGAGATCAAACGAGTGTGAACCCATTTGAGATCAAACGAGTGTGAACCCGTTTGAGATCAAACGAGTGTGAACCCGTTTGAGATCAAACGAGTGTGAACCTACTTGGGTCCAAACCGCATGAACATAAAAGGTGACACATAGGTTATGTTTGAATAGGGTCTCCTATGTTGAAGGCTTTAATTGGCCAAAGCCATGTTAACCACTTACAGATTGAGTCAATTAGGATGAGCCTCAATCAATTGGACTCCAATTTGACCCTTAATTGAAAGCCAATTAGGGTTAAGTCTAACTCAATTAGGGTTTCCAATCGGCTAATCATCAATTCTCAACAATGTGAAACAAATTGTAATTGAACCCATCAATTGAACTCCAATTGGGCCCAAACTTGGCCCAAACGGTCTTGAGATCATTTGGATGACCTCCAAACAGTCTTGAGACCGTTTGCCCAAAGTTTGACCAAAATCTAAGTTGATTTGATTAGGATTGAACCCTAATTAGGTCTAAAATCAGCACTTTTATCAATTCTTCAACCTATTGAAATTGGACCTACAATGGATCAATTTTCCTTAACCCTAGACCTCCAAATGGTCTTGGGGTGTCACTAAACGAGTGTGAGACCGTTTGGGTGAACCCGTTTGGATCCTCCAACCCAAAACTCAACAAGATCTATAATTAAAATCAGCAATTTCAACCCGATTAGGGTTAGGGTGTTGAAGTGTCTTCAACTCTCAATTGGTTAGGAATTAGATTATAATTCTTTGTAGGAAAGAAATTCAATACATTATGAACAGACCCTCAAACGGTCATACCTTGGTCAACCCTATGAAATGGTCTTGGGGTCGTTTTGATCCAAACGATCTTGCAGGATCGTTTGAGATCAAATGGGTTGAACCTGTTTGACCTTAAACGAGTTGCACCCATTTGGACCAAAAGGGTCCAAGGTCGTTTCATAAAGTGATCTAGGAATCCACGCCCATCATCCTCAACCTTTGTTCAGGTCGGTTCCTCCACCGTTTTGCTTACAAAAGAGCAAGGAAGAAGGGAGGTAGAAGAAGAACTAATCATAGAAAACAAGAACAAAGATATGCATAACAAAGCTAAGAGTTAGAGTTATAAAACCCGCCTCAAACATGGTTCCTAGAGCTTCCAAGCTTCCAATCTTCAAGCCTTTAATGGCGTCTTGAGCTCCACAGGTCGGACAACGTCAATTCTTCAAGAAAAAGATGGGGATGGTCGGCTAGAACAAGGAACCTAAGTAAGAAAACTAGCAATTCAACCTTGTAATACGATTTCCTCCATGAATCCAAGCTAGAAGGTGGTGTTCTCTTACCTTAGAACAGGTTGGTTGTTTCCCTGAGCTCCAGAGCTTTGCCTTGGTCGGTTGAAAAAGATGAGAAGTGAGGAAGTGAAGGAAAATGTTTGCTTGGTTTGGAAAGAAAGGTGCTTATATAGTTTAGGCTGATTTTCACCATAAGGACCTCTAAAGCATGTAATTCTCATCCAAGTCCCTCCTTATTTCTAAGGCACGTTCAAGCTATCAAAACTTAATCAAAGCCCATCAAAACTCAAGATATAAGGGTAAAGAAAACCAATATGCACACTAAGGTATATATATATATATATGAAGGGTCTTCTTACTCATACTAGGTGTTTTCACTACAAAGATCATCCTTCTTATCCAATTATTTAATAGAAGTGCCCCTCTCATCCTTTCTTCTCTAAATGATGTCAAGAGTCATAAAAGATATTCTAGAAAGTGTATGGCACAAGTTGCACCCCACATTTTGGGTAAATTGCACTTTACACCAAAATTAGGGTTTAAGCACAAGGATTGCTCCACAAGCTGCACCTTGGTGCCCAAACTTGGGAAATCCATAATACCTCATCATATTCCTTCATATGATGTCTCTTTATTAGAGGAACATCTTAACCTATGTAATTTTCAAGTTAACCCCTCTAATTGGGTAATTTGCACATAGGTCCATGTATTACCAAACAATACTACAATCATTGTTTAAAAAGGACAGAAATGAAAATGTATGTTCCTTAGGAACTTAATTACATGCCAAAAGATAATCACAAGGATTTAATTACATATATTAGGCAAAACACCTAGGGTTAATTTATAACCCAGGTCAGGGATGTTACACTTGCAACTCATAGTTCATTGAGAACAACATCAGGCACTTAACATCCACGACATCATCAAGGTGCTTCTTGTAAGCTTCCTTTTTAGCCTTTGGCGCATTTGCGGCGGGTTCCGTTGGCTCTGGTGTTTCAAGGACATAGAGCTTACGCTCATGTGTGAGAACAATTATCAGTGTCCTAAACCAGTTTTGAAGGTTGGTTCTGGTAATTTTGTCCTTCTCAAGGACCGATCGCAACGAGAAAGTGTGAAAGTTGTTTACCATTTAATTGCTACAAAAGAAAATTTTGCATTTAGTCCAAAACATTTTGACTTGTAAATAGTTGATAAACGAGATTAATTAGGCCTTTGAGTAATTATGCTCCCACTATTTTATTCAAATTGATAGCCCTCACTATCAACTCAGAAGATTGCAACATACACCCTTCTAGTGAGCCAAGATCAAAAATAATTAGATCAATGCCCAGCCAACGCCGACGTCAAAGACCAAATACTAAGGTAGGCAACTTTTGCCAATTGCATCATATGCAACTCTTGGATAGATGATCATGCACAACTCCTTGCCGTGATGCATCTGTGTGCCTCTAGGTAATTGATCCTATCAAGGTTCCCTAGTTAAGTCCAACCCA
The DNA here is from genome assembly GCA_963693085.1 of Alisma plantago-aquatica. NCBI lineage: Eukaryota > Viridiplantae > Streptophyta > Magnoliopsida > Alismatales > Alismataceae > Alisma > Alisma plantago-aquatica. The sequence continues at coordinate 96,989,247 of OY856409.1, forward strand.
TAAGCCAACACAATGAGTGTGCATCCTGCGGAGGCAGACCCACACACCCACCATCACACTTCCACAAGATAGACAGCGTACCACGCGGAGGCGTGCCCACACATAGTCGATCAAGATTTTCATATGTGTTACTTTATGGAAGCCAACTAAAACTTAATATTATTAATTGAGGGGTGACACGCGTATAACGTGCGTGTAATACGCAAGTGTACGTGTCGAAGTAATATGGGATTATGAGTCCCGAGTTATCGAACACAGGGAGTTGTGAGGTTAAAGACTATTACTAATTAGGATTGATCAGCTAAGCCAATTAAAATGATTTGAGAGTTGACTGAAAAAGAAAAAGAAAATAAGAGAAAACAAAGCAATCGATTAAATGTTTAGTTTAATCAATTTAGATGGAGATATTTAGGATGGCGGTTTCACCGCGGGTTATCATTGCATGAATTTCTATCTAATCACTCAGATTTATCTCTCTATCCGGGTAGTGGCCTGAAATCAGAATTGCCCACTGTCATGGTACAATTCACTACCTATGTCTAGGTCGGTTTCACTATCGTAGTAACCTATACCCTAAACTAGGTGCATTAAAAACGATCTCTCGGTATCCACCATTAACCTTACACCTCCTTGTTCAAGGGATTTGTCAATTAATGTGATATTCATTTCTTTTTCAACCGTTAATTCTTCTTTCAAAGAAATTAAGGGCATTAGGTTATTATTATGGTGATCAAGCATAACAATAAAATTGAGACAACGAATTCATACCACGAATTTGAGAGATAAATGATGAATTATTATGATAAAAACTTCATACAATGACTTCCCGGGATACTCCCGGTCCTAAAGATATATGGTTTTTAGCCGAAAATAGACGACATGGTATCACAGTAACTCGAGAATATGCAAAACATGAATTTCGAGATACAGTAAATATGAGAAAGGATTAAAGAGTGGATCTGGAGAAGATGGAGAGAATTTGCCGTCGTTTCCGCCGCCAAAACGCCTCCGAGGTCTTCCGTGTAGGGTTCCTCTACTTTTCTCCCTCCGTTCGGCTGCCATATCGTCCCCCCGTGATAGATCTCCCAATTGCGGTTCTAATGGTGCCTTTTATAGTCGTCGTACATGTTTAGGTCAAGAGGAAACCTAAAAATACAATTTTTAATACAAACATGTGTTAGATTTAACACATTAAAATTTGGTCCGCAGCGTCTGAGTCGATGGTATCGACTTGGAAGTCGATAGTATCGACTTCTTCACAGTAAAACGTCTTTTTCCTTTTCAATCTCGAGCAAAAAATATTTGTACTCTGATGCCATGTCGATACCATCGAGTTGCAAGTCGATGGTATCGACTTTGCTCCAGTAAATAATAATTATCTGCAATAAAATAATCAATGAATAAAATCAAATAATTACTATAATAATTAAAACATGTAAAATGCATGTAAAATACATGTAAAAATATAAGAAATGATGCACAAGTGATTTTTACTAATTTGGTCAAATATGTATTAAAAAGATATTCAATTAAGCACAAATGACACAGAAAATAACCAAATTAGATACCAAAATAATGACAATTTGTGCATACATCAAGGGGTTTTACTAATACATATACATATCCAAACACCACATACTTATAGTATGTATCATATACTACTATATTCATAACCACAAACAATAGACATGCAATCACCAACACAAATACATTGGTTATGGCAATACTATTGCAATAGTGTATTCAGAAAGAGTGTTTGCGGGATTACCTTATCGCGGAGCAAGTCTGACGATGTCCTACTGCACGATGGTGTGTAAAGATGCTGACCTATACGGACGGAACTTCTCTCCCATTCATTAAGTATGTATCAGGAAGATCTGGCGGTGCTCCTTTCATGCGGTGATGTACGCCGCTCATAGCGCGTACGGATAGTCATAGATGTCCTCTGAATGCAGGCATCTTAGTGTCTTTGTCTCTACTTTGTCCATGCAGATGGACTGGAACTCTATGTCATGCTTCCTCTGTCGGTGGGAAGGAGTCGTCTTTGTGCGGTGGCATGCTAGCGTCGCGGTACTCTCCTTTCTCTCCTGAGGACAGTGACGGCTAGAGTTTACGTACGTGAGCATAAACTGAAAAGCCTCTCTAATATCTTATATAGATATCGGCCGCCAAGCTTCTTTAAATAGGAGATGAAGGAAAGTATGGTTTTCTAAACCCATCGATAAACAGAACACTACGTTAATTAAAATGCCCGTGGATTAGTTAAAATATTCTAGAATTCATTAATTAACCAAATAATCACATTAATTGATTAATTAATATCCAACTCCATGCAATCACTTGGGATGGATCTATGGGCATATATACCAACAATTGGTGTCTATCTACCTTCCACAGTAACAACTAACTAGGGACATAATGAGAATATGTATATGTATTATTAGCATCTGTATGATCTCATTTCAACAAGGCTAATACTTGAAGACATACGTCATTGAGTAATACTATTCTCTAGGCATTCATTGTCTCCTCATTATCTCATAACTGAGTGAAATAGATGAATTGGAAGCTTGCATTTGTAAGTATTAATCAAATCCTTTAAGGTATATTCCATGTCAATCATCACATGATTTGCTCTATGGGCATACCTTACCAACACATCTGACTAGGGAAATGAAAATGTTGGGACCACTTTTCTTGCATTGGATGTATCCTTTTGAATGGTACATGAATGTTTTTAAAGGTAATGTTTGAAACCATTATCTGCTTGAAGGAGGTATTATTGAGTATTATGTGGCCAGGGAGGTTATGGACTTTTGCAATGACTTTCAGAGTTGTAATGAAGCTCTTGTAAATGATAAGAATATTAAGGACTATTCCGGCAGAGGGAATTTAGGAGTACAAGTGGAAGTAATTAGTCGTGAGTTGTGGGAACAAGCACACTTGTATATTTTACACCACATCGATGATGTGAGTAGTTATATCACTAAACATACCAATTTCATCAAGAAATGATATCCTCAAGCCAATTAAATGTGGCTTGCTAGAGAGCATATTAAGACATTTATTAGGTGGTTTGAAGATAAAGTTTTACGTCAACTATCTCAAACACCAAATAAATTTGTTGAAAATATAAAATGCCTCTCCTTTAAACCAAAAATGAATGTTATGTCTTATGAAGGGTTTGACTTAAATGGATTTTCATATTATACAAAGTGTCAAGATGATAAGAGTGTCATTAAAAATAGTGGGGTCACCCTTCAAGCATCTTCATTGTATTTTTCTAGTACGAAGGATAAGAGTCTAGGTGAAGCTAAAATGTCATATTACGGTGTCATTGAAGACATTTGGGAGTTTGACTACATAGATTCCAAAGTTGTGGTCTTTAGGTGTAATTCAGTTAATAACACTAAAGGAGTTGTCATGGATGAATTGGGTTTCACATTAGTGAATATTGAAAAGATTGGTGAGAAGGGTGAACCATTCATAATGGCATCATAGGAGAAGCAAGTATTTTATATCAATGGTCGTGCAAATGAAAAATGGTTGGTTGTTCTTCATGGTAAAAGGCAGTTCATTGCAGATCCTATATATGAAGAAGAGTATTATGACAAGTATGATGACTCTGGTCCATTCTCAGTTGGCTTGCTAACACCAAATACTGAAGCTGACACTGACTTATACATGTGTGAAGATCACACTGAAGGAATGTTAATTGATACAAGATCTAAATATTAGAGGCGTGCTTTTTTTTTAATGGTAGATAAACATTTTACATTTTTTATCACTTATACTTCATTGTTTGACTATTTTTATATGACATTATTTCATATGGTGTCTGACCATGAGTTTGACGATCGTGATGATAATTACCATGAGAATGAGCATCCTAACAATGTGCGACGTGAGGATGAGCACCCTAACATTGATGTAAGTTGTATTATTTTATTATAAAGATGTACATTTTACAATGTCTATCTTGTTGTATTGTTTTACCAAATTCAAAAGTTATATCTTTTTTATGACTTACGTGTGTTTTTTGTCAACTTTAGCATAAGGATATGCACGTTAAGGATCTTGCAGATCTTGATGCACAACATTGTAAGCGTGCAATAATATGAGGCATAACCATGATGAACAAGTTATTAGAGCAAAGGGGTAACGGTCTGAAGTTGATCGTTGAGTTTTATAATCAAGGAAATCATGTTGGGAAGAACTGTTGTTCTTTCGTGTCATATCTAGGGGTTATGACTCATATCAGGTGAATGTAAATGTAGAATCTTGGCATAAAGTTGATCCAAACAAGAAACATTGTATATGGAAGGAACAATGTGTGAGAGATTATCATTTACAATTCTATTTTTAAAGCTATTTATAATTATATTTTTAATAATATTCCATTAAGTATATGGTGTCTTTTATATAGCATATTTGAATTGGATGAGAAACGGCATTGTAAAAAGGTGATTCAACGCTATGGTAGGGAACTAAGGAATAATAGAATAACTCTATCAAGAGAATACATACAAAAAGGTGAGAACAAGAAGAAGTCAGCCACTGAGCAATACAATTATCTTGACCTAAAGGTGTGGAAGGTGCTTATTTCTAAGAGACAAATAGATGAATTCAAGATAGTAAGCCTCGCTCCTCATATTGAATTCATTGTATTACATATGTAACATATGGTCTGAACTAACTAGGCTATAAGCAATGCTCAAAGAGAAAGGTGTACAAAGAATGTGCACAACCACATGATGGGTCCAGGTGTCTATGCACATCTTTGCCAAAAGATATTGTAGGCATCTTCTTCTCAACATCCTACTCTTGGGACTTTCGAGTCCTCTACTTCTACTAAACCTCTACTTTAGCCTGATCTATGGATAGTTGGGAGTCAAACCAAATCTGGAGATATACCCAACCCCGCAACTATTGAGGCAGTTGTAAAAATGGTAAAATCCAACTCTTAGGGAAATTAGTATTGATGATTGTTATATTTTACTTACCAATTACTAATGATGATGATTAGCGGGACCTCCACGAGTAAAGGAAACAAGGCAAGTTCACCCATGAGGGCATAAGGGATGAATTAATAGTTGCTCTAGGTAACCCATAGCATCATGGGTGTGTTAGAGTTGTTGGCACGGGTATCGGTATAGAACCTTCTTTGGGCCATCAGAGCATAAGCACAAAGGGGGGCTCTCATAAAAGGTACAAGATCAAATTACAAAGGCTATAGAGGAAGCAATGAGAAAGTATCATTCTTCTCAGATAATACCTATAATGCCCCCCTCTTCATATAAGGTGGACCCTCCTATGACATAGGTTGTTGGGAGTAATCCCATTGACCCACCACCTAGCACGTCTATAGTAAGAATTTTTATGACATAATAGTCTTTTAGAATTATTTATATAATATATTTGAGTTTAGGTATATATAAGATTGTAGGGGTTGAGGCCATTGCGTATTAAATTACAAGAATATGTCATTTCATCGGGTGAGGCTTACCCACATCTTGAAGGTGACATGATTCATGGTGCATTGTATCACATTGGTGTGGTTCGCATGATGCCAAGGCTTGTCTATGCCCCTTGGAAGCAGACTGCACTTCCATATGACCACCCTGAGCATGAGAGGATAGGTGATGTAGAAGGTAGCATGTCGCATGGCCCAAAGCTGGAGCTGTCTGTATTGATTTATGATAAATTTACATTGTGTTTGTATCTTTATATACATAACAATACTTATATGAGATAATATATATGTAGTACATAATGCCTAAGAAACCCCTTATAGCTCGTCCTCTACCTCATCTCCTACTCAATTTCTTGGTTGAATTACAAAGGACCTATTCGAATCGCTAGGTCCTCAATGCAGGAGTATGGTAGTGTAGATAGGTGAACATGAAGAAGGGTCACCTATGATGGTCCACATTAAGGAGGATGATGTAGGTCAATCTCATGATACTAGTATATTTTTACAAGATGTTTTGAAGATGTTTACTTATGCTTTGTTAAATACATATGTGATAGAACTATGGATATGGTAAGATATTATATATAGCTAAATACCTCATTATATGTATGTTGATCTATCTTCTTATATTGATGCAAACATGATATATGTTTTGCAGCCACTTACATAGGCTTTGTACAGAGTTTACACCACCTCATGTGACATTTCTAGTTCCATCATCGATCAGTCGTGTAACTAAAGACCCTACATCTGTTTTCCCATACTTCTCTACCACATCTAGATATTTCAGTAAAAAGAAAAAGAGCTTGATGTTAGCTCTATACAATGTTGTGTAAGTTTGCTTACTCTACTAATAATTTTTAACTTATTAATTATATTTCATTATTGATTTTGAGTTTTATTTTGTTTGCCTTCTTTTCACTCAGGAATAGCCATTGGGTGTTATTGGTTATTGTCCCCATGACACCAACTGTGTATTATCTAGATCCTAAGGGTGACAAAGTAGACATTGGGGACACAAATTGAAAAGGGCATTATTCACATGAGTAAATTAATATATTTATATATGTTAACATATATTTTTATATGATTATTTACTAATGCAATCTAATTTGTTATATTAACGTATAGGGAAATAAAATATTAAAAAAGGGTTGGAGGAAAGGTGGATAGGAAAAATAAAGTGATAGTTTGGAATAATGTCCAGATAGTTTTCTGACATAAATGTATATTTTTTCCAACTATGCTTACTTTACAAATTAATGATTTGTAAGTTGAAGTTCATATGTCATGTATAAGGAAATGGTTGGGCATGCATATGACGTCCCTCATCACACAAAGTGATATTACTCAAAACAAAATGCAGAATTATTACTAACCACAATATTACCACATAATAGGGTAAATTAAAACCATTTATAATTCATTATCTCAAGCGGAAGTATTTAATAAACATCCCTTCAAATTAGGCATTTTGTATTCCATATATACTAAAAGATGATACATATCATGTTCAAAGTCTATCAAGCCACAACTATTATTTTTTACAACATGTTTATATGTACATGCCCATTTCTATACAATCATGGCATAAAGCAAAAATCTACATGTCGATCTCCCGAAAGACCTGAGAGTACAGGGATGTCACGTAGGATTCTACCACCAAAACTCTAACTAGTAGCATGTCCAACCTCTATAGCTATTATTCTCCTGGCTGCATGGCACCCGCACCATGACCTCGACCTCCCCGTCCACGACAACCTAAAAAGTTGTAGAACCCGCCGAGTGAGACCAAATGTCCCAATGAGAGATATAACTCTTCGCCAATGTCTATTATGAGCATAGAAAGTTACTAGAGTGGTTAAGTAATGCATTAAATATTGGTTAAGCAGTTGAAGTACATGCAACTGATCAGAAGAACCATTTATTCTTTAAAAAAGAATATGAAGAACATGTATAACTATTATAAACTAAATAGTACAATAAATAAGGCATGGGGTCATCCAATGTGATCAGTACTGACCCTAAGTAAATATACTACTCGACTATATTGTCACTTAAATTATTATGCCTTGAGGATTTGAGGCATACCACTCAAATCCAACTGACCACTGCTAAGTCAAAATCAATACCATACAAGTTCAATGGAAGAACCGGACTCCATGATCATCACCAACACTACTTGGTTAGTTCAAGTCTGCAATGCAGTTACATAACAGTCAAACTACTAGACAGAAATTAATAGTCAAAGCTATATTCATGTAGAGATAGCAACTCATAGTCAATGTTATGGCCCTATAAAACAAGTAGTCTTCCTTGGTACATGGCATGGCACTAGAGAATAGACCCACGCTTGTTCATTTTATAACAAAGCATTATATCACAATTTCAACAATTTAAGGATATAGGGAGTTACCTCCACTTATACCCAGCATATTCAATAATATGCGCTCTAATTTTCCTATAGGAGTTACTCGTTTCACCATCTAGCTAGATATTAACACTGAAGATGGACCTATGGTATAGGGGAACTACATGATTAGGGTTTCACTTGATTAGATTTACTAATTGAGTATCTTTTAATACATCAATCAAGTTACAATGTATAAACCCTAAACAAACTCTACAAAATTAAGGTTGATTACAACTTCATAAGATATAAAATGTACAAAATGAGAACTTGTCTCATGATCACATAGCACTTGTAATACTGCCATTCACGAGGTCATTAACAATGCCACATCACTATGGGATATTAATCCCTCAATCATATCTCTAGAGGGTTTTACCTCATACTGTGCTCATGGAACTAATCAGGTCATTAGACCCAAATACATAATCCATGTTCATTCAATATCACATAATAACTCAATAATGCTCATAATCATCACCTTATATTGTATAGGGTTCACCATAGCATTCACATAGCTATGATATTCATCTCACCTGCAAGTTAGAATTACACAAGTAGGAGAAAGAAAATTTTATCATAGAATAATAATCTTTAAATAAGTGAGCACACTTATCATGTTATCATTAGATTAGGGTTATTGTTCATGCATACCCAGTTAAGGTTCCATAATTTTATTCCATCACTTAACCCTAATCCATCACTTCCCATATTATTTGGAAGTATTATTGTTAAACATTTTGTTAAATATTAGTTGTTCAAAATCTCAACATCCTAAATAGGTCATTACACCATATATTGACCATATTCATACTCATGTATAAGTGTCTCAACCTACTCACAACACATATGTCATAACCCTTCATAACACATGTCTTGACCTCCCAACTCATGGGCGTCGGCCTGATCAGCAATGGGGTGTCACGACCGAGGCACAACACGTGTGTCAACCAAAACATATCCCATGGTTATGACCAACCATCACATGTTACGAATGAGACGCATCACTTAGTCACAACCAGCTATTACCTATGTCTCAACCTTCACCATAACTATGTGTCTCAGCCCTAGACATCACAACAACACCACCACCCTATCATGACGTCGCGATCAGCACCAAAATAGAATGTCTCAACCCAGTGTTACAACCAAGTGTTATGATTGAATCCAATGCAACGTCTTGGCCATGACTAAACAATGTTGCAACCACAACCCAAAAGTAGTGTCACGACCGTCACACCACAAGTTTATCGTGACCACTACAACATAGGGTGTGTAGCGGCAAAAGCATGCAACATGGTATCACACCCTTACATACCAAGTGTTTCAACCCAAACACAAATAGGTCTCAACCGCTACCAAGGCCTAAACAAAGGTTACAACCTACACACTTAGCCATCATAACTACAACGTTAACCAACTAAGAAACATGTGCAGCAACGCTGTGTCTCGACTAAAATGGTAGGTATAGACCAATCTTAGGGTTAGGGGGTGTTAATCATAAGAGATGTCTCGACCACCTACTCAACACCATGGTAGATCTGAATCAAGGTTGAAATAGATGATCAAACCAAGAATGCCAACCATCAACAAGGTGAACAATGCCCTAAACTAAGGTATTTAACAAACCCTAAACATGATCATATAAGATCATCAAAAGAGATATATAGAGGGAGAAAAGTGAGATTATTGTGCATATATAATATATTAAACGTCATGTTATTAAAGTATAACAAACCATATAGAAACTAGTATAAGATCATGTTTGAGATGCACATAATAGAGTTAGTAAAAGTTATAAGATTTGCCTGGTTTGAAGAGAAACAAACTCCTATGATCTCAAGCTCTAAAAGCTTCAACCAAGTGTCAACACTTCAATCAAAGAGTTACCTCAAGAAGATAAATAAACCATGGTCACAATAGAGCTCAAAAAGGAGGGAAAATAGACCTAAGACAAATCAAATGAGAAAGGATAAAAGAGGAAGAATCATCCTTTCATTCGAGTTTACCATGTCAGGACAGTCTTTGATCCCTTATGATGAGCAGTTCCTCTCAAACTGCCACCATATATGTTCCACACCCTTCTGCCAAGAAGGAAGAAGGAGATGATGGGGACTTCAGAGAGGGAAATCATGATCAAGAGGAGAAGATTACTTACCAAAAGAGGAAAACTCTATGAAATCACCACCAAGATGTTGATCTAGCACAAGATCTTCTCCCAACAAGGTAGATCGGCCATTAGGGTTTCAAGATCTAACCTCTCTTGTTCTAGAAGCTCCAAGGATGATCCAAAGGAAGAAGAAGGTGTGTGGGTCTCAAAAATATTGGTCTCTTCGAAGACATCCGATAAAATTGGAACGATACAGAGAAGATTAGCATGGCCCCTACGCAAGGATGACACGCACAAATCGAGAAAAGGGTCTCAAAAATATTGCTTGGTTGTGAAGGGAAGGGGTTATATACCCAAAGGAGGAGAGAAGTAGAGATCTTTGAGGTGTCAAGATATTAGATCATCAAAGGACACATGTTCTTCGAAGGATTAACCTTACCTCCACTTACATGTATAAACAGAAGTGTCCATGTTTATCCAACAAATGTGTCACAACCTCTAAGGTTGGTTACCCCTTTGTCTCGGTCGAGACACTATCTTCTATACTTGGTCTCTACCCAAAATCCTAAAGCACCATATACACATGGTCGAGACACTAGAAGATAAAGTGTTTCGACCATCCTCACCTCTAGGTTGTATCAATCGAAACCACATCATCCCAAGCAAGTGTTACTATCGCTAACCTCACCAAATGTGGTGTAGGGGTCATAACACTTAACCTTAAGTTAATCACCATATCAAATAAGCAAATCCTAGAAACCCTAGAGTCACCATGTGATGTCACATCACCACGCATGATTCAAACAAGGTGGCATATTGTATTATCTTCTCTCTCATGATGCTAAAGCATAATAAAAACTTTCTACATGTGACAATTTGCAAGGTAACCCTCACTTTTATGTAAATTGCAACATGGCCCAAAACATGTACAAATCTAGCAAAGATAGCTCAAACATTATTTGAATTAGACCCAGCTAAAAATACAAGAATGGCACATGATATTAAAACATATAAAAATATTAAATTAAGGTTTAAGTATCTTATTACACAAATAAATTACAATTGAGTACAAAGCTAGGCTAGGAGTCTTACAATGTAGATACTAAGTGATGCGGTATATGGACATGATTGTTAGATATGGGGCACTAGACATCAATTGTATATAAAATGTAATCTATATATATAATCTTGATCATAATAAGTTTATAGTTTCATAAGATAATATGAAAATATCAATCATTTGAATCGCATACTTCATTATCTTTGCAGGTGTTTAAAACAAACTTTGATACGAGGAAAAATCTAGTTCAGATACAATATGACAGAACAACTAGATGAGATATGAGAACAATGGGAAAAAGCATTCACTAGGGATGTCAGCTTTAAATTTTATTGGAATTAAAGAATGACTTTTCTAATCTTTGATATCATTATATATATATATATATATATATATATATATATGCTTATGACTTCTTGAAACTTTAAATTTGATGCAAGTAAATTATTGGTGCATATGTATGAATATATAATGTACGTGAATGTGAAGATGAATGAATACAATGAGAATTATATTTCTTCTTATCATGAGAATGGAGTTGGTGCATATGTAAATGAAGTATCATGTGCGAATGAATGTTGATATAAATGAATAGAATTATGTTTGAACATATGATGAGAATGGAAGTGGAGAATGGCATTGAATGTTTTGCAGGTTTTTTGATGGAATGTTGTTTATTTGAACTTACAAGTATTGTTAACCTATAGTGTAGAACTGTAGTTTTGAACTACAAGTTCTACATCCTGTAGACCAGTTAGACAGTAGGTCTACATACTGCTATTAAGAAAACAAAAGTTAGTTGTTGGTTGTTCCAAAGAAACCGACAGCTAAGGTCTTTGAAGTTGATTTAGGGCAAAAAACTGACATTATAGGATTAACCAGAATGGTCGTGCCAGACAGTACAACCTTCTCAAAAAGACGATCTTAGTCATCAATTACTATGAAAAAATGATTACTATATATCTAAATCGTTAGTTTTCATTGAAGTAACCTACAGCTATGGCGCAAGATAGGTGTCGGTTTCTTTTGCAACCCAACGACAAAGAGACATTTTGCATTTACAAATGTGACTTGGTATGGATGAACGACGTCACGGTCTTTTCCATAACTAACAACTATGTCATAGGATAGGTGTCAGATTCTTTTACAACCCAACGATAAAGAGAGATTTTCCATTTTAAAATGTGACTTGGTATGGAAAAATGACATTGGGGTCTTTTCCACAATCGAGAGTTATGACACTTGATGTGTCGATTTGTTTTATCTTAGCAACCGAGGCTAAATATCTTGGTCATCAATTTTTGCATCCCTAAGGAACTAACGTCTTAGGCCTATAACTCTAGTGTCACGCACTTAGGTGTCACTTTTTAACTAACATTATAGGCATGTTTTAACTAAAGCTAGAGGTAGTTTATGTACTAGTATGGGGGGAACCTCAACCCACTCTGTGCAATCTATTGATGCCCTTAAAGAGAAAATTAAAGACATACAATCCTATGGGAACCATAACAACCACGGACCCATGTCCAACTCCTATATGCCCAAGTAGATGAATCATCCAAATATTTCATGGAAACAACATGGGAATGATGTGCATATGCAGTCAAGACCAAAGGTACAACTCAAGGTTTGAAAGTGAGGTTCTTAGAAGATTGAGAACCATTGATGAGGTCAATAAATACATGACCACACATGGAAAAAGTATAGACAAGCTTGAGAAAAGGATAGATCAACTAGCCTTGACACTTGCTCGTCGAGAGGAGAGGAGGCTTCCTTATGAAACTTTTGTGAACCCAAACAATGTGAGTGGGCAAGTAGTACCCCCTGAAGGATCCTATGGTCCAACACCCAACATGTCTAAGAATACCAAAGTCTTCCCAACCCATATCCTCCTCCATCACAAAACCCCAAATAAATTATCAATTCCCTCCACCTCAACAACCACCACAACAACCATATCTTCCTCTACCACCACCTCAACAACACCAACCACCAAAATAGCCATACAACCTTCAATGCCCATCCCACCAATAGTAACATTCAAGAACACCACCACCACCACAAAAATCACAAGACCCCCCTTCTTCCAATGAGCAAGTGAATTTAGTAACCACTTTGAGGAGTGGTAAGGTACTTGAGCAACCCAAGAGGGGAAAAAGGAAGTTGAGAAAAATCATGTTGAAGTCTCATTTACATAAAGGCCTTGTGGTGGTGCTATGAGCACCTAGAACTCTAGTTCCCCACTCTCTATTGAGTTTATAACACTATGCCTACCACCTTTCTATTGAGAATGTAACGCCAAGTGTTCTACCAACTGCACCAAGGATTCCTATTGTGACAAACGAAGGTCCTCAAGTCAATTCAATCAAGGATAGTGTTGTTGATCCATGGTTCCCCGATGTGTTGGAAGAGCCATCCATGAAAAGGAAGCACAAACACAATTTTTGACATTTTTTAAATTTTTATACAAGTGAAGGTAAACATCCAATTGCTTTATGCCATCAAGAAAATATCATTTTTATGTCAAATTTTTCATGGATGCTTGTACATTAAATGTTACGACACCATCTGAGCTTAATTAGTAAACTAGGGTTACCAAGATGATTACATGATTAATTGGACTGATCACTCTTGAAATCTAATGAATAATGATAATCCAATGAGAATGTTTTAACTATGATAAGGAGTTTAAGTGTTCGTTTGTCTTGAGAATTAGGGTTTGAGAAGCATAGACCCTAATCGGCCCAAAATAGGGTTTTAATGATACATGAATACAAAATTTGATAAGTATAGTGTTTCAGTAAATGATTTTTAGAATTTTATGTGTAACTCTGATTTACTTCAAATTTGGATACGATTTGGATATATAAAATTTGAACAACATTGGAAAATATCAGAATTTTTGAAGAATGTTCTGACCTGTTTATCGGTAGAGTTTCAAACTCGACCGATCATATTTCCAGATTTATATAGCAGTGTGGTAATTGAATTTTATCTTTTTATTGGTATATCCAATTGATCTCAAATTTTAACTGGTCTTGAAAAACACAGTTTTAGATACTCTGTTAAATTGGCGTAATTTTTGGATGACTTTTAATCTCTACAGTGAGGGTGTCGGTCGAGTTCTGTGCAGGACAAACTCGACTGAATCTGCTGCAGACTGCAATATAGCAGTGCACTGCTTGATTTTTCATTATTTATTGGTAACAATAAATGATCTCAAATTTTTACTGGAGGTCTGAAACTTTATTAGGTATAACATATAAAATTTACAGAATTTTTGGAGCTTCTTTTAGCTATTCAGTAGGCGAATTACAGAAACTATTGTGAAACTGAATATTCAGCCAATATAATTAAAGTTGAGTGTTGGGTCAATATGCAATTGACCCAAGCAGCTCAAATTGACTTATATGATCGACCACACACACACACAGATCTCATTCTTCGTCATCCACCCCAGAGAAACGAAAATCTAGAGAGAGAGGGAGAGTTAGGGTTTGAGTGGAGAAAGAGGAGGAATTGCTGACCTAGGGTTTTGCGGTCCAAGGAATGGTGAAATCAAGTAAGTTTGGATTCTTTACATAGACTTTTATGGTGAATCTTCTCTCTCATGTCAAGATTCCGTCCATGCTCTGATTTGATCCAAGATGATGTCGAAATTCCCTCTTTTCTCACCCTTTCTTCATAATCCCTCATTTTCAAGGTTTCCTAGTTGAAGGGAAGAAGAATTGGGAGATTTGCTAGGGATTTGATATGAGTTCGAGATCTCCTGAGTTGAGCTGCAGTTTTGAGGTGTTTTAACACCTTAGGGTGAGTGGGTTCTTCCTTCAAACAGTGTAATGCACGAAATTTGATTATAGCATACAAATCCCTAATTGCTTAGTATGTGATTTTAAACCCTGAATGTCCATTTGTTCTGTGTAGTTGCAATTTGATATGAAATGGGCTCCTTCTCTGTTTGAACAACTCTCTGATGATAGAATCATATTAGAAATGTATACAACACCTTCTAGAAAGAATGCCTTTCGGATTCATATTGGATGATGTAATTAGGGTTTAACCTAACTGAGATCTCACTAGAGTTTTAATCCAATTGAAGAGATATCTAGACTTAAACCAAACCTAGGTCTAAATGCTCTCAATCAAGCTTAAGGATATCATATTTCAATATCTAAAACCTTTGGGATTCGTCACTAAGTCTATGACTTTGATTTCACTAGTTTAAGCTCGAATGACATGTGCCACGGCCGTGGGGTGATACCATGACCGTGTTGGAGCAAACCCTAATTGAACACTTAAAGATCAAAGTTAAATAAAGAGGATTAGTGATCCTATAAGTGGTTAGGATGTACCTCATGGGTTATCTTAATTGAATTTTATTCTTGATACATGATATCTCAGTGAATGGTATGGAAAACCTAAATTTAGTTAAATTTCCATGGTTTCATATTTATATTGATTGTATATGATTTGTTGAAAACAATCTTTATTTGGTGAATGCTTATATCCTATGAAATCCTTATGAGAGCCATGTGACAAGTGAATGAGGTAAATGAAAAGGTGAATGAGGCGAATGAAACCCTAAGAGTAGGGTGTTGGCATGTGATGAATGAATAAGGCAAATGAAACCCTAAGGATAGGGTGTTCAATGAATCATGTTATGGTGATATGAAAGGTCTCGATATGAGATGTGGTGATACTTAACTGTTGAATTGTATGTTTCTAGTGCATTTAACTTTATATGATTGTTCTCTCTGAGTTGATATCTACATATTGCAGGGCTTCTTATTTTCAATACATATCTCGTAAATTGCAGGTGATGAGATATGACATGCCCTAGAAAGGGATGTTACTGAGACATGATATATGTTGAATACATGAGTTATGATGTTTCTTATGATATGATATGGCAGGCCGTGTGAGCCTTGTGAGAAATTTTAAATGAGTTATGATTTATGTTTAAAATGTACCTATAATGTTAATGTTAGACTTAGGTACCCTGAACACTGTAGAACCCCTTTGGGAGGTCTGCACCTTAGGGGTGAAACTCGTATCCAACATCAACCGGTTGAGTAATTCTGGTGGCACTAGGGTTGATAGGGTTATCCAACACCAACCAGTTGAGTAATTGTGGTGGTAACCCAGTGTTGACTCCCTGCGCCTGTGTGCTCAGGCTAGAGGAGGAGTCCAGAGCACTCATGGTGAGTGCAGAGAAGGCGGGAGAGCTTGTGGGCCGGAGAGCCCGTGGGTCCTGTAGCAGAACAGGACTGGCAGTCAGACTTAGCATTTCCCAGGTGTGTCGCTAAGTCTTGTACGGTGTGGCCGTAGTGCACTGCGAGTCTCTATGCAGAGTACACTGCATAGATCAGGGCATAAGTTAAAATATGATCATATAGGTTCACAGAGTTCCTTATAAATGAAAGAGTTAAGGAAGACTAGAGCATAGTCTTCTAGTAGTTATTCTTTGGATGCAATATTTACATTCTTTGTTATTTCAATTATATTGTTTTAGAACTGCTCAGTGTAGTATTTATTGTTGTTAAATTTCATAACGTTTATTCAAAGTTATATTTGTAATCACATTAGTGCCTTAGACTGTTTCTTTGAAGTACTCATTCACTGAGCGAGTAGGCTCACCCCTCTACTCAAACATTTTAGGGTTAACCGCGTGGACTTGAAGATGGTCAGAGCATCAGCGTAGATCTTCCACAAGAGTTAAGTACAAGATTCGTTGAGTCAGTCGGTCCTTGTCACTCTAGGTCCTCAGTAAGAGATAAGAGAGAGAGTTGTAATTACGATGTGTAATATTATTCCTCTTTTGAAATTGTATGCTATTAGTAGGTCTTATGTGCATAAGGTGTGAGAGACATCATGAATGTTTATACATGTATCTTTACTATTAAAGTCTGATTAGTAAAAGAAATGTTCAGATTCCCTTGTTAAAATGATTTATGTGGTTCAATGCAAAGAAACAAGAGTTTTAAAGAAAGAAAAGAAAAAGAAAAAAAAAGTTAAGGGTGTTCTTTGTATTACATATAAATCCTATCTTATGCCCTAATCTCATGATTTGAGGAAATTGTGAGATCGGGGTGTAACAGCTTGGTATCAGAGCTTAGGGTGAGTTGTCAAGAACCATTAAGTTAGTAAGTTAGCGTCATAAGTGTGGCAGATAGGAGATGTTTTGATGTTAGCTTTGGGGATTTGAGTATTTGGATATCCTGGCCCGATATCTGAGTACTTGGATCAACCAGTACAAGCTACTCTGTCTATTCTCTCACGTATACCCTGGCCAGGTATACAGTGGAAGAATGGGATAGAGAGGAACCCTAGAAAGGTTAGGGTTAGATAACGAGAAAAGAAATAAGAATTAAGAGCATAAATGTAAAAGGAGATAGAATTTACATTTCATAATGTTGTTTTTGTTGGAAATGTATAGAAATGCTCTTATATGTTTGAATTGAAATATTCAGTACTTTGAAATATATATGGGTCTTTAAGATTTGTTGCACACTATGCAGTTGTAGCATTTATTGAATTCATTCTTTGTAACATGTAGATTAGAAATCATCTTTGAATGATCTTTCCTTAGTGGATAAGTTTTCTTCCACACTTCTGAGATGAATAGGAGTTGAGTAATCCTTTGTAGTTCTTGGCTTTAGGACTTCAGGTTTGGCCTGGTCCGTTTGGTAGGATGCGTTACTAGGATCTAATGAATCCTATCAATAGTATAATAAGAATCGAATTTGAATAATTAGACCCGCATCAGAGTAAGAATGTACATACAGTAAGATGTTGAAACATATGGGCAAGATCAGAACAACTAAGAATCAGTTGAAACTGGTATCTGAGGTTCAATTTTGGGGTCTCAAATGTGAAACCCTGACTTGGGAATAATAGAACCTGATATGAAGTTCATGATCAGTTTATTGATTAATATTATATGAACTATACATATGAAATATAGAAAAGATATGTGAAATGTATGTATGGTTCTAGATAGAAAGAATCGATCATGAAGAATGGATCATATAATTGAGTATAATGCTTTTATGAACTCTAAAGCAAAGGCTAAGTAGAAGAATAGAGTTGAGCATTCAATAGGTCCATAGAAGTGAAGAGTCTTCAAAAGAGTAAAAGTGAAGAGAATCATATGATCATATAATTCATAAGACTAGAACAGAAAACTAGTTCCTAAGTGAAGAACATAGGTGTAGTTTAACGAATGAATAAGTCATACAAGGGTAGACAATATTCAGGAGGAAAAACTTGATTGAAAGAGAAACTGTGTTTGACCCATGCATGATCCCTTTGATTTAAAAATGAAGAATATTTAAGGTATTAAGGGAATGTTTGAATACAAGAATTCTAAGTCTCAAAATCATCTTCTCTCTCATATATTCCTTAATAATAGCAAGGTGGGAATGAAATGATAAGAAAATGAATCATATATGATGCATAACTACCTTGGTAGGGTCATCTAGTGAATGTAATAGTGACATACATTACGATGAAGTGCGATAAGAAATAAATTCTTGTGTGATAGAAAGAATGATGAATAATCTATTCTTACCTTGAATGTTTTAATGTTAGGGATGTTTATTGTATATGATCAAAATGATAAGGAGAGGTAGCAAAACATAAGTAGTAAAGAATGAGGAGATAGATAAAGGAAAACACTAACTTTGTGTAATATGTGAACTCGTTTTTAGAAGTATGCTTTGTTGAAGGCATACTAAGGTATGTAAGTTGGTTCTATGTATGATTTTAGTGTATTTGTGCAAGCTATATGTTAATTAAAGGTGTATGATAGTTGTAGTAATTCATACCAGATATGCATCCTAGTATTATGTATTTGTAATATGGTGATACAGTTTGGATGATGACGGAAGACATGGAGGGATATCCTGAATAAGGTAGTTATACCTATTCACTCATATTAATAAGAAGGGATGATAATCAGATTGTCTGGACAAGTAACCCTAATGAGGTGTAGCTTGTTATACCTAGCTCTAATATAACTGAGTGATGGTAATTGAGTATGATTAATGCTTGAATGACTGATACAATTGTGGATTACTTTATTACTGTGGTTGAAATCCTAAAATGATATAATACGATGGTTACACTTTGAATTGTGTGTGGGCCCATAACCCACAGGTCCCAGGATCGAAACAGGATAGTATGGAATGAGGTGGTAATGCTTCACCTCATGCATCCATGACCCAATGGGGATGCCAAGAGTAGTATTGTGCAATTGATTGTTGAATCTAGCCTTTTAATTCAAGACTATTTTGCTATTTGAATAGCACTTTATTAAAGTTTAAAACAGCATGGTGAACTCGCTTTTGTCACTTAAAGGTGATACAGAACAATAGAACTTTCTGAGCCGCATAAGTTGAGATAATTGTATCAGAGTATCAGAGTTGCACAGCGAAAGCATGGTGGTTTATCTTTGCATTCTATGTTTGACTGCGGCATAAAGAATTTGCTTGATATCATTGAGAACTATTTGAAATATGTTGTGATTTAGTAAAGAATTAAAAGATCTAATGTTGAAAACTACATTCAGGTATGAAATACAAGAATATAATGACATGGAAGGCTTTAGAAGCTTAGAATAACCTTGAATGTATCTTTCTTGTAGGTTTATGTTTCGAGGATGAAACATTCTGAGGGGGGAAGAGTTGTTACGACCCCATCTGAGCTTAATTGGTAAACTAGGGTTACCAAGATGATTACATGATTAATTGGACCGGTCACTCTTGAAATCTAATGAATAATGATAATCCAATGAGAATGTTTTAACTATGATAAGAAGTTTAAGTGTTCGTTTGTCTTGAGAATTAGGGTTCGAGAAGAATAGACCCTAATCGGCCCAAAATAGGGTTTTAATGATACATGAATACAAAATTTGATAAGTATAGCGTTTCAGTAAATGATTTTTAGTATTTTATGTGTAACTCTGATTTACTTCTAATTTGGATATGATTTGTATATATACAATATGAACAACATTGGAAAATATCAGAATTTTTTAAGAATGTTCTGACCTGTTTATCAGTCGAGTTTCAAACTCGACCGATCATATTTCTAGATTTATATAGCAGTGTGGTAATTGAATTTTATCTTTTTATTTGTATATCCAATTGATCTCAAATTTTAAATGGTCTTGAAAAACACAGTTTTAGACACTTTGTTAAATTGGCGTAATTTTGGGATGACTTTTAATCTCTACAGTGAGGGTGTCGGTCGAGTTCTGTGCAGGACAAACTCGACCGAATCTGCTGCAGACTGCAATATAGTAGTTCACTGTTTGATTTTTAATTATTTATTGGTAACTATAAATGATCTCAAATTTTTACTGGAGGTCTGAAACTGTATTAGGTATAACATATAAATTTCCAGAATTTTTGGAGCTTATTTTAGCTATTCAGTAGGCGAATTACAGAAACTATTGTGAAACTGAATATTCAGCCAATATAATTAAAGTTGAGTGTTGGGTCAATATGCAATTGACCCAAGCAGCTCAAATTGACTTATATGATCGACCACACACACACACAGCTCTCATTCTTCGTCATCCACCCCAGAGAAATGACGATCTAGAGAGAGAGGGAGAGTTAGGGTTTGAGTGGAGAAAGAGGAGGAATTGCTGACCTAGGGTTTTGCGGTCCAAGGAATGGTGAAATCAAGTAAGTTTGGATTCTTTGCATAGAATTTTATGGTGAATCTTCTCTCTCATGTCAAGATTCCGTCCATGCTCTGATTTGATCCAAGATGATGTCGAAATTCCCTCTTTTCTCACCCTTTCTTCATAATCCCTCATTTTCAAGGTTTCCTAGTTGAAGGGAAGAAGAATTGGGAGATTTGCTAGGGATTTGATATGAGTTCGAGATCCCCTGAGTTGAGCTGCAGTTTTGAGGTGTTTTCACACCTTAGGGTGAGTGGGTTCTTCCTTCAAACAGTGTAATGCACGAAATTTGATTATAGCATCCAAATCCCTAATTGCTTAGTATGTGATTTTAAACCCTGAATGTCCATTTGTTCTGTGTAGTTGCAATTTGATATGAAATGGGCTCCTTCTCTGTTTGAACGACTCTCTAATGATAGAATCATATTAGAAATGTATACAACACCTTCTAGAAAGAATGTCTTTCGGATTCATATTGCATGATGTAATTAGGGTTTAACCTAACTGAGATCTCACTAGAGTTTTAATCCAATTGAAGAGATATCTAGACTTAAACCAAACCTAGGTCTAAATGCTCTCAATCAAGCTTAAGGATATCATATTTCAATATATAAAACCTTTGGGATTCGTCACTAAGTCTATGACTTTGATTTCACTAGTTTAAGCTCGAATGACCTGTGCCACGGTCGTGGGGTGATACCATGACCGTGTTGGAGCAAACCCTAATTGAACACTTAAAGATCAAAGTTAAATAAAGAGGATTAGTAATCCTATAAGTGTTTAGGATGTACCTCATGGGTTATCTTAATTGAATTTTATTCTTGATACATGATATCTCAGTGAATGGTATGGAAAGCCTAAATTTAGTTAAATTTCCATGGATTCATATTTATATTGATTGTATATGATTTGTTGAAAACAATCTTTATTTGGTGAATGCTTATATCCTATGAAATCCTTATGAGAGCCATGTGACAAGTGAATGAGGTAAATGAAAAGGTGAATGAGGCGAATGAAACCCTAAGAGTAGGGTGTTGGCATGTGATGAATGAATAAGGAAAATGAAACCCTAAGGATAGGGTGTTCAATGAATCATGTTATGGTGATATGAAAGGTCTCGATATGAGATGTGGTGATACTTAACTGTTGAATTGTATGTTTCTAGTGCATTTAACTTTATATGCTTGTTCTCTCTGATTTGATATCTACATACTGCAGGGCTTCTTATTTTCAATACATATCTCGTATATTGCAGGTGATGAGATATGACATGCCCTAGAAAGGGATGTTACTGAGACATGATATATGTTGAATACATGAGTTATGATGTTTCTTATGATATGATATGGCAGGCCGTGTGAGCCTTGTGAGAAATGTTAAATGAGTTATGATTTCTGTTTAAAATGTACCTATAATGTTAATGTTAGACTTAGGTGCCCTGAACACCGTAGAACCCCTTTGGGAGGTCTGCACCTTAGGGGTGAAACGCGTGTCCAACATCAACCGGTTGAGTAATTCTGGTGGCACGAGGGTTGATAGGGTTATCCAACACCAACCCGTTGAGTAATTATGGTGGTAACCCAGTGTTGACTCCCTGCGCCTGTGTGCTCAGGCTAGAGGAGGAGTCCAGAGCACTCATGTTGAGTGCAGAGAAGGTCGGAGAGCCTGTGGGCCAGAGAGCCCGTGGGTCCTGTAGCAGAACAGGACTGGTAGTCAGACTTAGCATTTCCCGGGTGTGTCGCTAAGTCTTGTACGGTGTGGCCGTAGTGCACTGCGAGTCTCTATGCAGAGTACACTGCATAGATCAGGGCATAAGTCAAAATATGATCATATAGGTTCACAGAGTTCCTTATAAATGAAAGAGTTAAGGAAGACTAGAGCATAGTCTTCTAGTAGTTATTCTTTGGATGCAATATTTACATTCTTTGTTATTTCAATTATATTGTTTTAGAACTGCTCAGTGTAGTATTTATTGTTGTTAAATTTCATAACGTTTATTCAAAGTTATATATGTAATCACATTAGTGCCTTAGACTGTTTCTTTGAAGTACTGATTCACTGAGCGAGTAGGCTCACCCCTCTACTCAAACATTTTAGGGTTAACCGTGTGGAGTTGAAGATGGTCAGAGCATCAGTGTAGATCTTCCACAAGAGTTAAGTACAAGATTAGTTGAGTCAGTCGGTCCTTGTCACTCTAGGTCCTCAGTAAGAGATAAGAGAGAGAGTTGTAATTACGATGTGTAATATTATTCCTCTTTTGAAATTGTATGCTATTAGTAGGTCTTATGTGCATAAGGTGTGAGAGACATCATGAATGTTTATACATGTATCTTTACTATTAAAGTCTGATTAGTAAAAGAAATGTTCAGATTCCCTTGTTAAAATGATTTATGTGGTTCAATGCGAAGAAATAAGAGTTTTAAAGAAAGAAAAGAAAAAGAAAAAAAAAAGTTAAGGGTGTTCTTTGTATTACATATAAATCCTATCTTATGCCCTAATCTCATGATTTGAGGAAATTGTGAGATCGGGGTGTAACATTAAAAATAAAGACAATATGGATGCCTCCAAATAAAAATCAAGTTGATGGAGTAAGTGATCTCACTTTCCCCTAAAAAAGGGCAATCTGAGGGTCCCTCTTATTCCTTGATAATGTTATAACTTGACAATATATTGGGCGGCCTTGGACTTCCCACCATATGGTGAAAATGCCTACCCTTGAAATATAAAAGATATAAAACATATTCTTTTGAAAGATTAAGATGGGATTCGATATCATAACATTCCAAATGGTGGTTCACAAAAAGGACAAATATATAGAAGAAGGTGAATTCTAACCTTAGGGTGCTCATATAATAGCATATTCCCCCATACTAGGGCACTATGAGAATATCTAACAACATTTGATGTGAGCAAGGCAATTGTTTCAGAAAACATGGGGTATTCTACATCCACCTTGCTACATTAGAGCTCCGACAGACCAAACATTCACTATGGCTTGTCCACCTTACTACAGGGAAAGATGGAAAGCGAGAGTGGAAGATGTTTTGAAGTTGGAAAGAAGGCACATTGATTCTGAGCAACTTCTAACCTTAATAGTGCATATATAGTTAGGTTTAGTCACAATTAGAAAATTTCAAAGATCTAAACATGCATTTTAATAATTCCATAGGGGTGGGTAGTAACTTTTAGACCTAGGGATGGCAATGGTACTATAGAACAACCATATTTGTAGATATTCACACCATATTTTACACTGGACAACCACAACAGGTGGATATGGTGTGGATAAAAAAAACACAAGAAGTGGATATGGTGTGGACATATTTTTAAATTTTTATAACCATGTGATGTGATGAGATTATGGTTCTAGAAAAAAATATTCATTTTATTATATGTGTATATATAGAGTTTTATCCTAACTTTACTATATATTGTTGTTTTCATACATATTATTATATCTCAATTTTTAAATATCATATCATGTATATAATTAGGAACTTCCACTATTTGCAATTACTTCACACATGAATGTCCTCTTTGTACAAGTAGTAGACATCGACCCTTTGTATGGAGAAATATAACCAAATATATTTTATTTATTTATATTTTTTACTTTATATTAATATGTGAATTTTTGTAAACTTATATAGTCATTTGTATAATGCTGACATATAGAGTTGGGGTCGTTGGAGGAATCATCTAATGTATTCAGTTTAGTTTTTCTTGACTTGTATCATGCAAATCGTGAGAGAAACATTCAACCTTTAGAAAACATGAGATAGATAATTAAGGTGAAATTTGTTATTATTATAATTGAACTATTTATGTTGACTGAGATATGTAGTTATTACTAGAGATAAAATTAAGTTAAGAAAAATAAAGAAAGGTGAAAATAATATGGGAAGATGTAACAAAAAAAGAGTGTGTATCAAGAAGATATAGTTATATCCATTATTAGTATCCATATTTCTCCATTAAAAAATCCAATATTCACCACTCGCTTATACCAATAATTTTAACTTCTGTCTCTCTCTTAGAATATATATCATTACGTTTAATTTTAAATATCATCTTATTTTTCTTTATTACAAATAAATATACAGAAAAAAGATAGCTTGGATGTTTGAAAAAGAAGAGGACGGATTAAAAGAAAAAGAGAGAGTTGATGAGTCATTTCAAATAGGATAATATTGTTTGAAGAAAAAAAGGATATATATTAGTGGTGGAGACTTCATGAACCGCTTTAAAGGATGGATGTTGATTGAAATTTGAACTGAGAAGTGTATGTGTAGTTGCAAAAAGTTATATCTATGTTTACTAATCTTACAAAAAGTTAGAATGTCTATTGACATGAACAAAAAAAGTTGATTTTTTGTTATATAATTTGAACATAATATTGTTGGTTCATATTGTGTATGTTGTTATTTCAAATTATTGTGGACAATTTTTTTGTGTATAATGCTACTAAGAGTTGCCCGATGTGGTATGGTGTGGTGATGTGCAGTTATTCATAATTTTTTTGACGGTGCGGATATTGTTTCTTATATTAAAAATCGTAGTAGATATAATGTGAATATTGTGTCTGATTTTCTGTGGTGATGTTGTTATGATTCTGGTATATACCAGACCATATCCGCACAATTGCCATCCGTAGTCTGACCTCAGCCGGATACTTTGTATGATTTTGTAAACTAATATTTACTCTTGAATGGGTAAGTAAGTTGTTCTAGAGTAAGATTCTTGGATTTAATGTCATGCACGTGTGATGCGATAGTGTCCTTGGGATCGAGTTTGTTGCACATACAGTCGAGGTTTTCATGGTTGAACTCTAGCTAATATGGGAGTGCTATGCAGTGTGCCCAAACTGCAGTAAAATGTGGGATTAGGTTCAGTGCTAGATGTGAACAGGGCAATTGTTTCACAACCAGATTCAAAATTGTATGCGGGGGTACATGCTCAGATCGGCATGGTTTGTAGCATAACCAGTTGGTTGGAATTCGCCTTGCAATGAGTGAGTCATGACCGAGTTTGAGATACATGGTTCCTCGGGTTGGAATAATCCCTAGAGACGACGAGTTTTAGGGATTTGGCATGTACATCGTTTCATGTTTGTCTTGCAATGAGGATTGATTATATTTATGACCCTTCGTATTCAAAGCAATGCGTTCATGCAGTTTTCTAGCAAAGTTAATGTTACTTTCCAACGATTATTTGGGTTTTCGGGCACACCATTTGTTGACTGTTGGGGAAGCATTCGGTATATCAATAATATAATTTAAGGCATGCTTGGGATTGAATACTTTAGACTTAAACGACCATCCAGTGTGAGGAGGCCTCATGAACACAGGAGCAAACTAGTGATGAAAATAAAACTGGGTGAAGAGATCTAAAGATATTATTTATGAAGGGGGAGGAGCACCCCTTAAGCATTGCCTCTAAAAAAAGAGTTGATAGAAGATGAAAATAAAGGTTGTGTGATAGGCACCAGCTTCTTCAGAAGAGGATCTTCAGAACCCTGTATCGTCTGCAATGATGTCTTCCAGAGAGTAGCATCTACCACCAGTTTGATCTCCAAAAAAGTGTCATGGATCAGCTTCAGCAGGAGTTACCTATGTTGAAGTAGAGGTTTGTGTGCAAAGTTTTTGTAAAGCTAAAGTGTGTATATTTTATCTTCCATTGTATATCACCTAATCTATTAGTGATTCAGTACTTTAGCCTAAGAAAATCATAAGCACCAACTAACATACCAAGCAATACCCTAATAAAGCTCCAGGTCATATAGAGACCAAAAAAGTTACTATAGGATCTATAACAAGATTTTTTTGATTTTTTCTATGAAAGAAACAAACATTATGTTCAAGGCATTTAATATCATTCATATTTATCTATTCCAAAAGGGAGGTAATAGGTGGGAAAATTAACCATTGTAGACACATTTGTGTGATAGGAACATGGATCATGTTCAAGAGTAATAAAATGACAAAAGGATACTAAGAAGTAATTAAATTCCTGACGAAGCATAGCTGACCATCCGATATAACTCCCATAAGTGTAAGTTAGGAAACTTGTTTTTTTAATCAAGCTAACCATACAGGATGTCACATTATAACTTGAGAATATATTGGGCGGCCTTGGACGTCCCCCTCATATGGTAACAATGCCCAACCCACGAAACACAAGAGATATAAAACATGTTCTTTTGAAAGTTTAGGATGAGAGCCGAAATCATAACATTCCAGATGACAGTCCGGAACAAGACTGAAGATATAGAAGATGGTGAACTCTAACCTTAGGGTGCTCATATAATAGCAGATTCCCCTAGATTAAGGCACTGCGAGAAGAGATAACAACACTAGATGTGAGCAAGGCAATTCTTTCATAAAATATAAGGTATATTCTACACCTACCTTGCTAGATTTGAAGCTATGACCAAATATTCACTATGGGTTGCCCATGCACCTTGTTGCAGGGGAAGGTGGAAAGCGGGAGTGGAAGAGGATTTGAAGTTGGAAAGAAGGTACATTGACTATGAGCAAGCTCTGACCTTATTGGTGCATCTATTGCTAGTTTACTCACAAGCAGCCAACTTCGAAGATCTTAATAGTTTCGTAGGGGGTGGGTAGTAACTTATAGATCCTACCTCATCCGGAGCCTTCGTATGAATTTATGTCGACTAATATTTACGCTTGAATGGGTAAGTAACTTGCTCTAAAGTAAGATACTTGGATTTGATCTTACGCTCTCGAGACAGACCACATGTGTGATGAGATAGATATCCATATGTCCTTGTGATCGAGTTTGTTGCATAGTCAGACAGTTTTCATGGAAAGTTGAAGTTAAGCTAATATGTGTGTGGTATGCAGCGTGCCCAAACTGCGGTAAAATGTAGGATTAGGTTCTATGGTAGATGTGAGCAAGGTAATCCTTTCAGAACCACATTCAAGATTGTATGTGGGGGTGCACGGTCACATCGGTATGATTTATAGCATCAGTTGGTTCGCCTTGTAATGGGTGAGTCGTAACCGAGTTAAACCGATTGCCTTCTAGAATTCGTCTTGTAATGGGTGAGTCATGACCGAGTTGAACTGGTTGCCTTTTCGCCTTGTAACGGGTGAGTCATGACGGAGTTTGAGATGCATGGTTGCTCGTGTTGGAATAATCCCCAACGACAACGAGTTTCTAGCCCCAGTTTAGTTCGGGACTTCGATTCTATAGTTTGGACTGGATTAGACGGGGTTAGTCAGGATCCAGCCTGATTCTGTTTGACAACCCAGTCTGAATCTGTTTGGCAACTCAGTCTGATTCTGGTCACTTGGTCTGATTTGAACCTAGATTCAGTCTGATTCTATTTGGGTATCAGTCTTGATTCAGTCTGATTTTATTTGACAACCTAATCAGGATCCGCTTGTTCTGTCTTGTTCTTGCATAACTGTTTTAACAAGTACAAGGAATGTGTAGTTGTGATGGTGCTAGGGGTGAGCAAATCTCGGTCCAGACCGCAAAACCGGACCGGACCGCTCAATTCGGTCCGGTTCGGTCCGGTCCATTTCAACTTCGGTCCGGTCCGCGGTCCAATAAATTCGATAAATTCGGTCTTCGGTCCGGTCCGGTCCGGTCTGGTCCAAAACCGGTCCGGTCCGGTCCGGACCGCAGACTAATTTTTATATAAAATCCATATATATTTGAAGGTGTATTCTATAATAACTACAAATAAAGTACATATATAAGTACTACTAGTATAAATGTTTGATACTAAAGTTATATAATTGTTAGAAGTGACTAAGATTATCAACTTTGTATAATTAAATAAGTTGTAAAACATCTAAAAAAGGCTGATTGCGGTCCAAACGGTCCGGTCCGGTCCGCGGTCAAAACGGTCCGGTCCCGGTCCGGTCCGACCACCAAACGGTCCGGTCAACGGTCCAAAAATTATTGATTTTCGGTCCTCGGTCCGGTCCGGTCCGGTTTTGGACCGATGCTCACCCCTAATGGTGCCTCAATATAAGTACAAAATTTAAAAATATATATATATATTGTGGATGTTATTTTTTTTATTAAGTAAAGTGAAAATAATATATGACTATGCTCATTTGTACGTGATGATTTAAAATAAATCAAACTATATTGTTGTCTTGCATTGCATTTTTATATTGTAAATATGTATTGTTGTAGATATTTGATCCAGGAACTGACAAGAGAATTAAAATTGTCCTAATATAACATAAATTGCGCACAAGTACAAAAGCAAAGATAATAGCACGTTTTCATCAGAACTTGAACAAATAAAAAAATTGATAATAAGTTATTGGTTCATGGGCAAATACATCGTTAACATACTAGGGAGAGGGACAAAAAAGGAGAGGCATGCCCTGGACCTAGACATAGACATCCATACACATGCTAAGATGGTGACCAGCCACTGTGGTGGACAGTCTTTGATGTGGAGGATGATTTATTTTGATCCCAGGTAGGACTGTCCCAGTCGGCCCACTTTAGGGTGTCATCATACTCGTCCCATGACACAGGATAGGCTTCTTGCAATGACTGATTGGGTTGGTGTTTGATGTTGTCTTTTGGCCAATCAAACAGCAACGACAGATGATGAACATGATGACTGACCCCAACATTGCCTTGTTCCTGGCTCCCATTTTTTCCCTACTCATGTGTATCATCACAACATTTTTTTTAGAGACAAGGTTTTCTTTAACATATTTTCATAACTTTGACATAGACATCAATAATTTTTCAAACGTTTCCCTTTCCTTTGAACGTGATTGCGACATCTAAATTAAATAAATAAATATAAGTATGAGAAAATATCGTTAACAGTAAACTAACTGTGACAATAATGTATACAAATAAATATTGTAAGCAAACTTAGCTAAAAACAAGTTTGAACGTGATGTAAGTCTTCTAAACATAATAGTAAAGTAGAAGTTTGTCAAATGATGGTACCAACAAACTAATGTAACACAAAAGTTTTGTAACTAAATGTTGCGAAGCCTACACAAACAAATACAACGCCGAGCAAATGTCGAGTAAATATGTTACAAGTTCATGTATTTATTTCACCGTCTGATGTGGTTGTTTGTTTCATTCGTCAGTGTTAAGGTATTCAGCAATTCCAGGTGGGTAAGTGCGACGATTCGTCACAAAGTTACATTGAACGGTCAATGGCGGGGGATGGAATAAATCTCCCAAAATGAAAAGATTGTCTCTTATGAACTCTCTCCTTATGTATTGTCATCTCATTTGCAACTCACTCAAAGATATGTAAGACCCCCCTGTTATGTTTTGGAAGTCATGCCATGTCTCCATCCGAGCATGTGTAGTATATATTCTATTCACACAGCTCCCCAGTTCAAATTGGTTTATCATCATACCTCTGAGAACCATATCAAGCTCTGTACACCACATAAAATAAGGCGTCGTCGGATGCCCGGCCATATTACAAATTTTGTAAGTAATATATTTCAGAAGTAAGGGTGTATGTCACAATTAAGGAGATATAATATGCATATTTGGTTTTAACTAACATTCAGCAACATTACGATGAAAAAACATACACCCTCCATAAAACATTCAGCAACATTACGCCTTTTAATGTAATACAAGGTTTATATCAGTGGATGGATGAATTAAGAAAGATTATAATGTTAATAACATCCAATGGTAGACAAAGTAAATCGAGAAGACAATCTAAATGTAGCTCTACCATTCAACGTTATGGCTTCATCGTGGGTGAAGGAATGTCCAAAAGAAGACTACAATCTTCCTCCAGACTGGCAACGTAGCGTTCCAGAACCTCATGCTTATACTTTTTGTTTGTGTATATATCATCGTAGTTTTGATGAATTTCAACAAAGTCCTTCATGTTCATTGTTTGGCCCCACAATGACTTGCACTCGACAGTTAGTAACATAATCTCAACTTTCAAAGAATCAGTTGTTGGGGGGAGATCGACTGCCCAATGGAAGTATCTGCACTGATCTTTTCCCTAAAATGTATTATGAAGTTCAAGTGAATAACAAAGAACGTGCAGCTTACACAAGGACAACATATTTTTTATGTATTTACTAGCGCACCTCACGAGAAGGACATATGTAATATATTTTGCCCGGTCTTTCACTCAGAATGCCAAAATCATACAACCCTGCATCCTCTGTGTTAAGCCGCAAGGCTGCATCTAACCCACAATCACACCTCGGAACTTCAGATGGATTCATCAACATCTAAAACATGATTGATGATTAGTAAAATAATGTCGGGTTCTGAACATAGATTTCAAATAAAAATTTCTGAACATAAAATAGGCCTAGCTGCTTGTTCAAACATAAAAGAGAATTTAGTACGAAAGGTTGTTATACATCTATGATGTATTGTATCCGTCCTCGTTTGAAGAGTCGTTATCACTCGTGATGTGAAGTCGTTGGCGAAGATATTGGCACCTCTCCCGTAGAGTGGAAATATCTTGTTGGAGCCTATCGGTGTCTACTCTTGTCGAATAGACAAAGTCACATTATTCAGACCATAACTTGCATTCGTTGTGTGCATATGCAAGTTGTGATAGCATTGCATCCCTAACTGCAGTAAGCATGGCCACTATGGGTTGAACACGATGCACGGGCAACCTCATTTGACATCTGTTTGACACAAGACCCCTACCACATGTAAAATACGGTCAGTGGGGGTTGTTGTCTTTAAAACGTCCATTTTCCGCATCTGCAGCATCCATATACACGCGTACAGTGCATTCAGGGTTGCATGTACAGCAAGGCATTCCATTCTCCATTTCAAGACAACCTATCAAAACACAATGTGACGTTTATGATTAGGATCCATAAAATAGTTTGTGAAACAAACAATTTAGGGCTCCATAGTCACGTAGTCGATGAGTTATCATACAATTTAAAAAATATGACAAGTACAATGCTAGGTCAACGAGTTTCCCAAAGGAGATTAGAAATGGCTTCACATAAAAGATCGCCCTCCCTTGAATCAACCAGAGTTGTTTGTTGGAGGGAACACATGTCAACCCCAGAAGGGGGAACGGCAGACGTTGAACTGTCATCTGGGAGTTCATCCATGATGGTGTCGCCATCATGTTGGTGTCGTATATAATTGTGGATGATACAACAAGCCAGTACGAGGTGTCGCTGTGAATGTATAGGATATGTCGCCCCCTTTTTAAGATAGGCAAACCGCCTCTTCAGTACCCTGAATTCTCTTTCAACAACATTACATAATTGAGCGTGGCGGTGGTTGAACATCTCCTTCTTACTGGTGTAGGGATGTATGTTTCCTCGGTACTCAGAAATATGATAAGTTGTGTTGCGATAAGGTGCAAGAAATTAACGAGTGTTGGCATACCCTGCATCAACTAGGTAAAACTTTCCCGGCGGAACTTTAAACCCGCCAGTGGTCGTTGCTGATTGTAGGACCCATTGGTCAGCAGCCAAGTCCTCCCACCCAGTTAGGTCATATGTAAACTCCATCGAGAAGTCTACTACAGCCATGACATTCATAGAGACATTCCCTTTTTTGTCTCGGTAGCAATTTTACTTGTCTCGTTTGACCAAGACTGGTATGTGGGTTCCATCAATTGCCCTGATGGCATTCTATAACACCAAAATAGGTTGTAAACATACAAAATATTTGAAAATGATTATAAATTTGTAGGGGCTAACTATTACCTTGAAGTAAGGGTAGAGCCTTTGAATCTCCAATATATGAGAATGTGTTGTCGTGCATGTCGATGCGGTTTGCATGATAATATAGTCATGGGTCAACGCACATACAACGTCCAACACTTTGTTGAACTTTCTACTTAGTCCTCAACCAAAGTACGATTTGTATATCCATAGCCAACCATCTGTAGGAAGTAGCATACAGCCTCAACTGAAGTGACGCCTCTAGTACTTCATAACAAGCCACGACTCTCAAGCTTGTCCACAAGGGCCATTATAGTTTGTGGTCGCATTTGGTATAGGTCATAAGCCCTTTGTTCATGACTGGTTAATATTTCTAAGACCTTTTGGTGGCCACTCCTTATGCTAACTGACCTAGGTATTGTAGGTGGTATGTCGGCATCAATGGAAATGTCGTCCATGATGGAGTTCACTATCGACTCAGCTATTGCATCAGCAATGTGATTTTTTGGACCAGACAAGGTATCTAAAATGTGTGTGAGGAGGTCAGGTGCTTGTGTTTGGTCATTGGCAGACATGATGCCTATAAGTAAAATGATAACAACATTGACATGGTGACTACAACAAGATAATAACTACTTGAACATAATATAAAACAATTGACATGTAAAATAACGACTTCAAGTGTTCAAACAAAGTAGATTGTACGAAAAAGAAATGTCTGTACGGGAAAGCAATTATTACAACAATTAAGCAAATTGAAATTGATGGTCTGAAACATAGAAAACATAATGGAAAAATGAAGTTCCCACTTATGATCCCCAAGGGCCAGCATCATTGTATCGAGTATACCACATGGATGGCATACTTGATGTGTTGTTGAAGTTGGGTGGCAAGGTCTGCAAAACAAATGGCTACTGAGATGGAACAAAAGAGGATGGCATTGAAGGTATTGGTGTTGCATTGCCGCCTTGGGACCTTTCCCAAAGGTCTTGCAACCATATTGTTATCTTTGGAGGGATGTGTCTAAGGCTTAGGTAGATGTTGCAATTTGTTGAGTCCTTTATGGCATTCACAAGTGTTGTAAATATAGCAGTGGGGGCATCGGGAAAAGCGTCATTGAAATGTTGTAAAATGGTTGCAAACTCTTCTTTTTCAAAGGCTCTGGTTGCCACACTTGTGCCTATCTCATGAACCTTTGCGTACACCAGTGTGAATTCAGATAACACTTCATTAAAAAGTACACATCGATCATGTGCCATTGATGGTTGCTTACTGTATCTATTGGTAGGAGGAGTCCTCCTCCCAACACTCTGGGTACCTATTCCGCCTCCCCCAGTGTCACTCTCACTTTACATCCCATATGCGCCTATGTTTGGTTTCTCTGATGTGGGTTATGTGTTCATGGGTGTATCAGACGCATCTAAGTCGACAGTAACATCATCCTCAGAGTTAACGTCGGAAGGGATTTGTGTGTTCATAGAAGACATTGCATGGTGTCCTCTAGCAATGTTCCTCACTGCCATCATCTCGATGTCGTAGTAGTGAGGAAAGGGCACCTAAGCAACCTAGCAAGGTCCTTATTTGCCTAAGTATTCCAAAAGTTTGTATTAGGAAATTTAAGTATAAATGTAGGACATTACTTTTTTGGGGTTAAGGGTGTGATTATTGTACATACCACAATTCTCTGCCTCCACTCAGGGGTGTCAGGTAGTGTGGGCTTGTGCCTTATGTCATCCCATCCTACACCACTCTTATTGGTCACAAGCTTTAAAGCGGCATAGTCCTTCCTTAGGTTCTTCCACTAAGTTTTGATCTATTCTAACTTACCTGCATCCTTCCCCATCCTATTTTTCACATCAGAAGTTACCTCCCTCCAAGAGTCCTTCGTAAAATGATCGTCAATACACCTGCCTAAGTCATATTGTCTCTGCAATGTTGATACTAGAGTGGCATCAGACTCTCTTGTCCAAACAATATGGTACTTGGGGTCTGTGGAAGACATACTCGCGTAGGTGCTGCAATATATAATCACAGTGAGCGGTGTTTATAATGATAATTACTATATAACATGTATGGCTTTCAAGAGGCACATCCCATGACAATAGAGAAATCGTTATGGTAAGAATAAATTTGTATCAGACATGTGTTACTTCTCCCCTTGCACAAAGCAGAGCATGGCCTTAAATACATGCCCTTAAATATAATCTTTCCAAAGTATAGACAATAAAATTTTGTAGGATAGAGAATAAAATTTTATAGTATAGACAATAAAATTTTGTGTATATTACATATGACAAGGTAGGAATTTAATGTATGAATTAAGTAAAATCAAATTTGATTAATTATCATCAAAGTCTATTCAGAACTATATTATAATATTTGATGTAAGCAAAGTGCATACATGCTATATTGGACCAAAGTGCGCAGAGACATGCTGTTGAAATTCTACCAACCAAAAATTAATTTTTTGCTAGCATAATTTGCACTACACTGCAATATACAATTATATATAAACCTTTGTAGAAAGAGTAGTTAGATTAACCAAGCTAACATCCACTAATTTTTTATAACATAGACAATTTTGACATATCATCCTGCAAACAGTTTGTTGAAATACATATATATAGACTGGACTACTAAACACACATCAGACTGCACAGACACAAACACATATTAGAGCAATCACCACGTAGGGTCGTATGACATATGTCATGATGGATAAATGTGCATATAGTTAAGTTGATGTAACACACACAGACCTAGAATATTGTAATACTCAACAGTAGATGCAACATTTAAAAAAGAGAAGTTCGAATAACAGCAAGATGACTTTTTCTTAAATTAATGACACATAAAAATGAACTGATTAGCCCATAACAAACTATTCAAACGTGTAAATTGATTGGACAAATGTGCATACAATTATGTATTGTAATTCATAGACCAGTCACGAAATAATAGCCAAGCAAGCATATATAGGGAGCTCAATCAGCAACTGATCAAGATACTAGCCGAACCAGAAATGCAACCAAGCAACTGAAAAACTAAAATAAAAATTAACCAGGTGCAGCAGCTCAAAAAGCTAGCAGCATAGTTGCTCTGTTGTATAGGGTTACTAGCAGGAGATACGTTCTAAGCACGTAATATACAAACAAATCAATGTAAGACATATTATATAAGAAAATAAATCTAAAATTTTGGCAAAATGATAAAAAGGTATTAGGAAACCATAAAGTAACACAATATTATTTGTAGAAAAAATGTTTGATTGTAAATTTCAAATAGGAGTTGAAAAGAATTGAATACCACTTCAAGCAAAATTTTAAAATAAAAATTTTTGAATAACAATTATCAACATTTAAAGAAAAATAAGAGTATTGAACCTATCCAAATAGTGCAGGTAAAGAAATCTATAAAAAATGACTTAAGAACCAGACATAATAACAATTGTAGTACAAAATACCGTAGACATTTGAACTTAGTAATCAATTAAAATTCATATAAATAGAAAGTTGGAGTAAAAATAACATCTGCACGTCTTGTTGAAGTGATAGGTAGATAGACAGTTATTTTTTTCTAGAATAATTTTTTTGTAAAACTAATAATTAGTATTACATTGTCAAAATATAATGATTTACACACATTCTACTGAAAGGGATTAACTCAGTTACACATTATACAAACATAAACACTGACTTGACCAATCAGAACATATCAAAACTACTGAACAACACATGCGTTCAATTAGTAACTACTTAACTTCTTCCAACATGTGTCATCCTTATTAAAATTATTAAAATATAAACTAGGAAAGATATTTTTGTTGGTCTCATGATTAATACTATATTGAATAAAATAGTTTACATACAACTTAATAAGAGAGAGAAACTCTTCCTTCAACTTTGAAGTGCACAAAATACGCATCAATTTACTTTTGCTGGCTGATTATTAGTGAACAATAATGGAAGTGGACAAAATAGACTGATTAGCATGTGCGCAGACTGCCTGTAGATACAAATTGGCTGAGCTAATGAGCACACACTCAAAAATGAAAACACATGACTACAAATGTAGAAACCACAAATCAAAGAACTATTCAAATCCGTGTTATATTGTGATGATGGATATTTACAATTATGATATTGATTAATACGTAGACATATTGTCGGAACAAACAAACTGACTGAACCAGACCACACACACTCAATACACACTACAAACACAAAACCCAGAAAGTAAACAACTGTGTCAACCTCTAGTTGCTAGTAAACTACTTTGCTTGATCGTAGTTGTTGTGTTGTAGAGCTTAGTTGGTTGGCAGAGATGATGTGATATCACATTTAACTAGTTTTATGCATGATTAATATTATTCTATCTGGATCTCCTAATATTTGATTAGCATTGCTATATGAGATGAGAAGCGACTTTACATTAGTAATATACATCTATGATGATGGTAAATTAATAATGCTACACAGAGGCAAAATAGAACCCTATTTGGGACAATTTTTGACATTTGGCTTGATAACCAAAACGGATAAGGAGGGAAGTAAGATAAAGATAAGGAGGGAATAAAGTTAATTCCCTCCTTATCTAAATGTCAAAATTCATTCCAAATATGATTCCATTTTGCCTCTGCATAGCAGATTTCATAGTAAATCAAATCAAAGTAAGGGCACATGCCCCACATTTAATCTTGCATTCATTTCAGCCAACTCATTAGGTATACCTCAACATGCATGGCTTATCTTAGCCATGTAATTTAAATTGGACAAGTTGTTAATGTATTGCACCAAGGACAACTGATGTGTGTAAGACTTATTTTGACATTACATAGATCATGCTTGGAGTTGAGAGCATTAAGTTTAAAAAATAAAATTGAAATTGTTCATTTAAAGAATGTGAGTACAAATTTAAAAAAAAACCTAGTTTTTTTATGAAAAAGGAATGATAAGGGGTGGGAACTACAATAATAAATTTGAATAGAAGGATAAGTATTTGTAACAAAGAAAAATGACTATAACGTGAATCAGTAGGCATCACATTGATAGTAAAATTCATTTCTAGTACTTTGGATACTTTACATATAGAAAAAACCAACTAATATATTGTACCAAGCTATATCATGTTTTTATGATTGTATTTTCTTCTAAAGGTGAAACTAATGAAGTTATTATGATGAAGTCTTTAATCTTTTATTTTAATTACATGTGGCTTAACCCAGGCTGAATGAAATATATTAAAATCGGACTTTGATGGATGTTAATGAGGAAAGAAGCATTGTATATCAAGTGAATTAAGAATGATTGGTTCAATAATGTAATGAACATGAAATGAAAGAATTTGAGACTAATGAATATAAAATGAAGGGAAAAGATAAGAATTAGTGGATGTATCTAAGAACCTAACTCTAACCCTAAAATGATGAGTTAGAACATGCTAATGAATAATGATATCAAATGAGGGATAAAGGAATGCACATAACTACAGTTCAATTCAATTAAAAGATGAGGTTCAAGCATTTGAATTGATGTATAAGAATGTGTTCTTGGATTGTGATTGTTTGACAGAATATTTGTATTTTGAGGATGGACTAATAGTACGGACTTCCAGTGATATTCAACATGTGTTTATTAGTAACCTTAACTGAAGAATTTGAAATAAAAGAAGAAGATAACTAAGTCTGTTATGCATGTTTATGCATGAAATTTATTTACATCTATTGAAGTTGGATGGAATAAGTATATGTCATATGATAAATCTATTGTGAGTATGATAAATGATATAAGATATCTATATGCTTTGGTAGTTCTTGTCTCTCTATGAATATTTTGTTGAGAACGGTGATATAGAATGAATTGATAACAAATATGTTGAGATTGAATTTAACATGCATTGATTATTAAGAAATCATGATGAGGATAAATGTTGTACAATGAGATTATCTCTCCAACTGAAGGCCCACTAATGATGATAAAACCCTGATGGAGTACAAGTTGGACAATGAGATTATGACTTGGGTTGAAGGCCCATTGGTGATGATTACTATGAGATGATGTGGAATTTTAAAGAAATGTATGGGTTGTAAATTACCGATTGTTGTGCTTCTTGTTGTAGTCAATGTCTTTCTTGATAAAATTATTTTGTTTCATGTTATTCTAATTACACAAGAATAGACAATATGATATATGATGTTTCAAATTCTTTTAAAATGAGTAAAAGAGATTAATAACAAGTGGAATGATGAAACATCTAGTTAGGTTACATGAACACTGTGAGTTTCCCTAGAGGACCACACTAGGGAAACAAAATAGATCTCCTTAAAGTAATCAATGAATTATGAGAAGGCTTTCCGGAGTGTGGATCAAGAGCCTAAAGGTTAGACCACAAGGATTTAGGAGTGAGTCATTGGGAGTGTCTATGTCTCTAAATCCTTGTTGTGAAAATCTAGTTCCATGGGAAACAAACTCTGATGAAATGAAATATGTGAAATATGAAAATATGAGAAGTTTGTGATATGTGATATACTATTTTGTTGGTTCCTATCTTGTGTACTCGAGATGAGGATGTGAGTAGCTTTAGGAAACCCTAAGGTGTCTAGGGTCTATTTTTTATATCTAGGGTGGACAAATAAACCCTAAGATAGTGATTGTGAGTCATTGATATGAGAATCAGGTGTAGCGACTTTTACTTGGTGAGGTACAACCCAAGTAGTTTCAAAGAAAAAGAATAAAAGCTGACAAGCCGTGTAGAATATGATTTGAATGTTTGTTACATTCCTTGTACTACTAGATGATGATTTGCTACTCTTGATTATGTTTCTTGTTGTAGAAAGTAATCATGTTGTTATAGAAATTATCTATTTCATATTTTGATTTGTCTTGTTGACAAGTAGTAAATGTTGGGATTATATCTACTTTAAACATGATTTGCATTGCTTGTCATTTGATAGTATTGTTTGGTAGACATGTCTTATGTGTACTTCAGCTTCAGGACTACCATATGTGTTCCTAGTCTGACTGGTGAGATGTCATAAAGTTGATATTAATGTTATATATTGATTCAAAATGTTTAGATCTGGACTTGTTACTCATACGAAAGGATTGTTAATCTAAAGTAAGATGGGTCTATTGATTTGTTCATAGACATGATCAAAAAGATGTTTTTAAAGTTGGATTTGGTTTAAGTGACTACCTTATCTGTTTGATTAGATTACTATTGTAGACTAGATTTTACTAGATGCTATAACTATTTTCTAGACTTTCAATATTTGCACATTTCTTTTATGTTTTTTTTTTGGAAATTGGTCATTTCTTTTATGTTCATTATACCTAAACGGATGTTGATACATGTGTTGAGCTTGAGTGGGAGGTATACAATCACTGGAGCTCTATATGAGTCCCATAAGATTGCTTCCAATGTTTTTGGGTATAGTGTTATCCAGAGGAGAGGTCATGAAAAAGAAGATATAAATAGAATAATCTAGATAGATCAGATTGTCCATGTACACTCTCTTTGTCAGGATGGGTAGTATACAAAGTTTGTTGTTCATGTACATGTATCTATTGTAAACTGAACTGCACATGGGCCATAAGATTTAGTTCTGGTTTTGATGGAGCTGAATAAGATTTGTGTTATCTATTTGTTAGGTCCTTGATGTGATATTGGTTCATGATTGTGAAGAAAGAAAAAGGAAAAATTTATCTGTGATTTTCGTATACTAATTTAATTCATCTTTGTTGAGATTTTTTTATTTTATTTCATAATATAGGTTTAAGTTTAGGGATTATCTCTAATGCTTGGCATCTATTCTGATCAAAATAGAGGTCCCGACAATGTGGTATCAAATCCTAGGTTAGATGATTCTGTAGGGATAATAGGATCTAGGACTAAATAATAATGTGGATGTCAAATATAACTTGAATGATGTGCATATTGAATGACCTCAGTATCCAAATACTATGGTCAAGTATTTGGGTATCAAGATAAATTAGTATGGAACTACCGACTATACTTCTTATGGATTCCTTGACCAATCATCCAGATAACTATAGTTTGGGAGTATAATACGATGCATGATAATATAAAATGATTGGTGATAAAATGGTGGAGGAGAAAGGATTTTATAATTCAATATGGAACCTATGATAACAGGAAATTTCATACAAGAAAGATGAAAGCCTAATGGATTGTAAAGATGATTCCAAATGAGTTTGAATCTAAAAATTGTAAGAAAAGGCTAAGAACTAATAATGATGCACACTAAAAAATCTTCTTTGTGAAGAAAATTGATGAATGTGGATGATAATATAGAATGAGTCATAATCTTGATCCATGAGATACATTATCAAATTTTAAAAGATCATGATGGGTTATGTGAATTACATCTTGATAAGTGGTGTATTGCTAAGATTTATGAAGTCAATGTGTGTAATAATCAAAGAGAGATATGATGATAACTAGGGATGAAATATATGTCTAATGCTAAAAAAATGTGATTAGAAAGGAAGATAAAATAGGAATTATTCTAACTTGATGATGAGAGAGATGAAGGATTAGATGATATGATATCATTCTAGATCTTTTCATAAATTTCAGGACAAAATCCTAAAAGGAGTGGAGAATTTATAACGACTCATTTTCAGATAACCATTTAATTAGGGCTTACTTGGATGATTGTATGCTTAACTACATTGATCATTGTTTAAAGCTTGATTAATTATGGTAGTTTAATTATGATGTTTTAAACATAATGAGAAACTTTTATCATACTTTGGTTCATATAATTAGGGTTTGAGAATTGAAAATCCTAAATGACCAAATAAGGGTTTTGGTAACATATGAATACATAATTTGACAAGTATAGTGGTGTACTAAATGAATTTTATGACTTTATATACCACTCAAATTTAGTTGAAATTTGGATATTGTTTGGATAACTCAAAAGTAAGCACTCTTAAGAAATATCAGAAATTTTTAATGATTTTTTTAACTTGTTTGTCATCTAAGTTTTCCCAGGACAAACTCAGCCAATCATGTATTTAAAGTGAAATATAGCAGTATGGTATTTCAATTTTATCTTTTCACTGGTACATATAATTGAACTAAAATTTTGACTAAAGTTTGGAAACTCTATTATAGATATTTTTAAAATTTTCATAATTTTTTGATGATGTTTGATCTCTACATAGAGGGATGCCGATCAAGTTTCCCCAGAATAAACTCAGATGACCATGCATTTTGGCTAAAAACATAGAATTCTAGTATTTGATTTTTATTTATTTATTAGTAATTCAGATCGATCTAAAAAATTTGTTAGAGCTCTAAAATGTATTTCACACAACATGCTAATTTTGCATAATTTTTAGAGGAGATTTGACCAATTTAGTATACGATTTTAAGTAACATATTTTATGATAGAAAACTTGTTGAAATAAAAGAAAGTCAATTTGTAATTGACTCAAGCACCTTAATCGATCTGTATGAGCATCCTAACACCGAAGGAGCTCTAATATTTCGTGATCCATTCTATAGAAACAAAATCCTACAGAAAGAGGAGAGCGAGGATTTTGAGAGGAGAAAGTGGTGGAGATGTTGACCTGGGTTTCCTATCTGAGATATGATGAAATCAAGTACATTTAGCTTCGTTCATAATCTTTCATGGTGAATCTTCTCTCGCATGTCAAGATTCCATCCCTCCTATTATTCAATTTGAAATGATATCAAAACTCCCTCTTTTCTCATCATTTATCTCCTACTTACATTTATAGGGTTTCCGAGTTGAGAGGAGGAAGAAATGGATTCTGTTGCTAGAGTTTGATTGGATTTCTAAAAATTTAGAGTTTGACCTATGTTTTTAAGGTGCTTGCTGCCTTAGGTGAGTCCTTTTCTCCCTCGTAAGCTCTGTATTCGTGTTGAAAGCCTAATTCTATCTGGCTAAAATAATTGGAAATCTTTCTTGTATTTGTATGTGATTGGGTACTAATTTGGAAAGATATTAGGGAATCAAATTCTACTAACTTTGATTATTTCACATTGAATTGACCTTGCTTAGTTCCTGATATATTGATGAACGTTCCATGGAAAAGTCTATGAACAGGTGAAGTTGCTATTCTATGTGAACATTCCCTAAAAATCAGCTCAATGCCTGATATGCTTGGGAATTGAATTGATATGTATAGAATCGTTCTTGAATTGTATTAGAATGAATTATACAAGTCTATTGTTGAATCTTACTGGAACTGAAAATGATAAATACATAAGGATCAGTATGAGGTGGTGGTATTCCCTATTTAGGATTTGTATTGAGGGATTGAATCAAATGAGTCAATTAATTGATGTATACTTATGACTAATGAATGAAATATGTGGAAATATAAACTAGTGTTTCCATGTGTGTGAATAGCCCTAAGAACCAATGTGCATCATGATGGGATTATTGAATGATATGATTCTTATGATGTGTTGAACTAAGGATGATTTCTTGAAAACCCTAGAAGTTTAGTATTAATATGAGTATAAGTGTATACATTGTTAATGCAATGGTGTAGGTATTAATACTTCAATTAAAGATGATA
Organism: Alisma plantago-aquatica; assembly: GCA_963693085.1. Taxonomy (NCBI): domain Eukaryota; kingdom Viridiplantae; phylum Streptophyta; class Magnoliopsida; order Alismatales; family Alismataceae; genus Alisma; species Alisma plantago-aquatica. The sequence goes on from OY856409.1 coordinate 97,032,219, forward strand.
AGTCAGTATGATCTAACCCTAGCTTATCTATTTTAGCATAATTTATGGAACTGGATATAAATGTGATTCTTTTATACAAGTTACATAACAATGAATTGTGAAAGATGATTAGAGATTATGGTGTAAGAAATGGCACCCTAATTCATTCTTTTTACCTGAAGTGAGTAGTATAATAAGGAATAATCATTGTTGATTATGGAAATTCCATTAGAAGTCAATTACACAGTATACTTATCTAAATATAAGAAATGATATGAACAAAATGTATTGAATGGTGATGGCAAGTTAAAGGTGAAACTAATGAAGTCTTTGATATTTTATTTTAATTACATGTGGCTTAACCCAAATTGAATGACATATATTAAAATTGTTCTTTGATTGATGTTAATGAGGAGAGAAGCATTGTATATCAAGTGAATTAAGAATAATTGGTTCCAATAATGTAATGAACATGAAATAAAATAAGTTAAGACTAATTAATATAAAATGAATAAAAATGATGGGAATTAGTAGATGAATCTAAGAACCTAACTCTAACCCTAGAATGATGAGTTAGATCATGCTAATGAATAAGGTATGCACATAACTATAGTTGAATTCAATTAAAAGATGAGGTTCAAGCATTTGAATTGATTTATAAGAATGTGTTCTTAGATTGTGATTGTTTGACAGAATACTTCTATTCTGAGGATGGACTAATATTACAGACATCAAATGATATTCAACATGTGTTTATTAGTAACATTAACTAGAGAATGTGAAATAAAAGAAGAAGAGAACTAAGTCTGTTATGCATGTTTACACATGAAATTTGTTTGCATCTATTGAAATTGGATGGAATAAGTATATGTTGTATGATAAATCTATTCTGAATATGATGAATGATACAAGATATGTATATGCTTTTATTGTTGGTAGTTCTTATGTCTCGGAGAATATTTTGTTGAAAAATATGATATAGAATGAACTGATAAGAAATATATTGAGATTGAATTTAACATGCACTGATTACATTTGAGAAACCTTGATGAGGGTAAATGCTACACAATGAGATTATGACTCAGGCTAAAGGCCCACTAATGATGATAAAACCTTGATGGGGTAAATGTTGGAAAATGAGATAATGTCTTGGCCTGAAGGCCCATTGATGAAGATTGCTATGAGATGATGTAAAAATGTAAAGAATTGTATGTGTTGCAAACTACAAATTGTTGTGCTTTTTGTTGTAGTCATTGTATTTCTTGATAAACTTAATATGTTTCATGTTATTCTAGTTACGTGAGAATACACACATATGATATGTGATGTTTTAAATTCTTTTTAGATGAGTAAAAGAGATTAATAACAAGTGGAATGATAAAACATCTAGTTAGGTGCCCTGAACACTGTGAGTTTCCCCTGAGGACCACATTAGGGAAATAAAATAGATCTCCTTGTAGTAATCGATGAATTGTGATAAGGATTTCTAGAGTGTGGATCGAGACCTTAAAGGTTAGACCACTAGGATTTAGGAGTGAGTCATCTAGAGTGGCTCTGGTCCTAAATCCTTACTGTGAAAGACTATGTCCATGCGGAATAGACTCTGATGAAATGAAATATGTGAAATATGAAAATATCAGAAATGTTGTGATATGTGATATACTACTTTGTAGGTTCCTATCTCATGTACCCAAGATGAGAATGTGAGCCTCTTTAGTCAACTCTAAGGTGGCCAGGGTCTGTTGTTGATATTTTAGGGTGGCCAGCTAAACCCTAATATAGTAGCGGTGAGTCGTTGACATGAGAATCAGGCGTGGTGACTTCTACTTGGTGAGGTACAAGTCAAGTAGTTTCAGGAAAAATGAATAAAAGATGAAAAGTCGTGTAGAATATGATTTGAATGTTTGTTACATTCCTTGTACCTATGAGTTGATGATTTATTATTGTTGATTGTGTTTTTTATTATAGAAAGTAATCATGTTGTTATAGAGATTATTTATTTGATATTCTAGTATGTCTTGCTGACAAGTAGTAAATTTTTGGGATTTATATCTACTATGAATATGATTTGGATTGCTTGTCATTTGATAGTACTATTTGGTAGACATGTCTTATGTGTACTTCAACTTCAAGACTACAGGATGTGTTCATGGTCTGGTTGGTGAGGTGTCACAAAGTTGATTTAATGCTATATATTGATTCAAAATGTTTAGAGCTTGACTTGTTACTCATACTAAAGGGTTGTTAATCTAAAGTAAGATGTATCTACTGGTTTATTCATAGACATGTTCTAAAATATATTTTTAAAGTTAGATTTGGTTTAAGTGATTACCTTATCTATTTGATTAGATTATCATTGTAAACTGGATTTGACTAGATGCTAGAACTATCTGCTAGACTTTTCAATATTTGCAAGTTTCTTTTAAGTTCATTATAATTAATCTGATGATGATGCATATACCTAGCTTGAGTGGGAGGTATCCACTCACTGGGGTTCTACATGAGTCTCATGAGGTCGTTTCTAATGTTTTTAGGTAAAATACTATCCAACGGAGAGGTCGTGACAAAGAAGTTATAAATAAAATAATATAGATAGATTAGATTATCCCTATACACTCTCTTTCCCGAGATGGGTAGTATACAAAGTATGTTGATTCATGTACATGTATTTATTGTAAACTGAATTGAACATGAGCCATAGGATTTGGTTCTGGTTTTGATGGAGTTGAATAAGATTTGTGTTATCTTATTGTGAGGTCCTTGATGTGACATTAATTTGTGAAAATTGGGAAGAAAGAAAAAGAAAAAAAAATTATCTGTCATTTTCGTATATTGTTTTAATCGTCTTTGTCGAGAATCATTTTTTATTTTATAATTTAGGATTAGGATTAGGGATTATCTCTAATTGTTGGCATTTATGCTAATTAAAAGAGAGGTCCCAACAACTATGTTCTATATATTCAAATACAATGAGATATTTCTATTATATAGGATATGAACATGCAATAGTATATTAAATAATGTAATACTTTGTAGCTTGAAGATTAGTTGAATTATTTATTTACATATTTGTAGTCATCGTCAGATGTCTTAATTACAAAGCATATTGTGTAATTATTTTGATTTTAGGTTTACATATGTTGCTCATGATTGTTACTGGAATAGTTAATTCTCAATTAGGTAACTAATCTTAACCTGGTTATAATTAGAGTAGTATATAATCTCAAGTATTATAGTAATTAGATAGTAAAGTATGATTTGATAATATATTATTTAAGTACTTATTTATGTAAAGTGGGTACATGGGTCTAGCGGGTCTGGGTCCAAGCATACCCTTAGTAGACTTGCTTATATGTGGGTCCAAATGTCTGTGAGTTCACGGGTCTGTGGGTCAAAAATTTAGACTTGTGATGGATTTTTAATGAAGTATATATGTGATTTAGTGGGTCTACCCGTACCCATTTACAGCCTTAAGTTTTACTGCATGAGTTTAGGATTTAGTCCTAAGTTCCTGACACTCACATGCATTGTTTCCCTTTTACACCATATACCACATGCATTCTTTTCCTTTTACACAGTACTAAATCAACACTAAAATATCATCTAGTTGCAAGTAGTTGCAACACACCTGATGCATTCATAAATAGGAATTTTAACTGAAACCTCAATCATTTGTTTAGCTATAACTTGAACATAATTTATTTGATTTTTTATGTTTCGTTCAAAATAGTTTCCAAGTCTAGTTACTATCCATAAACTTAGTACATGTCCTCAATTGCTTTCCAATCTTCAGATGTTTGGCATGTCTATAAAGTAGATCATGAGGTGAGCATACCAGGTTGTTTGAGCAGCAAAGAGGAGGTAAAAGGAGCTGCAAAAACCAATCATGCCCAAATCACGGGCAGTCTATTTTCCAATTTTTTCTACAAAAATGGACATCATTTAGTGGTTGTAATCTATGTTGTGTGTTGGAATAGTGTCCCACCAAATGTATGGATGTAAAAGTCACTTTAAACTTGAACTATACGCATTCAAATGTGGCACAATCAAATGGGGTTTTAAATACAAACCGTGGTATATATGTTACATGCAGTGAATATGGACTAGAAGCCAGAGGGTTTTTAACAACTAGTGCTTTCGCCACGTGCATTATTTTGCATCATTTACAATAGTCTCCCACAATAGTTGCATTCTGCTTGAGTAGACAAATACCACTAGATTCTTTACAAAAAATATCCTTCTAGATTAATATCGGCATACTTTTGAGAAAAATTATATATATATTGTGTTGTCTGGTGTGTGTTATCCCTGATCCGTTGCATTGGTATCTCTAATCTAGTCTCTATTTTCTAAAGAGAGAAAAAATACAAAGAAGAGGGAGGGAAATAGTACCATTAATTTATTTTCTTTTATAATTGAGTTGTTATCTCTGATCTGATGTATTGTTATTCTGATTCATTATGTTGTTTTTGTTGGTGTAGTGTTTTGTTTTCAAATAGAGAGAAAATATGAGGAAGAGGAGGAAAGTAGTGATATTAGTTTATTTTTCTTTTAATTGAGTTATTATCTTTGGTCTAGTGTGTTATTATCTTTGATCTATTGTGCTCTTATCGCTCGCCCGGTATGTTATTATGACCCGTCTGGTATGTTGTTATCTCAAGTCTATTGTGTTGTTATTCTTGGTACAATGTTTTTATTTTTCTCTCTCCTTTTTGCTTTTTGTGTAATTGAGTTGTTATCTCTGGTCCAGTATTTTCTTTTGATAAGAGATAAAATATCAAGAAGAGGAGGGAAGTAGTGTCATTAATTTTTTAAATTTATAATTGTTATTTTTGGTCCAATTCGTTATTATGGTCGGTCTAATTTGTTGTTATCTTTGGTCCAATTTATTTTTTAAGAGAGAAAATACAAGGAATAGGAAAGAAGTAGTACAATTTTTTTATTTAGTTGTTATCTCTGAACTAATTTATTGTTATCTCTAATCTAATTTGTTGTTATACCTGGTCCAATTTTTGTCTATCTATGGTCCAGTTTGTTATTTTTCTAAGAGAGAAAACACAAGAAATAATAGAGAAGTTGTGTAATTAATTTTTAAAAATTAGTTGTTATCCCTTATCTAACTTGTAATTATCTCTAATCTAGTTGTTTGTTATCTCTAGCGTAACTCGTTGTTTTTGTTAGAGAGATAAAATACAAGAAATACGAGAGAACTTGTGTCATTGTTTTTTAAAGTTTAATCATTATCTTTGGTTCAAATTGTTGTTAGTTATGACCCAATTCGTTTTTATCTTCAATCTAATTTGTTGTCATCTCTAGTCCTGTTTTTTACGTGAGAGAGAATGTGATGAATATGAGGGAAGTAGTGCAATTAGTTTTTTAGATAGTTGTTGTCTTTGATCCAGTTTATTATTCTCTCTGGTCTAGTTTATTGTTATCTGTGGTACAATTTGATTGATTTTGTAAGAGGGAGAAAATATAAGGAATATGAGGCAATTAATACATTAATTTTTAAAATCTAGTTGTAATTTCTAGTCTAATTTGTTACTATCTCTGGTTCAATTCGTTATTATCTCCTATCCAATTTGTTGTTATCTTTGATCTAGTTTGTTTTTGTCAGAGAGAAAATACGAGGAATAGGAGGGGAGTAATGTGAATGGTTTTTTTTTATTACTTGTTATCTCTGGTTTAGTTTGTTGTACTCTCTGGTCTAGTTTATTATTGTCTTGTTAAAACTTGTTATTTTCTATAAGAAAGAGAAAATAAAAGAATAGGAGGGAAGTAGTGTAATTAATTTTTCTAAATATAGTTGTTATCTCTAGTCTAATTTATTGTTATCTGCGGTCCACTTCGTCGTTATAACTGGACCCCTTTTTTATGGTCCATTGTTTTGTTCTCTCTATTCCAGTATTTTGTTTTTCTATCTCCTCATTCACTCCTCAAAAGAGATGTGTTGTCATCTCTGGTCCAATTTGTTGTTATTTCTAATATAATATTTTGTCATATCTTATCTGTTGTGTTGTTATCTCTAGTTTAATGTATTGTTATTGTTGATTCGGTTTGTTGTTATCTCTAGTCTAATTTATTGTTATCTCTGATCTAGTATTTTATTTTTGTAAGAGAGAGAAAATACAAAGAATAGGAGGAAAGTAGTGTCACTAATTTTTTTAATTGAACTGTTATTTCCAATGCAATTCTTTATTATCTACGATTTCGTTTGTTGTTATCCAATTTGTTATTTTTGTAAGAGAACAAATACAAAGAATATGAGTGAAGCAGTGACATTAATTTTTTAAAACTAAATTGTTATCTCTGATCCCTTTCTTTGTTGTCTATGATTCAATTTGTTGTTATTACTAGTCCATTGTGTTGCTATTATTTTGTGTTGCTATTATTTCACTCAATCGTATGTCATGTTGGTCTTGTTAGAACATATTTTTTATAACTAATCTTACAAATTTTATTTCATCAAAAAATTATTATGAATTTAAAACTATAAACAAAATAAACCTATCTCTTTCCTTCCAGCCATTCATCTCTCATCTTATTTTTCTTTCTTTACATCCACTCTCTCTCTCCCACTCTCATTTTCTAGGATGGTAGCAGCTGCACTTGGGGCTATGCACTAGGAGCGGTTTCTGGTCTCATTTCGGTGTTGTATAGCGTATCTCTGTGTAAATGGGTGATGGGTCTGCGTTAGGTATGCTTGCTGTTAAGACTGGTGGCCTACTCTGTTGGGAACTGAAATAGAATATAAAGAGACATGCGTTGTCACCGAGGAAAATGACCTGGTCTGCTTGGTTTGTTGTTGATGGTGGCTTGGCCCTAAGCATAATGGACACGCGTCTGTTTTTTAGCATACATCAGCTGCCTACAACACCTTCCATAGATATTAAATGGTATTCCACATTCAAAACCAGCAAATAGATATGTGGAGAGACAGATACATGTGCTCTTACCACCAAACTCTGCATTTCTTTTCGGTTTTAACACCAGTATCAGTCATTCAATCTTGTTGTGCTGAGTGTATATCAGTTCACTTCAGTTAAAAGGACAAGGTACACCTGTAAGATACCAACATGGCACACCACCACCCACACAGGAGAAATAAGAAGAGGCTAATATTTTTTACAGCTTTACCGATTCATCTTTCATAATTTTTACTTGGTTTAATGGCCACGGACCATATTCTATATGCATTGAGAAGCAAATTATTCTGTTTGCTCAATGTTTGAAAAATAGATAGATTGATCGTCTGCTGCAGTCCCGAACAAAAACATTAATCACGTATCAAATAGCACATAGCCCTCATGAGAAATGTCTGCTAAACTTGAGCATGCAGAAGAGGAATGAATTACATAGAAGGCATCAGGCGATCAGGAAACTACTAATGTGATCATAGCAGCATTTGGCACAATAAGGATGATGGGAAGTCTATCCTATGGAGTTGCATACCTTCCCCATAGTTCGGGTTCTGAGGGGTTGGTTACCTTTTGAGATCACATGGCATCTATCAATCCCCATAAACCACATTATATTACAAAGGCAGACCAATCTAAAGATCCGGTCTGCTAATTTGCAGAGACAGCTAGCTGTGTAGCTTTGGATGTACCGTGCATCTTTTGTACAGAAGGCTTATTGTTTCAGTTGTGATTCGACATATTTCTGGTCATAAGTTAATAACCTGCAATGGCACTTTAGCAATCGACATGATAGCAAGATTGGTTTAGCTGAGGAGTAAAGCCTACTTGTTTCACCATATATTCATTTCCATTACCACCAATCCATAGTGCTGGTTGAAATTAAAAAATGGTTTTATTGTCGTCAGTGCTTTACAGAGTTCCATAGAGTTTCTGTTGGGTTAGGGTCTCAAAAGTCACTATACATGCAACATATTTGACAGGAAAGATTGCAAAAAAAAACAAAAAGCAGCTCCAAAATTTGCGTATCCAAATTATTAGTTTATCTGATCAGAACCCAGAGAAGGAATTTTGGAAGAAAGGGAGGTAATTACTGCTCGTGCAATTTGAGATACCATGAAAACTTTTGACATTAGAAATGAAGAATACTGTTTGACACTTGACACCTTCTAAACCAAGTTCCAACTGCTGGGTTTACTGGTACAGCCACTAGGGCATGTTTGTTTAGTAGGATCTAGCGGGATTACGGAAATTACTGGATTCGTATCATCCTGGTTTCTTTACTTGCTGGATATAAGAGATACAGCAATATATAACATTATGTTTGGCATGTGGGGACGGAAATTCCATTTTTTTCACGGGTACAGAGACCACGCACCTGAGAGAGTAGCTAGCAACACTGTAATGGTAGATCCTAGACTATAGACCACAGATGACACGTCATGACGGCAGCAGCTGTTGGGCGTTTTTCAAGATCAATAGCCGGGTAATGGTGGGCCACACACCGCAGAGACAGGCTGGCAGCTAGCGATAGTCACAGTCACGATGCTCCGGTGCTGCATTGCGGCGTCTCATGCTTTTCAAATGGAAATGCTAATCCAGCTTTTACTACATGCCAAAAAGTCCTGGATTCTTTCTAATCTCCAGCACCAACGAACCAAACAAAATTTTAAGATGATGGATGTTCGAATACAATCCAATCCAGCCAGTTACCGCAAATCAAACGTGCCCTAAATGAATTTTGATCATTATCGCTAATTACCTTCACATCATTGAAAACCCACAAGCAATGCACTGTTTTCGCTGGTAATGAGAGCGGCAGCAATTGGCAACCCCGGCAGTTCTTACCAGTGTCAAGTAACTGCACCATGGTGGAAAATCCCATTAGCAGCTAGGAGCCATGTCTTTAATTGATCAATTTATAGATGTAAAACCTACATTTTCATTCTTGTTAGGACCTCCAACAAATAGATGGTAATAACTTAGAACTGAGATTGACAGTCGGTTCAGAGGTTTCCTTATTTGCTCCACAACTTCCTTTTCTTTGAGCTGTTATGTGCAGCAGGTTGGGAAGAAAAAGAGTAGCATGAAGTAGAAAGCTCACGAGGAATCGCCGCACCAGAAGATTTAAGACTCTGAATTAGGTCCTTGAACAACCTCTTGTCGTCCTGATTTACAAATGAAATGGCTGTGCCTTCTTCACCCATTCTAGATGCCCGGCCTACTTGATGGATATACTCCTCGATTGATTTTGGCATGTCAAAAATGATCACCTGCTTTACATTCAGAAGATCAATTCCTCGACCCAGCACTCCTGTCGCTACAATCACCATTACATCCCCATTCAAGAAAAGTCGCAGGCTCTCTCTCCTCACGTCCATCGGCTTCTCTCCATGAATAGAGACTGCTTTCAACCCAGTAGCAACCGTTATTGCTTCAGATAGAAGATCAGCTCCAACTCTAGATTCTACGAAAACCACAACAGGTGGGTTAAAATGCTTTTTACTGGTCAATATCTCAAATAGCTTCTGCTTCTTGTGCTTGGTATCAACCCAAATGACCATTTGTTTCACTGCTGCATTTGGTGATCTTGGTTTTCCAACATATATAGAGATCAAGTCTTTAACCATTGAGCTAGCCATTTTCTCCACATCTGGAGAAATTGTTGCAGAGAGCAAGAGTAGCTGAGGCATTGATAATGCTCTAAAGATTTGCATCACCTGTTCTCTGAAGCCTTTTTGCAGCATGCAGTCTACTTCATCGACTACAAAAATTGAGACATTAACGAGATCAAAATTGTGCCTGACAAGGAGATCAATTACTCTTCCAGGTGTCCCAATGATTAGTTCAACTCCATTCTGGATCCGATATGCTTGTCTGGGCATTGCATCACCACCCACCACAAGAGCTGTCTTAAAAGGTAGACCTTTTCCAAGCACCTTGGCTTGCTCTTCAACTTGGATACAGAGCTCTCTCGTAGGAGTTAAGACTACTGCCAAGGGCTGACTACGATTGACAGTGAGCTCAGCTCGAACATTTGAGCAATGAGCAATGATAGGGATCAGAAATGATGCAGTTTTCCCAGATCCTGTGTCAGCAGATACAAGCAGGTGTCTCTTAAGCAGAGCAGCAGGGATGACTTGCATTTGGACAGGTGTGGGAATGTCATAACCAGCCACTTCTAGATTTTTCTGGAGATTTTGAGGTAGATCACATGAGGAGAACGACGTCACTGGAGGTGGAACAGAATCTCCTTTAACTTGGATGTCGATCTTCCTTCTGAGAGTTTCAACATGGGCATTATTGTCTTTAACATAGAAACACTCGTCTTTTCCATATATTTTGATAGGACTTAACTGGGTGGTGCGGGCCTCACCAGATTTCGCAAGCCGCTCAAGAAGGATATTTTTACATTCTTTACTGCAGATATCATCATCTGTTTCGTCACAAATGTATTCACCATAACGCCCACAGATTGCACATCGAGGCTCTCCAGGTAAGGCTTCTCTCTGATCCCAGCATCTCTCCTTCACAGATTCATCTAATCGATGGAAAACACAATATTTCAAACAACCACCACAATTTATAATGTTTAGAATAAACCAGAAAAGAGGGATCTATCATCTAATGAGTGAAGATGAAAATATGACATTTCCTGAATAACAAGTTTCACAGTTGCAGCTTTAGTTTACATGATGAGGGCATTGAATCTCTTCATTAGCAAAACAAAAATATGTTCAGAGGATTACCAGCCTTTATTCATCCCCTCTTCATGCAGACAAAACAATAGATCAGAGAAAAACAACAGGGATGAATTTCAACCGTACCAGCCCCAATGACAGATGGTAACATGGCAAGTACAGAGAAAAATTGGAATAAGAATAATATCATATAAGGAAGTACAGGTACCTAATCTTACTAAGAAGAACAAAGACCAGTGATTGTAGCCCAACTCCTAAATATGATAATACCACTATACTATGAGCACTTCCAATTGAACAGGAGCAGGCTAGAACTCCATGATCGGCTTGGACAAAGACGATATAATCCTATAGAGATCACTCTATTTACTCCCATCAAAACATGCATCATAAATGCCACCCTCTGAAGCAAATTCTGAAACATCTTGAAACATTTAGGAAAGAGGGTATCTAGTGAAAATGAAGGGAAAATGATATTTTCTGGATATTAACTTTCAGAATTACAGCTTGAATTACACTGAAGATGCATGAGTCTCTTTACTAACAACACAAAATACTTTATGTTCAATGGATCTGTGCCATCAGAATAGTAGTATTCCCAGTACTAATGAATGCACGATTCAACTGTGATTGCAAAAAAAATGTCAGTCTTGAGATCTTTAGGATCCCATGGCCAGGCTCCCCCTCCAACAGGAGCATGTGAGACCCACCATGCTTGGCTTGGGAAAACACAAAATAATCAAGAACGGAGATTCATCAAAACTGAGACGAATCTTATCATATGCCCTCCCCCCACCCCAAAGGTCACTGAAGATTCAAGCCTTACAGAATCCCCCGCTCAAACAGGAGCACTGAGGCCCACCATATTCAGGCTTGGGCAAACACAATAATTCAGTGCAGATTTCTCAAAATCGAAACATGAAACACACCATATGTCCCCCCTCGCCAAAAGCAATTTAACAAATAATGAATTAAGAAATATGAAGCAACAACTGCAGCAGTATCTAATCTAGAGTAGTCTGTAGTGGCATCCAATTAGGAGAACCACATCTGAAATAGCAACAGCAATAGTAGAATCGATAACATCACTCTAAACAAGTAGAAAAACACAAGTATCGTAGTCAACTCAATGTAGAGTGAGAAGACTATCCAAACGCCCATAATGTAGTAGAAACATGAAGGTTTATGTGTGTAGATGCAGCTGAAGCACCTCTATAGACACCTGAGGCACAGAACCTAGAATGGGTCAGTCAGTATATGTGGAGACACTATCTATTGAATTTCAAAAAAGCACAGTACCATGGATAAGAAGGCATGAACATTAGAGTATAATCAATGTCGTTGGATGATGCAAGTGTAGCCTAGATGCTCAGCAAAGCAGTAAAGTGAAGTACGCTACATGTATGGTTCCGATGAAGCACTAAATGGAGAAAAGTTGAACCTCTACTCATCATCACTAAATAGAGAAAAGTTGAACCTCCACTAACAGAAGTGAAATCTTCCAAGAAATCGATAGAAAATTCTCTCATGATTACTCAACCTCACTACCATTCATCTCAATGACTCCTCTATATATTCCCTCACGATGACTATGAACAGAAACCTGAAAGTAGTTAGGTTGACAAGACATAAACCATACTTGTTAAGGTGTGCACCAGGGCGACCGCTAAGGCGTCAAAGTGCCCCAAGGAGGTGCAACGTGCAAAACGACTAGACCTGCACTGGAAGCAGGAGCGGAACCAGGGCGCAAGCAGGGGCCATACCCCCCCCCCTAAAAGAAAGGTTACAAATCAAACATATATATACATATATGTACATATGTTTATATACTATGTTGATATATATAATTTCTATAATGAATACTAGACATAACATGGAACTGGTCTAGTGGCCTGCAGCTGCAATCTTCTCCTCGAGGTCTCAGGTTCAATTCTTAGTTTATACATTATATATTTTTTCATAATACATGCATAATATAGTTATTATATGCATACTAATGCATAAAACACAAAGTTTAAGCTAGTGTAGTGGTTTACATGTTTGTTGTCCTATATGAGGTCATGAGTTCAAATCACATATTGAGCAGTTAAATTTTTGGCCCCCTCAGCCACCAGCTCCTGGTTCCGCCATTGTCTAGATTCCTAACCTCGACATATGTCTTTTCAGTCAATGTCAATTTCTAAAAATACAAATATTTTTTGTTAATCTCGGCACAAAATGCACTTGTCTAATTGGATCTCTCATATCCCATCAATCTTGTCCTTCCCGTATGTGATTTATCACTGGCACCTCCACGTCCACTACCGCCTTTGTCGTTTTCTCCACTAGAATCTCCTACCATCAAATGTTTTGCTCGAGTCTATCACCAAAGACCAAAGGCCAATCCATCGCTTTATGTCCCGACAACTTCATAAAACTCTCAGAAATCCACACATCATGTGGCACTCCAGAGCGGTACACATACTTGCATCATTAGACATCCCATTTTTCATGCATTGTGTCTTTCAAAACTTACTAGAAATACTAAACCATAGCAAACTAGTTAGGTTCCGCACCATTAGACATCCCATTTCTCATACATGGTGTCTTTCCAAACTTAAAATACTAAAACCATAGTTGGAGAGTTGCGACCTTTAAGGAAACGACAGCAATGCATCTGCATGACAATGTGACCTTGGAACTTGTTCCAATGCCTTTAGACAAAAACATTGTTGGATTCGATGGGTCTTCTCCGTCAAATTCCACTGACATTGTTATGTTGTACATCTCAAAGCCCCCCCCCACCCGGATTGCAAGTTGTTCATACAAACCTTCGGCATTTGTTAGAGAGTATGTTATGTTATTTAGTGTCTTTGTAATATGGGCCCAAGTATGTCTTGGCCCATTAGGGTTTAGTTTGAGTCTATACGCTTCCCTATTTTCCTATATATAGGAGCAGGGTTGTCTCTTATCAATATATAGATTAGCCTTTTATTTACTTTCTGACATGGTGTCAATTGAGGGGTAGAAACATTCTTTGTGTAGTTTTTCTTCTTGATAGAAGGGCAGCCCCCCTACATATAGGATAAGGGGGAAGCATTCAAACTCAAGACAAACCCTAATGGGCCAAGACACAACTAGGCCCATATTACAAATAGACTAAAATAATTTGACTAAATAGACTCTCTAATAGCATCTTCCTTAAAACCTTCTCTCTACTAATAATTATTGTTTCGGTCTGGATTGTCATTCCGCTTGCAGCTCATACAAAATTGACCTCATTTTCTAGTTAGACATCATAGATGCCTTCCCCCATGGTCATCTAGAGGAATAAGTCTATATGCAACAACCTCCAGGGGTTATTACTGAAGGAGAAGGAGGGTATTTCCAAGTCTGTAAACACAAACAATCCCTTTATGGCCTACAACAATCAAGAGAAGCATGCTCGAGTAGCTTGCGTCAAAGTTTGTAAACTTAGAAAGGTGATTAATGGCTTGGAACAAATCCCAAGGGCGTGATTTGATAAATTGAACCACTTTCTTCAATTCAACTTCAGCACTCCCACTCTCACCATTGTCTTCATAAAAAAAACTTATAGATAGTCATCATGAATTCATGATTACGTATGTTGATGATATTATATTCTCAGGTAGTGATTATGATTGCATCCAACCCACCATAAACTATCCGGTAAAATTCATTACCAAAGATCTTGACAAGCTCTGATACTTTTTAGGAAGTGAAGTAACTCATTCTTCTTCTGCCATCTATTTATCCTAGTGCAAGTATGTACTTATCTCTTACAACAAACTAGTATGTTAGGAGCCAAGCCAGATAGTAAGTACTCTACTTGATCCCAACACAAATCAGGATGATGACTCCTCTCCCGCTTTCATGACGACAACCATTAAAAAATTTAGTTGGAACAGTGATACACTTGACTGTGACTAGGGTTGGTATAACTTAAGTTGCATGTTAGTGGGTATCGGGATACACCTCGACAATGTCACTCGGAAGCAGTGTGTTCTATCTATCCTTGAGTACCTAAAAAGCTCTCCAAGGAAAGGACTTCTCTATAAAAGACATGGAATTGTAAGGTCATTGGATACTCTGATTCTGATTATGCAAGCAGCATATCTGAGAGGAAGTCAACCTCCGGATATTGCAGCTTCGTTGGAGGAAATATGGACACGTAGAGGAGTAAGAAACATATGGTTGTAGCAAGATCAAGTGCAAAGTTTTAGTATAGAGCCATGGCTCACACTACCTGAGAATTTATGTGGGTCCAAAGGCCTTCTAGAAGAATTTAATATATCAAATAATGAGCTTATTCCTATGTTCTGCAACATAAGGCACCTATCTTTATTGATAGTAATCGTACTTTCATGAGCATACCAAATATATTGAGGTGGATGGTCATTTTGTGAGACATGCAATTATGTCCAGACGCATCTCCACTCCTTATATAAGGAATGAAGACCAGCTTGTTGATATTTTCACAAAATCACTTCCAAAGTCCATATTAACTACTTTAGTGAACAAGCTGGGCAGGAACGACATCTATGCTCTAGTTTGAGGGGGTGTTGACCTATATTTATGCTTTGTGTCGTTTGTTATTGTTTTTATGTTATTTGTTATTTTCTCTTTTTGTAGCTTGGTCCTATATTTGTTATCTATGTACTTAACCTCCCTCTTTCTAATCCTATATAAAGAGGGGTATTGTATTCATTTTAATCAGCCAATAAGATAGATTACTCGTTGTCTCGTTGATAATGTTAATAGCTAGGGTTATGTTTTTTAAGCAATGGACCAGATGTAGCACTGTGGACCATATTGAATCGGCACCATAGTATGTTATTGTTTTTGTGTTATTTGTTATTTTCTCTTTTTGTAGCTTGGTCCCATATGTGTTATCCATGTACTTAAACTCCCTCTTTCTAAACCTATATAAAGAGGGGTATTGTATTCATTTTAATCAGCCAATAAGATAGATTACTCGTTGTCTCGTTGATAATGTTAATAGCTAGGGTTATGTTTTTTAAGCAATGGACCAGATGTAGCATCGTGGACCATATGAATCGGCACCATAGTATGTTATATATATATATATATATATATATATATATATATATATATATATATATATATATATATATATATATATATATATATATATATATATATATATATATATATACACACACACACACACACACATATATATGTATATACATATATATATACATATATACATATATATATAGTCAGGCTAGAATACACTCAAGTGTATTCGGGGCAGAATACACTCTAGTTTTTCATGATGCAATATTTTTTTCAAAAATCTAATCCGTTGATCTTCTTAAACATCTTGTGAATAGCTCATATACAAAATTTGAGCACATTGGAATATTTATAGGTCATGTCATAAAATTATGCATTTCAAATTAGTTTTGTGTGTCGATTTTGTTGTCCTTGGATGAGTGACTTACCCTCATCCAGATGGGCTCAAATTTTGTATGTGGCCTATTATTATTGTAACCATTAAGATCAATGGAATAGATTTTAGAAAAATATGGTCTAGATAGGCAAACACCATTGGGGTGTACGGCGTAATCTGTACACTCGAGTGTATTCTAGCCTGACTATATATATATATATATATATATATATATATATATATATATATATAATACACATATATTATGTTATATGTATAATACATATGCATATATTATGGTATATATACATATATAATATTACCAATGTTTTAAAAAGCATAAAGCAGTAAGTGTGTGGATGGCATCTTGTAACTGCTTAAGCGCTAGGCTGGCGCTTAAGCGGGTGATTTTTGAAAAAGTAGGTTTTAAGTTCTTATAGACTTATATGCTAAATTAATACACATATATATAAATACTATATTTTTGGGACTTATATGCTTATCTAAACTTTATATACAACAACATAAAACACCCATATAGTAACAACTATAAAATAATGAGTATAGCTATATAAAATAATAAGTGTATATACATGATACAACAACAATTTTGTATCACATGTTTACATAGCGAATCAGTAAACAATAGACTCATCAGCTAAATAGTAAACAATAGACTCATCTTACAAACATATTCTTACATTTGCATATCACCAATTAGTCACACATTACAACAGTACATTTAATCAAAGTATGCATTCTAAATTAGATAATAGTTACATATAATTTACTTGGATACATTACAGCAATACCCTATGATTACAGCTTACATACAAAGTATGCATTCTATATTAGAGCTAGGTATATCATAGACCGTTTAATGTATATAAGTCTAACATACTATAGTCAATACTACTTGGACCATATAATTTAATTAATGTTACATGCTTATAGCAGTATTTTTTTAGAAAAAGTGGACGAAAAGCGGGGAAAAAGGGACAAAAAGCGGACGTTTTCTTCAAATCGCTTGATTGGCACTTAGGGGCTGGTTTAAGCGGTTGAGGGGCTTGGCCGCTTAAGCGGCCACTCTGACCGCTTTTTAATACAGTGAATGTTATATAATACATACATACATACATACATACATATATATATATATATATATATATATATATATATATAGAGAGAGAGAGAGAGAGAGAGGAATGATCCTATACGAGGTGCTAGTCCGTGCGAGCATGCGAAACTCAATGTCATCCACTCACTTTGATAGCTTGGACTTGTATTCAACGAGTCTCTAGTGGCAAAGCGAATCATATCTGACAATTCCTGCTCTTGAAATGACCGGATTGATATACTATCACCATGGCCAATAAAATACTCCACGACCCTCACGTATTCTTGTTTAATTCATACTCTGCGGTCTTTTCAGTACTTAATGCCTTTACTTTATGATCACTTTCCAGTTACAGGTAGTGGTGAATCAGAAATGAACTAGGCCGGGAGAGAGAACCTGTGGAATATGATAATGAATAGCACTCATTATGTGTGCATATAATTATTTTTAAGTAGTAACTGCACAAGAAATTTATAGGAATTGTTATCAACTCGAGATGTCTATCAGAATTATAAATATCTATGTCTATGTGTCTATATATATATGTATGTGTGTTTTTTATATTTGTATGCAAATGTATGTTTATCTTTAAATTTGGTACGCATATAATAAAAAATCGGTTCTAGTACTTAGGGATGAGCAAACCATGGTCCATACCGTAAAATTAGATCGGACCGGTCAGTTCGGTCCGGTCTGGTCCCGGGCTTGGGTACGGTCTGTTCTGCGGTCTGGAAATTCTGAGAACTCGGTCCGCGGTCCGATCTGGTCCAAAATCGGTCAATTGTCATAGACCGATTCAGTCCGATCCAACTTTGAAATGGTCCGATCTGGTCAAACTTTGAATCGGTATGGTCCCGGTCTGGTCTAACGTCCATACTATTGCAAGGATACGGTCCTCGGTCCTATTCGATCCGGTCTGATCCGATTTTAGACTAATGCTCACCCCTACTAGTATTGAACTTGACTTGATCGCATATATGAAAAAATCAGTTCCGGTATTGAATTGAATTCCAGATTGTTTCTATGATTCAGATGTTGATGTTCAAATTAAAGCAAACCAATTTTGATTTTTTATTTTGACAATTCTAGTTAGTATCCGATTTACAAAGTTTTAAAGATTGTGTTGTGTGGATTCGATTCTGAATTGCACTTGTCAGGTAAGCTCTGGATTTACAAAAGATTGTGCTGCTTGGATTCGACTTCGAACTGCACTTATCATCTGTCTGAACTGGCAAGCTTGGTTTTAGCCATAGGTCCCCGACCAAGCCACCTCACCCAGTCCACCATCTCCGCGCCTAGCCTGCCACACTAAGGTTGTCACCGTGACCAAACCCCCCGTCACATCTCTTATGTCGTCGACCGTCACCATGGCATCAACATCGTCCTATTCCCGTGGTCACATTGCCTCTTCTGTCGTCAACCTTCACCACGGCAACAACACCTCATCGCAGCCACCTCCAC
This sequence comes from Alisma plantago-aquatica, assembly GCA_963693085.1. NCBI lineage: Eukaryota > Viridiplantae > Streptophyta > Magnoliopsida > Alismatales > Alismataceae > Alisma > Alisma plantago-aquatica. Next base: position 97,050,810 of record OY856409.1, read on the forward strand.
CACCGACCATCAACATAGCAACAGCACCACGTCATTGTCATTCCCATGATGCCACCACGCCCATGTCACCCTCTCCGTTGTCGCCCTGTTGTCGTCGTCATGCCCGTGACGGTGGCCACCTAGAACGCTTGTCGGTACTGCCATTTTAAAAAATTATTTCAGTTGTTGGTCAGCCACCTAGGATTAGTATTGCAATGTATAAAAATTAGATCTTTGGTGAACAAATTATGGTACTATGACATTTATAAATGAGTTTTGATTTTATTTTAAATAGAAAACATCAGTATTTATGTGTCATATGCAACAATATAGAGTTATGTAAAAATAATTTAAACGTTTTGAAAACATAATAAATAGCTATTGTACCTTGTATTATATTTTTCTAATCGCACATTCTCCTGATTGTGTCACGATTTATATTTTGTTTCATTGAGGATGTCTTTTAGTAGTGTAATGAATATTAATTGGTATTGTATTTGGATTCAATGTCCGTGCCGTCGACCTGAAATAATAATATCAACATAATGAATGAAATAACTTTTTTAAGTAGAATACATTGTGTTAGTTTATTTTAAGTCTAGTTGTTGATCACTTTTGGTACTGTCTTGAACATATTTAAGTATAATATTTAGACTTAGCATTCAAATGTGTAAAAATGTGACTTGGCGGTTAAGACACTATATGTCCCTTGAAAGTGGATGGAAAATGAAAACAAATTAAATTTAAAATGAGTTGTTTTTTATGTAGAGAGGGAATAAATGCAAGTGTTTGGCTGGTGGTGCGCGATAGAATTGTCTTTGTTACAGTAGTTGCATGCATGCTACCATACAACCGAACTAGCAGACTTCTCGCCTTGAATATTGTGTCGCACTGTGTTATACACTTTTTAGTATTTAGTCATTGTATACCTAGCATTGTATTGGATACATTTAAGTACTAATTTTTGACTTGAACGATTGAGATTATATGTCGCTTGAAAGTGGAGGAAAAATGAAAAAAATGAATTTAAAATGAGTTGTTTTGTATGTAGAGAGGGAATAAATGCTACTATAGTCTTTGTTGTAGTAGCTGCATGCATGCTACTATGCATCCGCACTAGCAGACTTCTCGCCTTGAAGAATGTGTCGCACTGTGTTATACAGTTTTTAGTATTTAGCCATTATATACCTAGCATTGCATTGGATACATTTAAGTACTAATTTTTTACTTGGATGGTTAAGACTATATGTCGCTTGAAAGTGGAGGGAAAACGAAAAAAATGAATTTAAAATGAGTTGTTTTGTATGTAGAGAGGGAATAAATGCTATGGTTAGGTGGTGCGAGCGACACTATTGTCTTTGTTGTAGCCGTTGCATGCATGCAACAATACAACCGCACTACCAGACTTCTCACCTCGAAGATTGTGTCACATTGTGCTGCACACCTTTTGATATTTTTTATTTTATATACTTAGCACTATATTAGATACATTTAAATATTGATTTTTGACTAGACATCACATTTTTTTTAAATGGGATGCACTGTGCTAGGTTATTCTTGATCCATTTGCTGATGGATTTCAATATGGCCTTAGAATAATTGAGCACTTCTTGTAGACTTAGCAGCAACATGTATAAAAATATGACTTTGATCAGTTGAGGTTATTATATGTAACTGAGAAGCAGAGGAAAAATGAACAGCAAAATATTTTAAATTTTAAAATGAGTATTTTGTGAGAGAAGAAATAAATGTAATTAGTTGGGTAGCAAATTGTTGGGTGACAAAATTATATCTGTTGCAGCAAGGCAGCAATACATGATGCAACAGACACACTATGCAAATTTTTCTAAAAGATTGTGTCACACAAATTAATATGCGCGACTTTTCAATGTAGGGAGTATGGATGTATGAAAGCAGTATGCTACGAATAATTTTCCTTTTATAATATCTTTTGAATTATGAGTAACGTTTTGCTTATTAATAAGGTACAGCTTGCAAATAGTAATGACCAGCTTGTGGTTGAACATGGTTTTCGTGGTTCAATAATTACTGACAAGACGACCGGACAGGAGTTAAATAAGAAGACGGGAGGGTCATGGATTATTATATTGACCTTGGTAAGAACATGTAGATGCGGTCATATCGAGAGCAGGAATTGCAGAGATGATTTGCTCTGCCACCGCAGACTGGATAAATATATATCCAAGTATCAAAACGAGTGGTGGACATTTGTTTTCGCATGCTCGCACAAACTAGCGCCTCGCATAGGATCGTTCCTCTCTCTCTCTCTCTCTCTCTCTCTCTCTCTCTCTCTCTCTCTATATATATATATATATATATATATATATATATATATATATATATCTGTGTGTGTGTGTGTAAACCTCAGTGCTTTTATATATATATATATATATATATATATATATATATATCTCTGTGTGTGTGTGTGTGTGTGTAAACCTCAGTGCTTTTCTAGAGGCTTAGCCTTGACCTCCTCGAGGCTTATGTCTCGCCCCACTGAGACAAAAACGCTTCAATATGCGTAGCACACTTCAACATCTTGATTGAGATCAACTAAGAAAGAAACACATCCATAAAATGTTTTGATACATCAAAATTACTAAATCTCAAAATAATATCTAAAAATGTAAGCTTGTTTTTAAGTATGGTTCCAGAATAAGTGCATCTTTCTTTTAGAAAGTTGGCATGAGACATAGCACTGGCCAGCCGCATATTCAAAATCAAAACTAGGCAAACATACACACACAGACTGAACTGAATCAAAACTGATCAGCTTGGGCCAGTTTTAAGGATGGCTCCATTCAGTCTAAAGAAGGTAAAAACCAGTCCCTAGTCTTGTCTAGCTCCAGAGGGTCAGTTTTAACCGGTCAAATGTAACCAAACCGGCATACATAAGAATAACTACTAATTATACTGCATATATATTATTTATCTAGTGTGTAGTGTATGTTATCAAAGTTTATAAGCTCTTTAGTTCATACAATTTATTGATTCACAAAATATCTGTCAACTACTATTGATTAAACATGGATTATAACTTATAGCATTACAATAATATCGATATAAATTTGGATGGCTACAGTATATCCATGGATATACAATCCGCTGCATGTTTAAATCTACTTCTATCATTTTTTAAAAGTTCATAATCAAAACTAAGTGTCTAGTCTGCTTCTGGTCTAGTTCAGTTTCAGAAGAATCAAAACCACTAAGATGTTTTGATCTTTTGTTTCAGACCAACTAAAAGGAACCAGATTATAGCCAGGCAAGCTAGGACTGAATCGAATGTCTCCAATTGCAACACACATTTCAATTATATTATGTTTGCAATTAGTTCCATGCACTTTTCAGGAAATTTTGTGATATGTTAGCATCTTGCTGCTCAATGCACTATCCTTCCGTAGAAGCCATCTAAAAAGTGTTTCTACAGTTGGACAGATGATCTAAGATGAACTTTAGAAGCCAGACCTGAGATAACAATATTTGTGCCCTCAAAGATTCTAAATATTAAATGACATGTAGCAGCAGTAATTGGAGTTCTAACTTCTAAGACCTCTTTGGGATAAACAGTTTCTTCTCTGATGACCCTCGGTATACGTAGTGATTAGCTAGTCTGTTTTTGGTTCATATGCTTCAAAGCTCTTAGGGGCGTGCAGTGCTTCTTTCAAAACAACATGGGCTTGTACTTCTTGCTAGCAGAATACGGAAGATGATGGTACCTAGATGTTAGTATTATATTCTTTCCGTGTTACCTTTACGTCAAATCAATATTGTGTTAGTTTGGCTTATCCTTTAAAAAAGAAAAAAGAACATGGGTGCCTAGATGCTATAATTACATTCTTTTTAAGCATCCTTTTCTTGAAACCAATACTGTGGTAGTCTGGCCACTATCTTTCATTCTTTCTTGCTCTTGCATGTAAACAATTGACAGACTTTTAATCCTAGAATAATATATATGTGGCCACCTATAATTGATTGTTGTCCTAGTATGGTTGAGGCAAAAATCGAACCAGACCAAGAAACTGAACAGTACCATATCAAAGGATCAGTTTGCTTCATCATCGTCGATGTCGTCGTCATCATCGTTATCATATATAAGTCTAAACCTCAATCCCAATCATGTCGGAGTGGGCTAGATGGATTCTTCCATTCAGCTTTATATTGTGTGTAATGCATGTTATATATGATATGACAATATTCTGCATTTTTCTGATATGTGATAGTCAGTACCAATCTATTCATAACTTTATATATGATATTGTACATATATACACTGATTTTTGTTGCCATAAATAAGATGACTATAAGTTACTGTCCTATATATGTCTAACATCTTCCTTAACATTAGCTTTCTACTTTCTATTGTAACGATTTAAAACAAAATCAAACTACACAAGAGCGATTCCATTCAGTCTGGTATGAAGCTAGTTGGACGATTTTGTTCAGATTGGAGAGATTCCAAACATATGCAGGCTTGGTTCCTTTAGCAGCTTTAAGGGTAAAACCATAGAACAGGACAACGACTTCGTGTCGACTTTGACAGGTGTGGAAATGGAAGTTTGTGGAAAGATCGAGGAAACTTAGTGGATTTTTACAACTAAACTTCAATACAACTTCGATAAAAATTGAAATAAAATAGGCATTTTGTGATGAAAATCAACAAAATCGGCAAAATTTCACCTAACTTCGAAGGTTTTTAATACCATCGGTAAAACAAACTATGCCCAACCCTCAATGCTAGTGGCAAAGCATACCAACAAGTTATGTCTATCGATCAACCAGCCTATATACATAAACTTGTGCATACGGCATGCATGATTTTATGTCGTTGATAGGATGTTAGCCTATTACTTTGAAGAATGGAATATATCACAACTTGTGTGTGCCTAATTTTATACCCTTGACAGGCTATTGCTGTTAAGAATGGAATATTTAAACTGTTGCACATGCTTGGAATTTTTAGAAAATACTTAGTTATAGTATCTGCTTAACATTATAAATACTTTTTCTCAAGAAAACCTTAAGAACTAGATATGTATGTATGCTCTGATTTTCCAAAAACAGATTCCAACAAATAAGAAATGGAAAAATCAACCAGAAAGAAGAAGAAAAAAGCTCACGAAAATGTAACGACATACTAACTTCATTAGTTTACAACAACTTTAGTTATGCCCTTTTATGCAAATGATTGAGACAGTATGCATGGCATTTCTGTAAAATATTGAGATATGTTCAATTTAATAGATTATATCATTTGATACCTTCAATGGCCTCCGTCATGAATGATCAAGATTATTAGCTTTAAAGGGTGCACTTCTGAAATTCAGAGACTTGATTCAAATTAAACCACTGCAAACACAAATTTATTCAATGAATTATGAAAACAGCACATAAAATCATATATAATCATTTATCACTATGGCAAGTATTTTTTCAGTCACAATAAAAGCATTAACACTATAAATAATGTTTATATAATTTGAGATAATCGAAAGAGAAAACAAGATGAGGAACAACCATGTCAAAACTATTAGTATATATATTTTCCTGGCTTTATTTTTATTTTGTTATTGTGTTATGGGCCTTTGTCTATTAGCGCATTAGTCCTTTTCCTTATTCTAGAATATTCTTGTTTCTAGGTCTTTCTTACTCTCTCCTATATAAGAGAGACTTCGGTACTTGTTTCACCAATCTAATGCAAACCATATTTGTATTTTAGACGGTATCAGAGCGGGCTGATCGTCCCTAAACCCCAACCCTAATCTATGCCCATATAAACCCTAGCCGCCACCCCACTTCCACTCTCTCTTCTCAGCCCCTCACCAGCCGCCACCCCCCCCACCAGCAGTCGCCGCACAGCCCCTGCCCTCCTTTCCGCCACCTCTCCACCACCCGCCGCCCCTTCTTCCTCCACCCATAAAACCACCGCTGTCCCTTCTTCCTCCACCCACCATCAGCCCCTCCCTGCCCGCCGCCCTTTCTACCTCCATCCAACAGCCCCTGCTCATGTCCCACTCCTCCGACTAGCCACCACCTTCTCCACTCAGCCTGCTTCCTCCCCCTCTTTATCCTTCCTTCCTTTCCCCACCATCTCTCCCTTCGGCTAGCCTCCACCACCACTCGTTTCTTTTCCTGCCTATCTCCAGACGTCTCCGGTAACTTTCCAGTTATCGCATGTTGAAGGCGTAATCGGATCTTGCTCTGTCTCTTACCTACGCCTCATTATGGAATAAGGTTTTCCTCCATGTTAGCGTAGGTTTCCTATATCTATTGCTGCCCCGACGCTGGTTTCTGGGATCTGATGCATCAGATCCCCTATCCTCACATATTAAGGAAGCACAAAGACAACGGAATGAACTACAACTCGTTCAATTCCTTGTTGGCCTACCATCCTCCTTTGCGGATGTCGTAGATCAGATTCTCTCCAGTGATCCGTTGCGCACCTTACGCGATGTTCTGAAACGCGTGCAGCGTTTGCCTTCTGTATCTTAGGCGACTCCTGAACTTTCTGACAATGTTGTTCTAGTTGTTCGATCTAAAGATTCTTTCTGTGGACGTGGCCGCGGTCGAGGCCGCTCTACTTCAGTCATTGGTCGTGGTTCATACTCCTCGGGCACTGACTCCTCTATTGAACCACGTTTCTACAATTTTTGCAAGCGCACCAATCATACTAAAGACCGTTGTTGGATCAAGCACGGCAAACCTGCTTGGGCAAATCAGGTTTCTTCCGACCAGCCTGATGCCTCTGCCTCTCCGTCTGTCCCGCCATCTGTTGATTGGATCAGATCTAAAGTTGAGAAGTTACTCCAAGCTCGTCTGGCCTCTTCTGCTGAGACCTCCACTACTGGCGGTTCTGCTCTTCTGACACAATCTGCTCCTCTTGCACAGTTTGGTAAACATAAATGGGTTATTGACTCAAGTGTCACCTCTCATATTACTAGCAATCGATCTTTATTTTCTACCTTGCATAAAATTGCTGCCATTCCGCCTGTCACCCTAGTTGATGGGTCTCAACATCTGTTTCCGGAATAGGGAATATCGATATTGTTGGTCGTCTTATGTCGAACTCGGCACTCTTTGTTCCTAACTTTCCTATCAACATGTTATCTGTGAGTAAAACTGTTAAGAGCTTACAATGCTCATTTACCTTTGACCCGGATGGTGTTATTTTTCATATCTGCGCATGAGGATGAAGATTGGTTCGGGCCATAAGGGACCAGATGAGCTCTACTATTTGGATGCACCGAAAACGATGGCTTACCTGACTACATCTGTGACCGGCATTCAGTGGCATTACTGCTTGGGGCACCCTTCACCGGCAAAATTGAAGCATTTATTACCTGATATTTCTGAGTCAGTTTTTCATTGTGAAACATGTCAGTTAGGGAAACAAACCCGGTCTACTTTTACTAAGAAAAACTGTATTAGCTCAAAAGCATCATTTGATATTGTGCATGTTGATATTTGGGGACCATGCTATGTTGCTAGTATTTCTGGATATCGATACTTTATGAGTTTTATTGACGACTTCTCTAGAACCACCTGGTTGTTTTTATTAAAAGACAGATCTCATATTTTTGACACTATTACCACTTTCTTTGTTGAGATACGTACCCAGTTTGGTAAACCCATTAAAATCTTTCGAACTGATAATGCCCTTGAATTCATGCAAAGGTCGGTAAATCTATTTTGCAACAAAATGGGTACTATTCACCAAACCTCTTGTGCTTATACACCCCAACAGAAAGGCATTGTTGAATGCAAGAATCGACACCTCTTTGAGGTTGCGCATACACTTCTCTTTCACTATCATGTTCCTCATGGTTTCTGGCCAGAGGCTGTTTCAACTGCTTGTTATCTTATTAATCACATGCCATCTTCTGTCCTTGGCAATCAAGTGCCTTTTCATATTTTATACTCGGATGCTCCTATGTTCATCGTACCTCCTCGTATTTTCGGGAGTACATGTTTTGTGAAAAAATTGCGTCCCAGCCTTACTAAACTAGATCCTTGTGCTACCAAGTGTATTTTCCTGGGGTACTCTCGGACACAAAAAGGGTACCGCTGCTTTGACCCGGTTACTAAGAAATGGATGGTGTCGGCTGATGTTGTCTTTTTTGAACATATGTCGTTCTACTCCTCTGCTGGATCTGCTTAGACGTCTGATTTACTGACAAAAATACCTTTACCTATGCATGTTGATAATGCCCTATCAGATAGCACTGTTGCGTCGGCTCCTCCTTTAAAAGTCTACCAGAGAAGACCAAAGGTACTAAATCCCTCTGATGTAGGACAGGCCCCACCTTTACGCACTTATGTGCGTAGACGGCGTTGTGTCATTAGTTAGGCTTCATTAGCAGCCTTTATTTTATTTTGCCTTTGTTTCTCATTTTTTGGGCTTTTGTAAAGTCAAGTGGTTTAGTCCCACATTGGCTACGCCCGCTTAGTCTTTCTTTTAGAAGCCTATATAAAGGATCTATCTGCGTCCATGTAGAGACACAGTTGATGAATAAGAATTATCTTTTAGCCATTGCTTCATTTATCTTAAGTTAGCCTGTAGTTTTGCATTAAGTGGTATCAGAGTTAGGGTTAGGTCCTACCCAGCCACCGTTCTTCGTGTACTCGTCATCGCCGCCGCCCCCTTGTCTGCGGCTGCCGCCCTCGTCCACCGGCCGCTGCCTCTGTCCGCTGTCGTCGTAGCCTGCTGCCATTGCAGTCGCTGCCTGTTGCTTCCTCCGCTCTGCCTTTTGCTGTCGCCGCCCTTTGGTCAGCCATCCACTATTTCTTTTTCGCGACACGCAGTTATGTATCCCTTCTACTTCAGTTCGAGATTTTCTCATTTGGAAATTACATGTCGGTGGCCTCGTCAGCCATTTTAGTAGGGATAAGACCACCGCTCTAGTGACAGACATATATTATTGGCCTTCCTTATGACGTGATGTAGCTCGCATCGTGTCTCAGTGTCGTACTTGTCAATTGACCAAAACCAAAAGACAAAATACGGGTCTTTACACTCCCCTCCCTATTCCACATAAGCCTTAGAAGGATCTAAGTATGGATTTTATTTTAGATCTTCCCCGCACTTCCCGTGGCCATGACTCCGTGTTCGTGGTTGTTGATCGTTTTTCAAAGATAGCCCACTTCATTGCATGTAGTAAGACTTCTGATGCCTCTCGTATTGCCTGCCTTTTTCTTCAATGAAGTAATCAAGCTACATGGACTCCATACTACCATAGTCTCTGACCGTGATGTTAAGATTGTTAGCTACTTCTGGAAGACCTTATGGAAAATCTTTGGTACCAACCTCAAATTCTCTTCCGCCTTTCACCCTCAAACTGATGGTCAAACTGTGGTGGTCAACAGGAGTTTGGGTACCGTCCTGCGATGTCTTGTTGGGAAACGTTTAGGCAATTGGGACTTATTGCTACCTACTGCTGAGTTTGCTTACAACAGTTTTGTTAATCGATCCACAGGAAAGAGCTCTTTTGAAGTTGTTAATGGTTACAAGCCCCGCCAGCCTATAGATCTCATACCCATGTCCACTACTGGCCGACCTTCCCACACTGCTGAGACCTTTGCCCAAGACATTCATAATTTGCATGTTGAGATTCGCCAAAAACTTACTTTGTCTTATGAAAACTACAAGCTTTCTGCAGATGCACACCGCAGGTTTCAAGAATTTAATGTGGGCGATTATGTTTTAGTACGTGTGCGTCCTGAACGCTACCCCAAAAATTCTTTCAAGAAGCTTCATGCCAGAGCGTCAGGACCTTTCCAAATACTTAGTCGACAGGGACCCAATGCCTATGTACTGGATTTGCCAGCAGATTGGGGCATTAGTGCAATATTCAATGTGGAAGATCTTTCTCTTTATCACGGTACATTCGAGCCCCCTCCACCACCAACAACTGCTTCTCTAGATCATCTTTGTGTTCTACCGTCTTCAGCAACGTTACCACCTCTGCCTCGACTTCCTCAGCAGCCGCCCGAACGCATCGACACCATCTTGGACGACCAGACCGTCCTCACCAGCCAGGGCACCGTATATCGTTTCTTGGTTCGCTGGTGAGGTCGTTCTTCAGCGGACGCCACCTGGATCACCGAGGAGGAGTTCCGCCGCATTGATGCAGAATTTCTTGAGTTCTACCTCAGTACTGACTTGACGGAGTCGGGTCTTTTGCAGCCGAGGGGAGTTGATGTAGAACAGGCCCCACCTTTACGCACTTATGAGCGTAGACGACGCCGTGTCATTAGTTAGGCTTCATTCGCAACCTTTATTTTATTTTGCCTTTGTTTTTCGTTTTTTGGACTTTTGTAAAGTCAAGTGGTTTAGTCTCACATTGGCTACGCCCACTTAGTCTTTTTTTTAGAAGCATATATAAAGGCTCTATCTGCGTCCATGCAGGGACACAGTTGATGAATAAGAATTATCTTTTAGCCATTGCTTCGTTTATCTTAAGTTGGCCTGTATTTTTGCATTACCCTCTATAGCCCAACCAAGTCTTCCAACCTCGTCAGCAGAATAGCCAACATCTCAGGTATTTTCTGACTTAAGACATTCATATCAGTTTACGCAAAGGCACTCGCTCTTGCACGCAACATCTCATTGGAAATTCCTACACTACTGCTAATCTGGGAAATACATTTGCAAATTTCACTTCTGCTTTATGTGTTGTACTATTCCTAAGAATGTTGCTCAGGCTCTCTAACACTCAGCATGACGTCAAGACATGGAAAATGAAATGCAGTCCCTCATTGACAGACATACTTGGGATTTGATTGATACACCACCTAGTTGTTCACCAGTTGGTTGCAGGTGGATTTTTACAGCAAATATCAACCAGATGGTACCATTGAACGACTCAAAGCTAGCCTGGTAGCCAAGGGCTACACTCAAACATATAGAGTTGACTACTTCGAGACTTTCTCTCATGTTCTGCTCGTATCCTTATCTCTGTGGCTGTAAATTCTGATTGGCCCTTATTTCAACTAGATGTCAAAAATGCACTTCTGTATGGAGATCTGCATGAGGAGGTTTACATGGCGCAGACTCCCGATTTTGAAATTCAGGGGGAGTCTTCCAAAGTTTGTCGTCTTCGCAAAGCTATTTATGGCCTTAAGCAAAGCCCCCAAGCCTGGTTTGACAAGCTTAGCTCTATTCTTCAGATATTTGACTTCTGTCGCTCTCAATCTGATCATTCAGTGTTTGTTAAGAAAACTACCTCTGGTCTTGTAGTTCTCATTGTCTATGTTGTTGACATTATCTTATCTGGAAGCGACTATGCAGGCATTCAGGCTACTAAGACATACTTGGAAAAGCACTTTATTACCAAAGATTTAGGCAAACTAAGGTATTTTCTGGGAATTGAAGTCTCTCGTTCCTACTCTAGTCTTTGTTCGTCACAGCGCAAATATGTTTTGGATCTCCTATCAGAGACAGGAATGCTTGGGGCTAAGCCTGTTAATACACCTTTGGATCCTAACACTAGCTGGGATGATGACACTTCTCCTCCATATCCTGATCATCATCAGTATCACAGAATGGTTGGAAAACTCATCTACCTTTCTGTCACTAGGGTTGATATCACTTTTGTTGTTGGTCTCGTAAGTAGATATTTGGATAAGCCCCGTCAATGCCATTGGGATGTTGTCTGCCATATTCTGAAGTACTTGAAAAGTTCTCTTAGCAAAGGTTTGTTGTATAAGAAACATGGTCATTGTAATCTTATTGGATACTCTGATTCTAATTATGTTGGAAGCAAGATAGATCGAAGATCTACCTCTGGATAATGTACTTTTGTAGGTGGTAACTTGGTAACGTGGCGAAGCAAGAAGCAAATTGTAGTTGTTCGCTCAAGTGCTGAAGCAGAATATCGAGCCATGGCTCACACCACCTGTGAACTTTTCTGGGTACGCAGTCTTCTGCGAGATTTTGGTATTTTTGTTGCTCCATCCATACCTATGCACGGTGACAACAAGGCTACTATCTTCATTGCCAGCAACCCCACCTTCCACAAACGCACCAAACACACTGAAGTTGATTACCATTTTGTTCGGGAGGCTGTCTTATCTGGTCAGATTTCTACACCTTATACGCCAACTGTGGATCAAGTTGCAGATATTTTCACTAAAATTCTTCCGAAGACTAGATTCACTACGTTGATATAGCCAAGCTGGGCATGATTGACATCTACGCTCCAGCTTGAGGGGGAGTATTAGTATATATATTTTCCTGGATTTATTTTTATTTTGTTATTGTGTTATGGCCTTTGTCTATTAGCCCATTGGTCCTTTTCCTTATTCTAGAATATTCCTGTTTCTAGATCTTTCTTACCCTCTCCTATATAAGAAAGTCTTCTGTACTTGTTTCACCAATCTAATGCAAACCATCTTTGTATTTTAGAAAAACCAATAACAAAACTAGCACAAATCAGGAATTGTGTCTTTTAAATCTACCAATTCCCCGTGATGTGATCAGGTTGAGCTCGATGATGACAAGCCTACTCTATAAGGTGTAACACCTCAAAACCAACCAATAAGGTGGAAGCAAATAGAACCAAAGCTGAAAGAGCGAAAGTGCACAACAGACACTTTATCATAATAACATGTATTACTCAGTCGAAATCTCAAATCTAACAAAACTTCAAGACACTTTTTTTTCAAGATACATCAAGACAACAAACCACATAAAAAAACATTTGATGTATATATTCTTCATATATCCACCACCATCAAATGTCACCCTAGTAACAAAATTCTTCAATTTTTGGAAAAGGTGAAGTATTTCATGATTTTTTGGTCAGCTGAATATTCTTCCCTAAAGTAAATCGGCAACTTCTCATGACTTTTTGCACTTTTCATTGATTATAAAAAACTTGCACGATTTTTTCACAAACTTTAGACGTTTTTCAAAGTTAACTTTCATGTTAAGCTTTTTCAGCAAGTTTAGTGGCCCTCTTATGATGAGTCATGACTGATTCCAACAGCACACAATGCCTTCTCCCTCTTCTACATTACAATTGAGAAGGCCTCCTCTCCCTATCTTGCAAAACAATAGTTTCTTCCTTATTTATGGGATCTTGCATGTTGTACATGTACATCTACATCTAGCCATGTATATGTGCATGCACATATATATCATAAACATGCATATACATATTGGTATACATGTGTAGATACCTACGCACAATCCATATGTCGAAGTTGGTCTCCATTTTTTTCCAAATAGTTGATCGAACTTGAATGATTTTTCCCTGGATTTTCTCAAATTATGACTTTTTCAAGCAAGCCAAAATATTGTTGAATGCCAAACTTGTCACTATGGATTTCACAAACATTTTATGAAGATGGTCCATGTTAACATGTCTTTTATTATGTGTTATTTATTTGTTATGCTATTTTCTTATTTCTGTTGTACCTATCTGTAATTTACCCATATCTATAATAGACATGAGACGGTTGTTTGCCCTCTCAAGCACGCTGCTCACGCAGCCGCCAATTCTCTTGTGCGATCGGCTTCTCTCCTCCGCTTCTCCGCTCACATGGTATCAGAGCAGCGTACGACCTAGGCGCCTCTCCCTCTTCTCCTTCCGACGCCAATCTTCCCCTCCATCTTCTCCTTCTTCCCTTCCGCCCGCCGGCAGCGCCGCGACGCAGCAGCAGCGGCAGGTGCCGTCACCCGGCTTGCAGCTGTCGTCCGCCTCTTGGCATGAGACGCAGGGCTAGCAGGCCCTCTCCGGCACCAAGTTGGGCCTTTGGTACCCCTCCAACGCTGTCGTAGGCTCCGTCGCGAAGTCTCGGAGGCGTTCTTTCTTCCCCGATGATTTTCACAGCAGCCACCGGTCAATTTTTCGAACCTTGTTGTTGCTCTTTGGTGATCTTCGGCTGATCCGACGGCCGTCTAAAGCCTAAACCGGAGGACTCGTCTCTCTACAATTGTACTCCTGGTCACACCTTCTCCATGTGTGATTAGGAAAATCGTTTGGAGGCTGTGAATGCGTTAGTAACGCATTTATCTCATTTTTCAGTTGTGACGTGTATCTCTCTGTCACTTCAGCCTTCGTTGTGACGTGTATCAGACCGTCACAAAGTCCCGTTATATCATGGGGGACACCAAGATGTCTACGATCTACAGTGAGATGTCGCTTATCCCTTCCATCAAGCTAAACGGGAAGAATTATCTCCTATGGATGAATGTTGTCCATACTGTTTTGGAGTCTCGCGACAAGGCGAGATATGTTGACACTGCTCCCCTGGTTGCTACTGATGAAGGACACGCTGAGTGGAAGTGTCATGACGGTCTTGTGAAGACCTGGTTGTGGGGTAGTATGGAACCGGCGATTGGTGCAAGGTTCATGTTTTATTCTACAGCCAAGGAGATATGGAACGCAGTGAAGAAGCATTACTCTCAGGAGAAGAATGCTCTTCGCCAGTTCATGATCTATGATCGTATTTTTGCAGAGAGACAGGGTGATAGGTCACTAGAGGAGTATTTTGGAGCGATTCAGGCCATTGCTCAAGAGCTGAGTTACTATCATCCTGTGACAGTTGTTGAACAGGTCAAAGACAGAGATGACTTGATTACTGCCAAGTTCTTATCTGGACTCCATTCTTCTTGCAGTTCTGCCCGGAGTGTCATCCTTGCTTCTGATAAACTGCCTAGTTTTAAGGAAGCCTACTCAAGAATTCAGCAATCCAATTGAGTCTGCTGATCTTATTTCTGTTGTATCTTCTGGGGAGTCGCATGCATCTATAGCTGCTGCAGTGAGAGGACAACCTGGTATGGGCAGAGGACGCGGGACCCGTCCTAAGTGCGCCTTTTGTGACAAACTAGGACATACAGTGGATAAATGTTGGAAGAAACATGGGAGACATGTTGCACCACCAGTGGGGGCAGCACATTATGCCACTACTACTGAGCCCTCTCCGTCTTCTGTTGTGGGCTCTAGCTCTTCAGGCATCACTCTTACTCAGGAGGAGTATGATCGGTTCATTCAGGCTACACAGCACATGAGTATGGGATCATCATCCTCAGCAAACCTGGCATCTACTGTGGGTAATCAGACTACATCTCTTATAGCTTCTGGCTCTACTTCATCTTGGGTGGTTGACTCTGGCGCATCACTGCACATGACTGGTATGAGGAGATTGCTCCACTCTATTGACTCGTATATCCCTCACCAATCTGTTACACTGGCAGATGGTTCAGTGAGGAGAGTGTTAGCTAGTGGATATGTTTCTTTAACACCCAAGATTGATCTTAAATTTGTACATTTTGTGCCTGAGTTTCCATTTAATCTTCTTTCTGTTGCAAAATTGATTGACACTGTAAAATGTACAGTAACATTTGGGCCTTCTTGTTTTGTATTACAGAATCTCAAGAGTATGAGGAGGATGGGTGGGGGGGGCCTAGGAAAGGTGATCTCTACCTTTTCCATGGTGACAGTCTACCTCGCCCAGTATTTGCTCCTGCTCCAGCTGTCTGGTTGAGTGGTTCCCCCTTACTATGGCATTGCAGATATGGACACCCTTCTTTAGAAAGCCTGCGGAAGTTGGAACCAGAGTTGTCCCAAGTGTCATCTTTAGAGTGTCAGTCATGTCAGTTCGGAAAGCATCATAGATTATCTTATCCCAGTCGTGTCAATAAACAGGCATCTTGTCCTTTTGAGTTGGTTCATAGTGATGTATGGGGTCCTGTTAAAGACCAGAGTTATAATGGTTTTCGTTATTTTATTACTTTTGTAGATGATTTTTCCCGTATGACATGGATCTATTTACTCATAAGCCGAGAGTCTGTGCTATCTATTGTTAAACATTTTCATAAAGAAATAAAGGTTCAATTTGATTGCAATATCAAAATTCTTCAATCTGATAATGCTTTAGAGTATGTTCAAAAGGCCATGTCTGATTTTTGCAATTCTGTGGGCATGATCCATCACACATCTTGTCCTCAAACCCCTCAGCAAAATGGGGTGGCTGAGAAGAAAAATCGCCATCTCCTTGATGTTGCTCGATCTATCATGTTTCAGTCTAATGTGCCTAAGGAATTCTGGTCTAAAGCCCTTTTAACTGACTGCTTCTTAATTAATAGACAACCATCCTCTGTTCTTAAAGGGCAGACCCCTTTCTCTGTGCTACGTCCTACGGATCAGCCCTTCTCTGTCCCTCTTAGAGTGTTTGGTTGCACTTCTTTTGTCCATAATTTTGACCCTAAGGCCGACAAACTTTCTCCTAGGTCTATTAAAACCTTGTTCCTTGGGTACTCCAGTACTAGCAAAGGATACAAGTGTTACTGCCCTAGTCTTCGTCGCATGTTTGTGTCTAGGGATGTTACCTTCCTTGAGACCACTCCATATTTTTTCGATGCTATGAGTAAGGGGGAGCAGTTGAGAGAGGGCGTGCCACCAGCTTTTCATAGTGAGAGAGTGGCACCATCTGTGCAGAGTAAGGGAGCGCCACCCATCATTCCTGATTATACTTTTATTCAGGAAGAGCAGGCAGCAGATGGGTCTGTTATTGAGCACTACCCACATGTTTATAGTAGGCGAGGCACACAAGATCCAGAAGAGGTAGTGACACCAGTCTCAGAGCCTTCCTCATCGTCTTCTACTCACGAGATTCCTGCAGAAGCATCAGATCTTGATATTCATATTGTTGTCCGGAAAGGTACTCGTTCTTGTACTATTAAACATCCTATTGCAAATGTGTGTTGTCTGTCCCACTTATCTAAACAGGCTCGCGCATTTGCTCTTGGGATTGATTTTGTGGTTATACCGAGAAATCACTATGATGCTATGAAGGACAGTGGCTGGAAATAGGCAATGCAGGTTGAGATGTCGGCTTTATTGAATAATGGCACATGGGATCTGGTTGACTTACCTGCAGAGAAGAAAGCAGTGGGTTGCAGATGGGTTTTTACCATCAAACACAATCCGGATGGGTCAGTTGAAAGGTTGAAGGCCAGATTGGTAGCAAAAGGCTACACACAGACTTACGGTGTTGATTTCTTTGAGACTTTTTCTCCAATCGCTCGTCTGAATTCTGTGCGGATTATTATTTCTCTGGCTACTACTTTTAATTGGCCTCTGTTTCAGCTTGATGTTAAGAATGCATTTCTTCATGGTGACCTACAGGAAGAGGTATATATGGAGCAACCTCCTGGTTTTGTTGCTCAGGGGGAGTGTCAGAAGGTGTGTAAACTGAAGAAAGCCATATATGGACTGAAACAGTCTCCTCGAGCTTGGTTTGACAAGTCCAGTGATGTTATACTACAGATGGGCTTCTCTCGTTCCATGACTGATCACTCCTTATTCTATTCTAACTCTTCTTGTGGTTCAATCATTATTGTTGTATATGTTGATGACATAGTGATTATTGGCAGTGTTTCTACAAGCATATCGCGTGTGAAGGAAGGATTGCAGAGACACTTCCAAACGAAGGATCTGAGTAAACTGAGATACTTTCTGGGCATTGAGGTGCTTAGATCTCATGCAGGTATCAATCTATCTCAGAGGAAATATGTGTTTGACTTATTACAGGAGACAGGCATGACTGAGTCTAAATCGGTATCTACTCCTATGGATTATAACATCAAGGAGACGGCTGATGATGTTGAGTACTCAGATCTAGGATATTACAGGAGGATAGTTGGTAAGCTGATATATCTGACTGTTACACGGCCTGACATTTCTTTTGTTGTAGGCGTAGTGAGTCAGCACATGAACTCACCACAACAGTCACACTAGACAGCAGTTTGCCGAATTCTGAGATATCTGAAAAGTGCTCCTGGAAAGGGGATCACATATTATAGACCTAAGGTGTCCCCATCTACTTTGTCTCTTACAGGTTATGCAGATGCAAACTGGGCTGGTAATCATACTTATTAGTATATAGACTTTCCTGTTTTTTTACTTAGTCTATTTTTCTCTTTTCTTTGTTATTCCTATGTCTTGTTTTATCCCATATGGGTTATATCTAAACCATGTGTCTTTCTCTTGTCTTATAAAAGAGAACCATGTACTCTATTTTTAATCATCTCAATAATAAGACAATTAGCCACAACTTCTAGATGGTATCAGAGCCTCCCGATCCTCCCTAACCCTAATCCTTCTTTCCCTCCCATCTACCCTAGCCGCCACCCTTCCCCTTTCCTCCCTGCTGCGCCGCACAGCAGCCGCCGCCGCCGCCACCCTTGGTCTGCCGCCGCCGCCTTGCACCCTCCCTGGTGCCCCCTCCACCACAACAGGCCCATCCCTACCTTTCTCCCTCACCGCCCACCCCTTCTCTTCCTCTCTTCTCCACCGCAGCCCCCTCTTCTTCCTCCTTTTCCAGCAGCACCCTCTGCTGCCCGCCGCCTCCACCTACCTGCCGCCGCCACCATAGCCCCACCACCGCCTATTTCCGCCACCCCGAGCACCCACCCTATCCTCCCTTCTCCTCTTCCCATCTTCTCTACACCTTTGCTCACCATCTCGTCCGGCTAAAGGCTCCTTTTCCGGCCTCCGTTCAGTTTCCGACAACGCTACGTACAGCCCGGTCTTTTCCAGTTCTGGCACGTTGAAGGAGTAAATCTTTTTTTCGCCTCTGTCTGCCTGCGCCTCATGGTGGAGTGATCTTTCCTCCATGTTGGCGTAGGTCCTGCTCTTCCTTTCTGCCCCGTGAGGGTCTTCTGAGGTCCATGATTGGATCTCCTACCTACTACTACTGCTAGTCCCTAGTCCATGTGTTGGACTTCTACTGCTGCCCTCTGCTGACGCCTGATGTTATCTGCGCCCGTGCTCCTGCTTGTTTCTACTTGGTCCGATGGCGACTTCGGATCTTCCTCGCACTCTCTGTGTTACTACGGTGAAGCTGGATAGTTCTAACTATCACCTATGGGTTGCCTCCTTTGAGTTGTATGTTAAATCTCAAGGTCGCTACTCTCATCTGACTACAAAGGGTCCGTCTCTTCCTGCTCATGATGCTGACGAGAAGACGAAACAAGCCTATGATCTCTGGTCCAAGGAGGACTATGGGGTCATGACATGGATGGTCAACAGCGCTGAAGCAAAAATCAGCCAGTCCCTTCTCCGTCTTCATACTGCCAAAGAAATGTGGGAGCAACTCTCCCATGTTTACTCGCACCAACAGAATCCTAAGAAGGTCTTTGAGATCTTTTAACAACTTGCTAAACTGGAGTATTCTACTACTGATTCGGTCAAGGATTACTACAACTCCTGCTGTGCCCTCTGGGATGAGTTCCAGGTGTATCATCCCCTTTCTACTGACATTGATGAACTTAATCGACAGCGGAACGAACTTATGTTAGTTCAGTTTCTCGCGGGCCTACCTGCTTCCTTTACTGGTGTTGTGGACCAGATTCTCTCCAGCGACCCTTTACCCACTCTCCGCGATGTACTCAAAAGGGTCCAGCGTCTACCTTCTGTGTCCCAGCCCGTGCCTGACTCTTCTGATGGTGCTGCTCTCGCTGTCCGCTCTGGTGATTCCTTTCGTGGTCGCGGTCGTGGCAGAGGTCGTGGCCGCGGAGGACGTTTTTCTGCTCCTGGTCGTGGCTCTGGAACTGATCCTGTTGAGTCCCGCTACTGCACTCACTGCAAGCGCACCAACCATACTGAAGATCGTTGCTGGATCAAATATGGCAAACCTAACTGGGCCAATAAAGTGACTTCTGATCAGACTGATCCTACTCCGCCGACAGCTGACTGGATCCGCTCGGAATTTGAAAAACTGCTACAAGCTCGTCTGGCGTCTTCTACTGAGGATTCAAATGCTGGTAGTGCCGCACTTCTGACTACGACTGGTAAAAACTCCTGGGTGATTGACTCTGGTGCGACTTCTCATATATCTGACAATCCTAATTTATTCTCTAAACTGCACAAGACTTCTTTTATACCTCCTGTTACTTTAGCTGATGGTTCTAAATCACCTGTTACTGGCATTGGTGATATTTGCCCTACTGGTAGTCTGCCTCTACGCTCCACGCTTTATGTCCCGAAATTTCCTATTAATTTACTCTCTGTCAGTAAAACTGTGAAGAGCCTTCGTTGCTCAATTACGTTTGATCAGGATGGTGTTTTGTTTCAGGATCTGCGCACGAGGATGACGATTGGTTCTGGCCATGAGGGACCGGATGGACTCTACTACTTGGACGAGCCAAAGACAGCTGCATATTTGACATCATCCGTGGCAGACATCCAGTGGCATTATAGATTGGGACATCCTTCTGTTGCAAAGTTAAAAGTCATGTTACCAGATATAGTTAGTGTAGATTTTCATTGTGAGACATGTCAGCTTGGCAAGCAGACTCGTGCTACCTTTTCCAAAAAAAATTGTATCAGTTCTAAAGCACCTTTTGATATTATACATGCTGACGTTTGGGGTCCATGTTCTGTGGCAAGCACTTCTGGTTTTAAATATTTTCTGAGCTTCATTGATGATTTTTCTAGAACAACATGGCTATTTTTGCTTAAAGATAGATCTACTATCCTTGAAAAAATTACTGAATTTTTTGCTGAGATCCGCACTCAATTTGCTAAGCCTATCAAAAATTTTCGCACTGATAATGCATTGGAATTCATGCAAGCCTCTGTTAGCTCCTTTTGTCGTCGTCAGGGCACCATCCACCAAACTTCCTGTGCTTATACCCCACAACAAAACGGTGTCGCTGAACGCAAGGATCGTCATCTTCTAGAAGTTGCTCGTACCCTTCTTTTTCACTACCATGTTCCCCAGGTTTTTTGGCCCGAGGCGATAGCCACTGCCTGTTATCTTATTAACCGCATGCCATCCTCTGTGCTCAGCAATCAGATTCCTTTTCAGATTCTGTTTCCCGATGCATCTCTTTTTTCTGTCCCGCCTCGCATATTTGGGAGCACATGTTTTGTTAAGAATCTTCGGCCAGGCCTTACTAAATTGGATCCTAGAGCGACTAAGTGTATTTTCCTAGGGTACTCTCGCACTCAAAAGGGGTACCGATGCTATGATCCTATTTCTAAAAAGTGGTTTGTGTCTGCGGATGTGGTATTTTTTGAGCATATGCCTTTCTATTCTTCGGCTGGTTCTGCGCTCACTTTGGATTTACTAATAGATACGCCTTTACCTGTGGTGGATGATTTACCTGATACTTCTGATGCTCCGATTGAAAAGCCACCTCTGAAAGTTTATCACAGAAGACCAAAGCCGACAGCTCCCTCTATGGCCTCTCCATCGTCCTCTTCCTCTGTGCCAGATCAAACACCTCCGCAGGTATTTTCTGATCTTGATATTCCTATTAGTTTGCGGAAAGGGACAAGAACGTGCACTATGCATCCGATTGGGCATTTCTGCTCTACTGCTAATCTGGGTACTAATTTTGCTAACTTCACTGCGGCTCTTTCTGCTATATCTGTACCTAAAAATGTTGCTCAGGCTCTTACACATCCTGCATGGCGTCAGGCTATAGAAGAAGAAATGAAGGCCCTTACAGAACGTAATACATGGGCCCTTGTTGATCCACCTGCTGCCTGCTCTCCAGTTGGTTGCCGATGGGTCTTCACTGTCAAATACCAGCCAGACGGTACTGTTGAACGGCTTAAGGCGAGACTTGTGGCAAAGGGGTATACACAGACCTATGGAGTTGACTACTTCGAGACTTTTTCTCCAGTAGCGCGCCTGAACTCTGTGAGAATTCTGATTTCTGTTGCTATAAATTCTGACTGGCCTCTGTATCAGCTTGATGTAAAGAATGCTTTCCTGTATGGTGATCTTCATGAAGAAGTATACATGTCACAACCCCCCGGTTTTGTGTGTCAGGGGGAGTCTTCTAAAGTCTGCAGGCTGAAAAAGGCTATTTATGGCTTAAAACAGAGCCCCAGAGCTTGGTTTGACAAGCTCAGCAATATTCTTCAGAAATTTTCTTTCCGGCGCTCCCAGTCTGATCATTCTGTTTTTGTGAAAAATACTTCTGCGGGTATTGTTATCCTTATTGTTTATGTTGACGACATTATTCTTTCCGGAAGTGATCTGGAGAAACACTTTGTCACCAAGGATCTCGGCACGCTACGGTATTTTCTTGGGATAGAGGTGTCCCGGTCTTCTTTTGGTCTCTGCTTATCTCAGCGGAAGTATGTTCTGGACCTCCTATCTGAAACTGGTCTTCTAGGTGCTAAACCTGCTAGCACACCTCTGGATCCAAACCAAGGAACGAGGTATCCGATTTCGATACCGTTTCGACAGCATGGAAATCGAAATTTATGGAAATTTCGACAGAAATTTCGATAAATGCAATTGTGCCCGTTTCAACGCCAAAATGAATGAATTAATTTATGAAATTTTACAGGTGTGATCTCTACACCTAAATGCATCGTTTTATGCAATAAAATTTTATGTGGGGGTAGGTTACGGAGGGGGTCCTTCATGTGGGAGGTAAGGTAACTGTCCTGTTTCTTGAGGATTTCGATGAATGATTTCGATGACAAAATGTAGGAATTAAGTTATGCAATTTTGTAAGTATGAGCTATATACATGCATGTACTTGTTCGTGTTATAATATCAAATATTGGATATGTAGGGCATCCCACACATTTTACTTGGGTTTATAGTTTGTTGCTGATATTGACTCAATAGTCAACCATTTCATTGGTCCCAAGAATACTAGTGCAATGTTTCCAAGCTAAATCATCATTTGTTGGTGTGGTTGGCTTCCTAGCACCCTCATTGTCTAATAAATCACCACTAGGATACATGTCATCCACATTGCAGAAACTAAAATAGCTTGCATCACATAAGTATTTAATAATTTGAATAGCAAATATTAGGGAAATGCAATGCAATTATGATATACTATAAGTATATACTATGTATGAGTACTAAATGGTGAAATGACCCCAATCCCCCTTTGCTCCTCTTCAAAAATCAACAATAACAACAAGGATTGCAATTATCGAAATTTTCATCGAAATTTGGAGAAATTCATCGAAATTTGGCGAAATTCATCGAAATCGTCGAAATTTGGCGAAACTCATCGAAATCATCGAAATCGAAACAGTCGCAGGTTTCGGTACCACATAGCATCGAAATCGAAATTTCGAGCGAAATTTCGATGATTTCGACGAAACCTCATTCCATGATCCAAACACTGACTGGGATGATGAGGATTCTCCTGCTTATCCTGACAATCAGCAGTATCGAAGAATGGTTGGTAAACTCATCTATCTTACTGTTACACGGGCTGATATTACTGTTGCGGTTGGGCTGGTTAGTCGCTACTTGGATAAACCTCGGCAATGCCATTAGGATGTTGTCTGCCATATTCTGAAATATCTGAAAAGTTCTCCTGGAAAAGGTCTGCTTTACAAGAACCATGGGCATTGCAAACTCCTTGGCTATTCTGACTCTGATTATGCTGGCAGCAAGGTTGACCGTCGCTCTACTTCTGGCTATTGTACCTTTGTGGGAGGTAACCTTGTCACTTGGCGAAGCAAGAAGCAGTCTGTAGTTGCTCGCTCTAGTGCTGAAGCTGAGTATCGTGCCATGGCACACACTACCTGTGAACTGTTCTGGATTAGGAGCTTGCTGAAGGACTTTGGCATTTCTGATTTGTCTCCTATTCCAATGTATTGTGACAACAAAGCAGCTACCTTCATTGCTAGTAATCCTACCTTCCATGAGCGGACCAAGCACATTGAGGTGGATTGTCATTTCGTTCGCGAAGCTGTTCTATCAGGCCAAATCTCTACTCCCTACATTCATACATCTGATCAGGTGGCTGACATCTTCACAAAGATTCTACCAAAGACGAGGTTCACTGCTATGACATCCAAGCTGGGCATGCTAGACATCTACGCTCCAGCTTGAGGGGGAGTATTAGTATATAGACTTTCTTGTTTTTTTACTTAGTCTATTTTTCTCTTTTCTTTGTTATTCCTATGTCTTGTTTTATCCCACATGGGTTATATCTAAACCATGTGTCTTTCTCTTGTCTTATAAAAGAGAACCCTGTACTCTATTTTTAATCATCTCAATAATAAGACAATTAGCCACAACTTCTAGAATACTGATAGAAGGTCTACATCAGGCTACTGCACTTTCCTAGGTGATCATTTGATTACTTGGAAAAGCAAAAAGCAGCATGTGGTAGCAAGATCCAGCACTGAGGCCGAATATCGTGCTATGGCTCATGCATGTTGTGAGCTACAATGGGTTAAATCTATTCTTTCTGAGTTAAAGATTCCCATTTTATCTTCCATGGAGCTCAAGTGTGATAACCAATCAGCCATACACATTGCCAGGAATCCTGTCTTTCATGAGCGCACAAAGCATATAGGAGTTGATTGCCATTTTATTCGAGATCAAATCAAGAATGGTACTATTGTGACGCCATATGTCAAGTCTGAAGAACAATTGGCATATATCTTGACAAAGCCATTGGGTCTAGCAGCTTTTCAAAATCTATGTGGCAAGCTGGGCATACACGACGTGTACTCTCCAGCTTGAGGGGGAGTGTTAACATGTCTTTTATTATGTGTTATTTATTTGTTATGTTATTCTCTTATTTCTGATGTACCTATCTGTAATTTACCCATATCTATAATAGATATGAGACGGTTGTTTTCCCTCTCAAGCACGTTGCTCACGCAGCCGCCAATTCTCTTGTGCGATCGGCTTCTCCTCTCCTCCGCTTCTCCACTCACAGTCCATAATAATGAAACCTATACTATCCAACCCAGTAGGTAGTAAGTACCCAATGGATGACTCACAAAAAGGACAAAAAATTAACAAGATACCATTGTTGCCACATGCTTATACAGAGGATCATTTTAAATCTAGCCACACATAAAGCTGACTCGTTGGCTTATACTTAACCTATATGAGATCCTAATGCACCAAACAAGTAGGAGAAATATTGTCTGCAATTTAGATTGAAAATGATGGAACACTTCTTTCATGTGCCAATAAGACTACACCAGCTATATTTTATTGTACCAGTAAAGGCTTTTATTATAGTTGATAAACTATAAGGGAAATGAGAGACAGATATAGATACATAGTTTTTCACGCAATATTTGGGTCCAAAAGTCTAGAAATAATCGCAAAAACAGTTACATAAAAAAAAATTGTATGATGAAACATACACCCATAAAGTAAAATAAAATCTAGACAAGTCAGTACGTCCGATTAGAGTAGTAAGTAAAGATAGGAAAAATATTTGGATCACGAATTGAAGTCATGTAGGCCATTGTATTATATTTTTGTTGCATTGTTTCTCTAGTGTAGCTCTGGTTGCGGCGAAGGACAATCACTTGGGGGCTATGAAGCACGGATACTACAAATAGGTGTCGTACCCATATCGGATACGTATTTGATACCAATACTTCGTGGCTACTCCAATATACATGCCGGATACTTCTGAGATGTATCCCAGCCATATTCGGTTTGTATCAAACTAACAAAAATGAAAAAACAATATTAGCACCGAAGACACCAGCTCCTCTCTCAAGTCTCAACCTTCTCTACTGAGTAGCAGCTAGCAACAAGGATGTTGCTGCTGCTCCCCTAGAGACAGTACGAGGTTAGCCACCATTACCATTGCTAAATGCCATCTTTATGCTAGTCTTTACTGTTTCTACCTCTGTTTTCTGAGATTTCTCTTTTAAATTGAATTTCCCTAGTTAATCATAGATTCTTAGTGGCTCTTTCTTGCAAACCAGTTCATTCATCATTACATGGTACCCGCAGATGCTTTCCTTTGCTGAGGTGCATGTTTTATGCACCCTGATGTCCTCCACATTCCTAAAAAGCTTTAATTTGGTATTGTTTGGTAAGGTACCTCTTATTCTGGTGACCAATCGATTATGGTTTATCCTGGATTTCTATCTTGCAATATCCATTTCTTTTGCTTTAAAGGTGAGCATCGCATCCTCAGCATTTTGTCTCCTCCATTTCGTCCTTTTTACCATTTAATTTTCTGATTCTATCGTTTACTCTTACCCTTTTGCAGTTTGAATACACTTGTATATAGATTCAGATATACTTCTATGAATTGCTCTTGATATAATGACCACTTTTAGTTCTCAATATACAATAGACTATGACCCCTAAATATAATTTCAAACTATATCTGAAATTCTTGATCAATTTGAGCGCAAATAATTTGCTACAATATTCCAATAAACTCAATTCGACTTTTAATAAACCCTTTGATCAATTTTCTTTATGTTTATTGTAAATGAAATTAGATTGTATAGTTTTCATTTTTATGCATAAATATATTGGTTTTTAAATTAAGTTTATAAATAAACACTAAAAAATGTTGTATTAATACCGTACCCGTATCCTATATTTTCAAAAATTGTCGTATCCCATATGGTACTCGTATCACAGCTTGCGGGGTTGTGGCAACGAAAGATTATGCCCCAAGTTGTGACGAGCAGGAAGAGAATACGGTGACATTGTGTGGCTCACATCAGAAAGAAAAGCTCTTTATAAGAGTGGTTACGTCGCTTGCAGCAGGCTACTAAGTGATGCCTTGACAGCGCACAGTGGGAGTTATGAACCAAAAAAACAGGGACGTACTACAAATGATAAGTTAAATGACATGTGGTAGCTCATGTATCCTTTTTATTTCTGTTAACCCTATTTCAATCAAAACTGTTCATCTCTAATCTCTTTATGCCTTTTCTTGCAGATACCCTAGGGCACCCATGGTTGGACCCAATTCATCTTCCTTGATTGAAAGGGTAATTAGTGAAACTAGTGGGTGTCATAAACATGAATTGCTTTTGGCGACACAGGATCACTGACAGTTGGAGCATAGTTGGTGGGACAGGCAGAATGCCCTAATAGCCTGTTCACCTTGTGAGCGTACTCTATGCCATGCATAGATGCTGATTAGATGCACACTACTATACACGTGCAAATTAAGTATAATGGAAGTAAACATACCTAAAAACACACTGTTACACGGATGATGATTAGGTTCACACTATTGAACACGACTGATGACGGGCAGAATACAGGACGGCCGAGGATAAACGCCGGGGCCATTGGAGTAGGACGGCTGGCACAGGGCACCGTTAAGCTGCAGACAAACAGATAGTTGCGGACAAGTCCAGGACAGAAAAAGGCGGCGGGAGCACCACCTCGCCAATGATCAGCAAGGATTCCTCGGTCGTTGGCCCTTGTAGCTGCGTTCCTCTGAACCAGCAGGGTGTGGCCAATAATAGCGGGTACTGTATATATATATGTATCCAAGAAAGGTATTATTTGATTGTATGTAATTTGTGATACAGGGCGAGGGTGATAGGGATGGAGGATAATAATCATTCAAAGGGAAGGAGACAACGGTAATCGATAATCATTGAAAGGGAAAGTGTCCTACTTATAACAAGGCGCCCGCTATGTGGGTGACGCCTTTGATCACGTATTGTGCTGGCCTAGCGACCTACAGAGGATCCTAGGCTAATGATTGAAAAATAAGTGCGTTGCAATGGCCACGCGATGTGCAGGGGATCATAACGGCGGTCCGCAGGGACCTTCTAGCGATGGGTAGTGGCGCAGGTGTATCAATTTGCTTCCGACGGTACTCTCGCCGCCAGCTGATAACCCTAAATCACCATTCCACGCTGACTGGTGTCAGCCGACAAGAAGATTAGAGGAGGGGGTGAAAGCAGCGAAGGATTGGACGAGAACGAGGAGGATGGCGCGGACCATAAGTGGGTGACTGATTGAGGAAGAGGAAGAGAAGTAGAGGAGTGAAGTGAAGGGTAAAACTTACCGTCTCTGCGGATGGTGGTAGGAGCGACTTTTGCTGCTACAGCTGAAGGCCGGTACTGCTGTTGGTAGCCACTACTGAGGAATCTGCTGGCGTGATGGAAACAGATGAGGGACGGGAGAGTCGCGGACTGCCGGCACTGCCTCTGCGGGGGAACTGATGGACTAATAACAGCCTAAGATACCCGAGAGTGGCGGCTTGTCCACTTTTATAAATTCAGTTTTTTTTAAGCTTCAAATGCTTTTTATTTTAACTTTTCGCAATTATGTGTCAAACAAAAGTCCCTTATTCTTATTTAATAAGATAACATTTATTAACAAACTAAATCAAATTAAATTTTTAAATATAATATTTATTTAATAAATAAAGTAAGAATATGCACATCCGTGTACTAATCTTGAAATTAGTGAATGTTTTGTCTCGATCACCTTAGATTGTGTTGTGGATAGTTGAAAAGGTATTCTTGGCGGTGTATTTGATGTGTATTATGAGGAAGTAAGCAATGGATGCGGCTTTTGAGTTTAGGGAGGCTGATTATATTATGGTACTTTTTAGGGAAGAAAGTATAGTTGTGTATTTCGACCTAAGCAAGCTGCATTTCTAAAGGGGAGGAAAGGTGAGTAGTGGTCATGGTGGTCGCTTACTGAGGGATGTGGTCTCTAACCCAAGCATGGGATGTCTACGGGTTGCTATTTATAACCAAGGGGTCAGTTATAACCCCTGAGATCAGCCAAAGAAGGGTGTGTTGAGCTTCTTCATAAAATAGAAAGAAGTTCAGGGGCTAGTCCACAGAGTTTCCTAGCTTCCTATGTGTATGAGGAGCAAAAATGACACATTTTCGTACTCATGAAGTCTTGGCATAGTGTTGTTGACTTCAAAACTATCAACACCAGTGGCCATGTCTGGTAGGATCTTGGTATGGTGGAGGCTTCCCAAGGAAGGGTGTCGGTGGGTATAGGAACTCCATCATGACATGTAGGAGTTAAGATGACATTATGGGGTTGCGATATGATGTGCCAGTCGTGGCTCTCGTCATATCATGTGGTATGGGGTGCAAAGGTGACAAGCATAGAGTCATTTACATGGGCATTGGAACTGGCTTTATCACATATGTTGTTATCTTCCGATTCCAACACATCCTTTCTTGAAAAATTGGTGCAGTGTCACAATGTCAGTTGCACTTTATCTGTTGTAGCAGTCTGGCAACAAGGAAGACGGGTGGGAAGATAAGGAAGACAGAGAATGACAACAAGATGGGATAAAGGGGTGAAATGGGAGAAAGAGAAGATCTAGTGTTGGCAATTTTTAATTAGTGGATGGACCAATGTGTGTGTGGGGGGTGTGTGTGTGTGTGTGTGTGTGTATATATATATATATATATGAAATACTTATTCTGTCCAGGGTGAGTTTTTTCACCCACTTTTGATTTAGATCTAATGGCATCCCAACCCTGCTTTAAATAATATTTGTCTAATATTGTTTACATGCACTATTTATGATTGTGATATTTTGTTGTGAGATTGTTTAAGAAAAAAATCATGTTATTGATTTATTTTTAATATTCTATTTAATATCTATTTGTATGTTTTCTCCTCCTCTTAATTTGGGAAGCCTTGATAACATATTGTTTTTATATTTCCTCTAATATTGCTGACTCATTTTTGTGGGTGTTCGTAAGGAGCCCCCTTCTCTCTAGGGTATTCACTCCCCCTTCTCTCTAGCCTTCTTCCGGCGGCCGCCGTTGGGGGGAGGGAGCGTTTCCTTGGCGCTTCCTCCCCCTAGCTCCCACGCAGCCTCGGCAAGGTCCGTTTGAAGCTGGGCACGGCGTCCATGGAGCTAAGGTGCGGTTGGGGCTCCACCTCAGCTGACCTGGAGGAAGGAGCGTCTTGTTGGTTCCCTCCCTCGACTGTGTATGGAGAGAGGCAACACGATGCGCTCTTGGTGACATATCTGATTCCGTGGTTTGCATCTGATGTCGTCGGCTCCTCTTCGTTCAAGAGTGATGGAGGGAGTAGGTGTTCCCATCTGGAACTGAAACTGGGAGTTGCTCCATCATCGCAGTTGAGTCGGGTCTTCTCCATCTTGCTTGGCAGGGTTTCACCTAGGGTGCTTCGGTGGTGCCTCCCCTGGGTCCTGGCGGCCCCGGTTCTTTGTTCTTTTGTGGTTGGCCCCTGGCCATCGATGGGACTCCAGACCCTCCCTCGGAGGTTTGGTGGAGGCGGGTTCTTCTCTAGGAGGTTGGGGACCTTTCCCCGATCTGCTCGGCGATGATCCCATTTGGTTACTGAGTTTGGGGTGGCGCCATCCCAACACTGGCTCTCCCCCGACACAGATGCGTTTCCAAGGCAGGTGTGCCTGTACTACGGCCAGTCCCCTTCTTGCTTCTGCTTGAAGGGACGCCCTGGCGGCACTCCATCCGGATCAATGGGTCCAAGGTGTTTGTCCAGGTGTTTTTGTGCAAAAAGGAGTCTCGATAGTCTATTCAGCTCTGGCCTATGAGCTATCTTGATGTCTTTCCCCGGGTGTAGGCCAGGTGTTTGACGACAGGTTGGTTCCAGGTTCCTATTAGCCGTCATGCTACTAGATGCTCGATGCTACGTCTCTGTGTAATTTTGGGCCTCATGCCCTTGTGTGGGTGCCTTTGGTCTCGGACAGGTGTACCGGGTTTCTGTCGAGGATCCCTGCTACCTGTTCGACATGGGGTAAGAAGTCAAAGGTGAAGAAGTTGAAGGCAAGGGAGGTGGGTGGGAGCTTCATCCTAGCGGGATGGCTGTGGTAGAGCTATCCCATGGCTACTTGCTTGGTCTTTCTTGCAGGAGGAGTCAGGGAAGCTGTTGAAAAAGGGAGCTTGTGTCCCTCCCATCTTTGTGGGTGTTGTTATTGCAGTGGAGATGACCGGGTCCTTTTTCAGCTTCTTTCTTGGCCGATCAGAGGTAAGTTGGGTCTGCTTGGTTTGCCTAGGCTTCTCAAGTTAGCTTTAGCCGGATGTGGCATCTAGTTTTGGTCCATCTTCTTGGGTGCTTTTCTGAGAAAGATGATCTCTACTCCTCTCTTGCTTACAGATACAGGTTGAAGGGGGTGTGGCCCTTATTTTTGTGGGTGTTCGTAATGTCTTAGGGCTAGACTTCTTTTCTCTTGTGTATGTTTGTAAGGACTGTTTGGAAGTTTTTTTCTTTCTTGTTTTGCCCCGAGTGATGGTCTAAGTACCTTGATAACCAGCTGTTTGGTGTATCAGGGATTAGATTCTTTTGGGGGCACTTATGTACCTCAAGTTTTGGTTATCAGTAACATGTTTTTTGGACCGACCAAAAAATATATATTGCTGACTCTCTATTTATATGCACATACCGACATTTTTATGTGGACAATTTCCATTTTGTTTTCTTTTGTTGGGTATATTTTCAACCCCTTAGCTGAAAGGACATACAAGACTTGACATAGTGATCATGAATTTGCTTATTAGAGTTGTCATTTGGGTGAGAGACTTGAAGTAGCTCAGAATGACAAGTCTATAAATTGAATATAGTTAAAGTTGTTGCCTTTACATAAACCCTAAGTGGGATATTATTAAATAATCTTGTAAATTGAAAATGTTCTTAATATTTTATTCTACTGCTATATTTTAGTCTTTATGATATACATAAATGAAAATTTAAATTATAATTATACATGCAACCCAAAAAAATAGTGTATGATTGTTATATAAATGGTGTTTCTTATTTGATTTACTAAGGAGAGGATCCCCTCTCGGGTATCATTCTTTACATATGAAAATTTCATGTGAAAATTTATGCTTGGATATATACTAGGCAAGTACTCTTAGAAAAATGATGTTAAAATGTAATACTTCGGTTAGCCTGTATATTTACTTATTGATGTTTTTCACCTAATTGATACTAATTGCTAATAAATATGTTATATGTATGTACTTCTTTGAGAAACACATTGAATGATCATAACTAGCACCTCAACTAGAATACATTTGATATTATATCATTTATAACTATATTCGTTGATACTTATCACTTGGGATTGGTTCACTCACTTAGATAATGGCTGACACCATTGTTTGACATCTTTAGGTTCCATGACTACTTTGTTCATAAGATGGGTCAACCAGAATGTGTGAGGCAAACACTAGTTCTATCGAATTTTTGCATAGGACCACATGTTTTAGATATAATGTATGCATGTTGTATATATGCAATATTATAGTTCCATTTTGTTGTTCTTGCACATTATTTTGTTGATAAAAATATGTGCATATTTATCTTATTTATGAATGCTTACCTTAATTAAAATTTAATGGTTAAATTCAATTAAGAAAGATACATAAAATTGGCTTTTTTATCACACTTTATCACATATGTTTGATATTTCCCTCAATTCGTTGACCATGATTGTGTCTATTGACGGGGATCCACATAATGGGTTGCTTGGGAGATAAAAGGACGGATTCCTATAGCTAGAGCCTTCAAAAAGTCCACATGGAAGACAGTTATGCATCTCAACATCCATGGTTGTTTGATTTGCCAAATAAAAAATTAACATAAAAGGAGTCGTTAAATACTATTTTTTGTTTTCTTTGTATTTTTTAATCATCCTATATCATAAGTGATGTGCAACATCTATTTCGCCATTATTATGCATTCACTTCTATTATTATATTAAAAAAGACGGTTATACATAAGTTTATCACCCACGAGGGAATATTAATAGTGGAAAACACACATATTTGTTCATGGCATTCATAATTCATCAAATGAAGGCAACATTACTATTGTTTCAATTTACCATTAACTTTACATCGACCATTCAATATGAGATTTACATTATACGTGATCCTTCCACCCTAGTGTTTTTAAAATATCTTTTTAATTACAAAATCGACAAGTAAAAAACAATCAATGTACAACGTATCAATCAATTCATGAGGCACTCATATATTGATTCACTCTTGTATATGTCTAGAATATTGTGCCATATTTATGTTTGTGAAAAATTGGTCTCTTTAAAGATTATTGTTGTTATAATTGATATTAGTTGCTCAAAAGTATATTTGTAATTATATCATTGCTTTAGACTATTTCTTTGAAGTACTCATTCACTGAGCGAGTAGGCTCACCCCTCTACTCACAATTTTTAGGGAAACCACGTGGACTTGAAGAAGGTCAAAGCATCAGAGTAGATCTACCACATTAGTTAAGTATGAGATTAGTTAAGTTCAGTCGGTCCCTGTCACTCTAGGTCCTTGTATAGATGTGAGAGAGTTGTAAATGATGTTTTGTGTCTTTGTTTCCTATAAGAGAGAATGTATCTGATTATCATGTCATATGTATATGGAAGTGTGAGAAATAGAATGAATGTATGGATGTGTATCATTATTGTTGAGATCATATTAGAGTAATAAAAGTTTAATTCTCTTGTAAAGTTTGTTTATGTGATTGTATGCGAGAAAACAAAGAGTTTGAAATGAAATAAAAGGAAAAAAATTCAAGAGTGAACTTTGTATTAAGTATAATCCTCAAACTTATGCCCTAATCTCATAATTAGTGGTAATTGTGGGATTCGGGTGTGACATCTTTTGGTATCAGAACTTAGGTTGAGTTGTCGGGGACCATTAGGATAGAGAGTCAGAGTTATAAGTGTGGAAGATAGGAGGTGATTTGTCTATAGCTCTGTGAGGTCTGAGTATTTAGATACCCTGGCCTTTTATATGAATACTTAGGTTGACCAATATCAAGGTACTCTATCTATTCCTCTCTGGATGCCCTAGCTAGGTATGTAGAGGAAGGATGGGCTAGAGAGAAACCCTAGAAATCTTAGGGTTAGGAGACCGGAAAGTAATGAAGGAGTAAGTAATTAAACATAGAATGTGATACAACTCTTGCTTTATAATGCTTCTTTAATTGGAGATCAATAGAAATGCTCTTATATATATGAATTCACATATCAGTTTGTACAATATCTATGGTTCTTTTAAATTTTTGTGCATCATGAAGTTGATTCAGTTATTCTTTGTATCAAGTAGACAACAAGTTATGTTTAAATGAGTTTACCCTAAGTGGATATTCTTTCCACATGTTTGAGATGAATAGTATTTGGTTAATCCTTAGTAGCTCTTGGCTTCAGGACTACAGGTTCGGCCTGGTCCAGCTAGCAGGGTGCGTTACTGGGATCTAATGACTCCTATTAAAAATATAATAATAGTGGACTCTGGATAAATTAGACCCACATCATAGTGAAAATTTACATACACTGAGATGTTGAAACATATGGGAAAGATTAAAATAGTTAAGAATCAGTTGGAACTGATATCTGAGATCCAACTTTGGGCCTCATAGGATAAACCCTTAATTGGGAATAAAGGAACACGACATGAGGTTCATATTAAGTTTAATGATTAGTATTATATAAACTCTAAATATGAAATATGGAAAAGATATGAGAAAAGTATGTAAGGGCCAAGATAGTAAGAATCAGTCATGAGGAATGGATCATATAATCGAGTACAATGCTTTTATGTACTCTAAAGCAAAGGCAAAATAGAAGAAAAGAGTTAAGTATACAATAAGTGCAAAGAAGTGAAGAGTCTCTACAAGAGTTAAAGTAAAGAGAATTAGATGAACATGTAAATCATAAGACTAGGATAACAAACTTAGATGAAACAAAGAGAAATGTTAGAAATGATGAGCTTGATTAAGGAATGAGGGTTATGATAAAATTGAGAGTATGGAATGTATACCTTTATTATAAAGTTTAATACATTCATCCTTACTACCTTTGGGGTTCTAAGTCTCTATAGAACAACAAACTAGTTTCTAAAAGAAGAACAAAAGTGTAGCTAAACAAATGAATAAGTCATACAAAGGTAGACTATATTCAGGAAGGAAAAACTTGATTGAAAGAGAAACTAAGTTTGACCTTGAATGAGCCGTTTGATTTAAAATGAAGGATATATAATGTATTAAACATGGGGTGAAACTAGTAGAAAGATTATTGATTTAGAATTTCAACTTCACATTAGTAGACGGATAAAAAGAAATATGTGCAACATGGTATACATGATCATACACATGAATAAGCAACATGATCATAAGAGAAAAAAAGACATGATCACAAGAGAATAAAAAATAGAAGTTAAAGATGACAGATGGAAGAGTAGTATATGGTAAGAGGATTATGGAAAGCAAGGAAGGGTTTGAAACATGATGGAATAATATATATTATAAAAGTGAAAGAGGTTAGGAGATTCAAGCAAGTGCTAATTTGTCAAGTATCCTTGTTGATAACCAATTAAAGCTATATACAAGAAATGTAATAAGGGAATGTTTGAAGATAAGAATTCTAAGTCTCAAATGCATCTTTTCTTTCATATATAACTTAATGAGAGAAATGTGGGATGAAGTGATAAGAAAATGAATCATATTGTAACATCCCTGACCTGGGTTATGAGTTAACCTTAGGTGTTTTGCTTAATTATGTAATTAGATGTTTGTAATTATCTCTTGATATGTAATTAAAGCTCCTGAGGAACATATGTTTCCATTTTTGTCCCTTTTTAAAACAATGTTGTAGTATTGTTTTGCAATATAGGGACCTATGTGCAATTTACCCAATTAAAGGGGTTAACTTGCAAATTGCACATGTTAAGATGTTCCTTTGATGTTGGGACATCATAATATTAAATATGATGAAGTATGATGGATTCTCCAAGCTTGGGCATCAAGATGCAGCTTGTGGAGTACTCCATATGCTTAAAACCCTAATTTTGGTGTAAAGTGCAATTTACCCAAAATATGGGGTGCAAATTGTAAAATACACCTTCTAGAGTATCTTGTATGACTCTAAACATAATTTAGAGTAAAAATGATGAAGGGGGCGCTTCAATTGAATAACTAAATAAGATTGATAACCCTTGTATCTAGATTACCAAGTTGTAAGTAAAGAGACCCTTTTATATGAGCACCTTAATTCTTATGATTGGCTTTCTTTACCCATATATATTGAGTTTATGAGGGTATTTGCTTAGTAATGATAGAGTGGACGTGCCTTAGAAGGAAGGAAGGACCTAGATGTAAAAAGAAGGAAGTGGGATGTCCTTAAGATGAAATGACCCTAAGATATATAAGTTTGTTTCCTTTACAACCAAAGGCAACGTTTCCTTTCTCCTTCACTTATCACCTTGCCTGGACCAACTAAGGCAGAGCTTAGGAGTAGAGGAGAACGACCAAGGAGGAGCTAGGTAAGCTTGGGTCACCTTCTTGCTCGAATTCATGGAGGAAAGTGGATTACAATGTTGGTTTCATGGTTATCTTACTTAGTTCTTTCTTTCTAGCCGATCTTTCCCAACCTTTCCTTGGAGAAACACCCTTCGCCGACCTGTGGAGCTCAAGACGCCATTAAAGTCTTGGATCTTGGAGCTCTAGGAACAACCTTAAGGCGGGTTTTATAACTCTAAACTCTTGCCTTATTATGCATATCTATGTTCTTGCAAATTATACTTAGTTCTTCTTCTTCCCCATTCTTCCTTGCACTTTTGCAAGCAATCTGTGAAGTAACCAACCTGAACAGAGGTTGAAGATGATGGGCGTGAATTCCTAGGCAACTTTATCAAATGACCTTGGACCCTTTGGTCTAAACAGTTTGCAAACCGTTTGAAATCAAACGGTCTCAAACCGTTTGATCTCATGCGGTCTTGCAAGACCATTTAGAATCAAACGGTCTCAAGACCGTTTGATAGGGTTGACCAAGGGAATACCATTTGGTGGTATTTTGGAAACATGTTGAATTTAATATCTACAAAGAATTATAACCTAATTCCAAACCAATCATAAGTTGAAGGCACTTCAACCCCCTAAACCCTAATCGGGTTGAATTGCTGATTTCAAGGATAGATTTTGGTCAACTTTGGGTTGAAGGGCCCAAACGGTCTCAAGACCGTTTGGGGTTCATCCAAACGGTCTCAAGACCGTTTGGTGACAACCCAAGACCGTTTGGGGTTCATCCAAACGGTCTCAAGACCGTTTGGTGACAACCCAAGACCGTTTGGAGGTCTAGGGTTAAGGAAATTTGATGGTTTGAGGGTCCAATCACAATAGGTTGATGAATTGATAAAAGAGCTGATTTTAGACCTAACTAGGGTTCAACCCTTATCAAATTAACTTAGATTTTGATGAAACTTTGGGCAAACGGTCTCAAGACCGTTTGGAGGATGTCCAAATGATCTCAAGACCGTTTGTGCTAAGTTTGGGCCCAATTGGATGTCAATTGATGGGTTCAATCTCAATTTGATTCACATTGTTGAACATTGATGACTAGCCGGTTGAAAACCCCAATTGAGTTGGATTCAACCCTAATTGGCTTTCAATTGAGGGTCAATTTGGTGTCCAATTGATTAAGGTTAACCCCAATTGACTTAATTTACAAGTGGTTAACAAGGTTATGGCCAATTGAAGGCTTCAACATGGATAACCATAATCGATTATAATCTTTGATTCACTTTTGAGGTTCATGTGGTTTGAGTCCATTTGGACCAAACGGTCTCAAGACCGTTTGGGCTCAAATGATCTCAAGGTCGTTTGGACCAATCGATCTCAAGATCGTTTAAAATCAAATGGTTTCAAGTCGCATAGCTTCAAACGGTTTGGAGGTCAACTTTCTCAAACGGTCAACGCACCCATGCGGTCTTGAAGGTCAAACTATCCAAACGGTCAACACCCCCAAACGGTCTCAAGACCGTTTGGAGGTTTAAGGTTGAAACCGTTTGGAGACTTTTAGGGATGATTATGCTTAATCGTTTGAAGGTGTAATTGGTTCAATGTTGGTCTAATATAAACCCTAATGATACCTAGAGACATTAAGGGAGTATGTCCTTAGTATATTGAGACATGCTATGATCAATGGTGAACTTTACCAATATACCCTTGAAGGGGTTCAAATAGGCAACATCCCTTGATCATGCAAACCCTAATGACATGATTGTGGTGACTTGTCTTATGTTAATCAAAGAGGACTTTACCTAACTCAATCTAGAGTGATTCAATCACCACCTATTAGTAATAGGAGAGAGAAGGTCCCAAGTATAGTTGATATTCAAGTAAAGTACCTTCAATGTATATGAATGTGCATAACTAGGGTATGATCCATTTATGTGAGATCATGAAAACCCTAATTATGATAATTGATGAATCCTAACCTAATTTGAAGGCACCAAAGATGATGATTTCATGCATGGTGATTCTATGAGCCTAAATTACCATGAAGTGAATAGTAAACCCTAATTCAAGGGTAATATCATGTAATGAGAATAGTAAACCCTAATTTAGGGTGACGTCATAGAAGGAATAATTCTAGGTTATGTCTTTAAGTATGGAACCTCATGAATGAATTATAAAGTGAGGAACCTTTATGCCTTGTAAGCTAAGAGGTTTGATAACCTTGATTGAGGTAGATAAACCCTAACCCTAGAATCAATCTAGGTATGATGATGATAGCACGACCGTGCTAAGGAGCACGACCATGGTAGCTTTACCTTGCACGACCGTGCAAGGAAGCACGGCCGTGGTGTTTTATAAAAGAAATTGAAAAGTGGAAACCTTAGTACATGAGATGATCTAAGACTTAATTTAGGGTAATGTCAAGCAATGATATATGAAACCCTAGAGATGATTTAGTCAGAGCACTAAAGAGAGGTGTGGCTAAATTAATTAAATAAGATGATTATGTCATAAACATAAGAACTAGAGATGAAGAACCATGTTAAACATAAAGGATTTTAAAAAGTGAGATGGGCCCATGACCCATAGGTCCCAGGATCAAAACCTGGCTCTTGCCTAGACCTTTATACAAATACCTTTCTAATGAGAAGAAAGTGATACATCAAGATATGATAGATGTCACATTCTATAATTCAAGGTAATATACCTTGATGAACCTTTAGAACCTTTGTACTTAGATAAGATATACATGGAATGCTCGATGAGTAATTGTTTACATTAAAAATACAATGGACTCAATGTACTTAATAAGCATTGATTAATATGCCTTGAGATTGGGATAAGCCAAATCAAGGAGTATGATGTAATCATACCATGACATGAATGAGAAGGGAACTAATACTTAGAATTGATAATCATTAGTGATATATGATGAATATAGTAATCAAAATCATATACTTATAATGTCCTTGTATGCTCCCAAATGTGGTAGAACAATACACTAGGGTTGGACTGATAACTTGAACAGAAGACCCTAACTTATGAGGGATGAAGTATGTTAACCCTAATCCTGGGTTATGCTTTCAAGCATGAAACCCTATGAACAAATAACATATAAGGAATTCTTATGCCTTATAAGGCAAAGAGATTCAATAATCTTAGTTGAATAAGGATAATCCTTAAACTCTAAGTTATGTTTTTAAACATGATGAATCTTC
Source organism: Alisma plantago-aquatica (assembly GCA_963693085.1). Lineage (NCBI taxonomy): Eukaryota > Viridiplantae > Streptophyta > Magnoliopsida > Alismatales > Alismataceae > Alisma > Alisma plantago-aquatica. Next base: position 97,089,995 of record OY856409.1, read on the forward strand.
ATGATTAAAGTATGAGATGAGGAATTATTATTCCTAATCATAATGAAAGGGATTGGATAATCCTAATTGATGTGATTAAGGGAACCTAGCCTTAGTGAAGGCATGAAGGTACATCCCTTGAATTGAAAGATTAATTCTGCTTATTAAATTGCTGATTTGGAAATGAATTGTTTACTATTGTCAATTGAATTAATCATGCAGGTTCTTATAAGGAAATGATCATAGCCATGTAAAGATTATGATATCATATTAATTGAAAGTATACTACATGCTTTATGAGTAGTGATTACATGTCATGTTGCCTAAGATTATGTGGTAACATATGAGAATGATGGGCTGTAAGAGCCATGAGTAACGTCAAGGTCATGCTGATAAGATGACTTATGATAATTTAAAGGTTTCAATACCCTATTCTTGAATCATATTAATGAAATGATTAAGAATTGATTTCCATATGTTAATTGATGAGAGTTAAGCTTGATACATTTAGTATTCTTTCTTTATAGCAATTGTTTTGATGATCTATGTTTGAAAACATGCATGATGTTAAAAGAATACTGAAATGTAATTAAGTAATCAATTATAATGATATCATGTAGGGCCCTGACCATAGATCCATCATTGTGAGAGACTAAATGATGGTGAAACAGGTTTTCCCAAGGGAACTCTTGGAACATATACTTTTGAGTATATGGGGGAAATGGATGCAAATATCCTTACGTCCTAATGTAGGAATTGATGTAGGATGTATCTTACCCTATCAATCCTTCATTACATATTTATACCGGGTTGATGTACCACTAATCTCCCGAGGAAAATCACCAATACCGCATCGATGAGAGATAAACAAGAAATCTTTTGATGACAAAGAGAGTACAGAATATCACTGTAACTCTATAGTGAAGTTTCCAGAATACCCTGGATAGCTACTACAGTAGAGACACAAGATGTCCTGTAAGTAAATCCTCTTACTGACTGGGGAAGATGAGGTCATAAGAATCCGGCTCTTTTGATGACCTATGTATGGTACCGACGCGATTTTTATAAATGGTCGGTTGGAGTATGAGCGGTATACCTCATCTCCATAGGGCATAATAATGTTTGTAAAACATAATCAACCGCGTAGCATATCTACTTAGGTTGAACTACGAGGAACATTGCTTGATGTTACATTGCTTGCATTTAATATCTTGTTCAAGTATTAGTATACATGTTCTTCATATTTCTTAATAAAGTTGAGATACTTGTTATCAAATCTGCTGTAAGTAATTTAAGTTACCCTGCTCATAATATTCCTTTGATTGCTTTAATAAAGCTTCTGGCGGAGAGTTATAACTCTCGTTGGGACAATTATTTAAAATTGTCTCACCCCGTAGATTTCTACTTTTTAGGTAGACGCCAAGGTCAAAGGAACCCATCCAAGTATGAGCAACAGCAACAACAACATCAGAGACAACAGTGAATCTCAGGTGGAGATACTGACTGTTCAGTCTTATAGATAGTATGTCTTATGTCGTCTCTGTACTCTCAGGTCCTAGGAGTCAGTAGGTCTGAGGTTTTTGGCTTTAAGCCTCGATATTTTGTTATATCTTGTCTTATACAGTTAAAAAGGCAATGGATGTATGTATTCACTCAAAGGGTGATTCCACAGAGATGTAATGTTGAAACATGATGTAAACTGTTATTCCTGTCTCTTATAAAAAGGTTTTTATGGCATAAGATCTTTCTTAAAAAGTTTTAAATTTTTAGTTATTTTTTGTAATCCGCTGCTAATCGCTTCCCCATTCGTTGATCTCGTTTTTCCCGAAACCGTCGTTACACATATATGATGTATAACCACCATGGTAGAGACATCTAGTGAATATAATAATAACACACAATATGATGATAAAACCCTAGCAGGGTAAATTGAGAATGTAATCAATCTAAATGGCTAAGAAAGAGAAAGGAAATTCAATTTATAAGATAAGGAAGACTTTAGTAAAACTTGTGATATCCAAAGTTTGAATTTCAAATTAAGGGAGCAAAGTCACATCACAATAATGTCATGCTACTGATAAAGACAAAACCCTAGAATGTTTAGAGTTGTAGTAGTTCAAGGGATGTTACTAGTGATTTGACCTTGAATACTAGCATCTATATAAAACAAGATTATGTGATTTGCACCATAACAAGTAAACTTGCACTGATAGTAATCTAGGGTTTAAAGGTAGCTAATCTGAAAGGTAGATAAACAATATGGAAATGATTCAGAGAAAAGGATAAGAAATAGATTTGAAATGTAAGAGGTGTAATTTGAACAAAAGGAGAAGTGCAAGATGAGCAAAGTGTAATCTAAAACAATTTTTTGCAGTGATATCAAGAATGATGAATAATCTGTTCTTACCTTGTATGTTTCAATTTTAGGGATGTTTATTCTATGTGATCAAAATGAGAAGGATAAGTAACGAGAAGCACTACTACATAAAAGCCTTTTAGCGTCGGTTATTTAAGCTCTTTAGTGTCAGTTTCAAAGCGACACCCAAGTGGTCACCGCTAAAGGGGGACACCTTCGGCGTCGAATCCCAACCGACGCCAAAATGTTTTTCTCCACTGAAAATGCGCCAGCAAAGGGACTATATGCGTCGATTGTTTAGTAAAAATCGACGCCCAAACTCTTCCCGCCACCGAAAACGCACCAGTAGAGGGACTATAGGCATCAATTGTTTACTAAACAACCGCCGCCAAAACTCTTCCCGCCACCAAAACACGCTAGCAAAGGGATTATAGGCGTCAGTTTTCTAAGAGAAACCGACGCCACATCATCTGAACCGATGTCGGTTTTATGATAATAACTGACGCCCTATCCCCTGTCTGCCACCACGACCGTGCTTCCCAGCACGGCCGTGGTACCTGGTCACATAGACATCGGTTTTAGGTGGAAAACCACCGTCGTATAACATAGGTGTCGGTTTTGTTCAAATAACCGACGCCCATGTTTTGATTTTTTTTTCTATCAGTCTGCAGACCTGCTGTGGCTGGTCGCAGGATGAGAAACCTGTAGTTCAGTTATGAACTGCAGGTTTTATGACATCCATTGATATCAGCCAACAACAGGCCACAAACCTGCAAAATTAACATGATGGACAATATTATATATATGTGATTCACACTCATGTATAAGAACATTTAATTCATATTATTTTTTCATCACACGCATGTAGAAACCAGTAGCAACCTACAGTTCCATTTATTTCATCTCTTTTCACATTCAGACACATGTAAAAACATTCATGTATTGATGATTTTCACACACATATGACAATTCATAAAAATTCATTCACATTCATACAAAATTAATTATGAGAACAAAGTTATTCTTTATTCATCATTGTCATCATTGTTAGCAAAATCATATTGAAAAATCCCACTCTTTGCAGGGCTTTTGCCCAATCTTCTCTTACAACATCTAATTCATCTCTCGTATAGGGAGCATGTACATCGAAATGCTTTGCACCTGTTTTGAAGTCCTCAGTTTTAAAGACCTACAAAGAGAATGACGTATATACATAATTATAATAATATATAATAAGATTCATATATTTCATATTATCTAAGGAGACTATGTATAATACCTTATGTTATCGATTTTCAATACGACATGTTTGATGATTAGGTCCATAAATCGCATCACATAGTAGGCACATGCACAGTCGTTGTCTTGTGTAGCACACTATAAATTGAAATATACAAAATATTCAAAAACACAAATAAGCACAGTTCACATAAATAATATATACATTGGAGTCAGGAAATTACTTTCACATTCTCCCAAATGAGTGTCAGATTTTTTTCCTGGGGACCTTACCTCTAGCTTTTTTGTACTCTTGTAAAGCCCTATATATGTTAATGTAACACATTAAATTACATAATTAAATATTAATGTGGTAATAGATGTTAACATATATAAAAACATAAAATATTTCTCTCAAGAATAATGGCCTTTTAATTACATGTCCATATAATACATCCAACTCACTCCCCGCAAGATCTAGATAATAGATGTTGAATGTCTTGGAGACAATAACTAATAACTACTGATGCTTAGCACTACAAGTAAGAAAGTAGAAAATTAATAACTCAATATCCGCAATAAAAATGTAATTTTCTTAAGTCCAAATTACAAGCAAAGTAAACTTACCCGACATTGAATGGAGCTGTTATCATTGTCTTATTATTTTTACCAAAATATTCAAAAGCATCACAACAATATGAAGTAACTAAAGACGTGTCTGTATCTACAAGACTAATCAAAGATGGAACCAAAAATCCCACATGGGAAAACCCAAAATCTATACATGACTTGTGTAAGTGGCTACAAAACATGTATTATGTATGCATTAATATATAAGAAACTAGATTGTCGTATATAAAACAAGGTATATGGATGTATAAACCAGATTGCCGTATGCATTAATCTCACCATATCCACAACTCTATCATAGATGTGTTTAGCCATTCATAATTAAACAACTCCAAAATATCTTGTATAAATATGTTGTTTCTGAATGTTTGACCTGCATTAATACGTATCCAGAACTTCTATTACGTATGCATTAATACGTATGCTAAACTTGTATAAATAGATTGTTATCGTATGATTTACCTGTAGCAGTCTTCGAAATAGTAACATTTATAGGGCAATTTGGATTATGTTCGCCGATCCATACTGCCACACTCCTACAATTAGGACCTATCGAGGCATGTAGGTCCCCTAGAAGCCAACTTGGTAGTCGAGGAGGTGGAGGCTGAGATGTAGCGGGTCTCGTCTTTTTGACATGTATATATAATTTCATATCAATTGTCTCATATATATACACACTAACAAATTAAAGTAATGAAAATTTATCATACAATATCAGTATAGAGGACATCCGCTTCGGGCCATAGTATCACTCTGCCCACTGCCTCACCAAGTATTTCAGCATCTGGGTGTGCATGAGGCAGTGCAAGATTCGTCTAGCCAGCGAGTATATGTATCGGGCTCACACGTACCATGCCATCTGGTACTGGACTCCCATGAAACATGCATCTTTTATGGGGTGGGTAAGCCGATGCATCTGCAATGATATATCCTTCACTTTGTAGTCAGCATGGCTTCAACCCCTACAAATTTACGTACAGAATGTTATATGCATATATACACAAACATATCATCTTGAACATACTAGCTATTATATATGTCATAAAAATACTTACAGATGACGTGCTAGGTTGTGGGTCTATAGGATTACTCCCAACCTCTGCAGTACGAGCAGTAGGAGAAGAGAGGTTTGTCATAGGTACTGTCTGAGTGGCAGTCTGAGACGCCTGCCACTTGTTAAATGCTTCTTGGAGTCTTTTATCAACTACTTCCTCGACTCTCCTATCAATTAAGGAATCTACCTATACATGGATAAAAGAAATGCTAGTTTCTGATTATTGAATTCCCTTTCGCAATAACATTCTAAAATAAGAATAAGTTACCTCAGCTTGTGAAAGTCCCGCTTTTGGGACAAGTTTGTGTTGGGATGGCCCAAAGAATGTTTTGATGCCCACACCAGCGCCTACACCCCTTACACATCCAGGATGCTCTGGGTTACCCAGAGCAACTGTCAGTTCATCCCTTGTGCCCTGAGGGATGAACTTGCTGAAAACTACTAGAGGGGGGGTGAATAGAGTTTTATAGATAATTTAACAATTAATTAACTCAAGCAACCACAAAGAAAATATTGGACAAGGAGACACAAGGGTTTAGAGTGGTTCCTAGCCTTAGCAAATACTAAGGTAGTCAGTCCACTACCTGGTTGCTTACCCAACCAGGATTTGAAAAGAAATCTATTTTATTACCTCGCAAGGACTTTACATAAAATACAATTTCTTTTCCCAAACCCTTCAAGCAGCCTTCACCTAGAAGTAATCGCCCAACCTTGAAGCAGCCTTCCCTTGAAGTAGATGCACCAACACCCATTGCACCAGCCTTCTGAAGTAGCTTCCCGTGTGATAGCCTTCTTGAAGTAGCTTGAAGTCCCCTTCTCCACCTGAGAAGTCAACCCTCTCCAATCCGCAGCCTCCAACCCTAGGAGTAGCAAGGAGAGTACAAAAGATACAAAGGAACAAGAAAGAAAACAGAAATTACAACTTATCCTTTTAAGCACAAGGCTTGATTTGCCTATATCAAGCGTATAAATCTCCTAACCAATGTGTATGACAATGTGATTGTAGTGGATAGGAGATACTAGCCTATAGGGCACGAAATGGGAGCAATAGGAATGAATGGCAAGTGTAGGAATTACTCTATTGCTCTAAAACAGATTGCAAGTGTGTATTCAAGCTCAAGTATAGCACAAGTATATCTTGGATGTTGTTTGGTGACCTAAGGCATGTCCTATTTATAGGAATGACCTATGTATGCTTAAGGACGTTCTAGACAACTTCTAGGGGGTTCCTAGTGCTTAACTAGCCGTTAGGAATAAGTTAGGCGCATTAGCAACGGCTAGTTAATTAATTCTGCAGTTGCTGTCAGAGACCATCTCGGTCGAGGACTTGTCGACCGAGATGCCCAGTCGGTCGAGGATTCGTCGACCGACAGGCTCTCTGGATTAACGTTTATTTGCAACTGTCAACTGCTGTGTCTAACGGCTACTTTTGGTCAATCTCGGTCGAAAAGTTTGTCGACCGAGAGTGTCTCGGTCGAGGAGTGTGGTCGACCGAGATTGACTTTGTTTCAATCTTTTAATTAAACCACTAAGTGTGTTTATGAGTGTGCATAATGTGATCCTTTTGGAAGGGATGACTTGTCTAACTATGGTGTGTAGCTAGGGAAGATCTAACGCTTGATTTACATGCAATCTAAGTACTTGTACATTATATAACTGTACAAGTTTTTACAATAGTGATTACATTGCATGAAAGTAAATATGTAAGCTCGTGATTTCCCTAGTTGCTTTGTCATCCACCATAATCCTGCACACTCAAGTAGCTCGTTAGAATAATAAGAATGAAATGTTTGTCATCATCGAAACAAAGGGATTTATCATAATGTCCAATTTATCCAACAATCTCCCCCTTTTTGAAGATGACAAACATTTCCTAAAATATGAAATAAGGAAATATAAAGCATGTGAGTTTCATACCTGAAGATTACCTTTTGTAGCCATTCTTGTTTTACAAGTGTGAGTGCTGGCAATCAGGATGAAACTCATATATATTTATATTTTTGATTTTATATTCTTTTATTTATATTTTTATTCTTTCTCCCCCTTTGTCATTTCAAAAAGATATCCAATTTGAATATTTTATTTTCTTTTCCCTTTAATTTTATATTTTGCTCCCCCTTAAATAGATATCCTTTTAGAAACATGGATTTATGTCTAATTTATCCACTATTTGTTTCTCAATCATTTGCAAAGGATATTAAGCCTTGAAATGATATGAGATTCCCTTAAGCTTATGATGAATGTATATTTATCTCTCATCTATCAAGGGATGTTAAGCCCTAAATTAAATGAGAATCTTTTAATATTAGAGTACATTAAAATGTCTCCAACCAAATGCAAGGGATGTTAAGCCCTGATTTGTCTAGAGATTTCCTTTAAGAGCAAAATATATTATTTTGATGAAATTCTTTTTCATACAAGTTATTTTTAAGAATACGAAGGTCATAGCAAACTTCAAAATGTTTATGTAAACTTCAAATAAACAAATTTGATTTTATAAGCTCCCCCTTAATCTTACAATTTAAGCAATTTTAAGGCTTTTAAGGTCACACATGATTTTTGATTTTGACCTTCATCAAAAGTATACTAAGATCAAGTACAATAGAATAATATCCAAATAAGCATTTTGTCAAAGCTTATTTTAGGTCGCCCTTGACTACGACCATAGCGCCCCTTGGCTAAGTTTTGTTTTAACCAAGAGGCTAGAATTGCAGATTTCCAATTAAGCATTCGTATGTGAAGTATAATTTCTGCAGATAGCTATAAATATCAATTTGAAGCACATTGAGATATACCTATTAATATGAGCATCATAGTGAAGTCTTTGACCTTGATTTTTCTAGAATGCATGTTTTACATAATGTTTCATATGCTTTGCGATGGGTACATAAGTATCAAACCCCATTCCTTATTATACCCATATCATAAGATTCTTTTAGAAACATATATTTTGAGAGCAAGATTAATATCTTAAAGTCAAGCTTTTTGCTTTTAATTTCTTAGAACAAGCAAATAGATAAAAACATTAATATTTTGTTATTTTGTTCTAAGAGGTACCGTTTTGGCTTGTCATAGAACCATCATCATCACAAGATGTGTCCACAATTATTTTCTATTATGTTAAGATGCTTTTATGACATATACAATTTTAATGATCATTCAAGATTTGTATATATGAATCAAAGCATAATAAAGCATGGTAAGTTAATCTTCTTAACAATGAAGGCATGATTAATATCTTAATTTCTTATAGATACCTATTGAGAGATTCTTCATTTTATTTCAAACCTTAAAGTTCTATGTCTAAGCAATAAATCATTAATAAAACATTTGCTTGCTATAAATCATCAAGAAGTCATGTATACAATAATCATTTTCCATTTGTTCTATGTAGCATAGCATCATTTTTATGAGTTGAATGATAAAATAGTGAAAGCATACCCATGATGCAATGATAGAACCATAATTATTTCATGAGATACAATAATTGTAATCATTTAAACTAAATGTCATAACACATGATTTCTATATAGATAGACCAGGAAATACTTTCGAAAATCATGTGAAATAGTTAATTCTAATCATGATGATATCAAAAAGATCTTCAACTAGTTTTGCATGTAAAATAGTTATTGACAACAAATAGATGGCACATAGATCTGTCAAAACAATTTTACTGTAATTTAATCTTGATCAAACATTTATAACAAATTGATAGCAACACAAAAAGCAGAACTTGAAAACAGTAATCTGCTCGGTCGACTATTTCTCGACCGAACGTGTTCTCGGTCGAACAGTTTCTCGACCGAGAAAGTTTCTGTATTGTTTCTGAAATGTGTTTCAGTAATAGTTTTCAAGTAAAATTTATATTATTTTAATTCAATTATTCAATCTGAAAGTTTTGTTTAATTTAGATCAAGATAACCTTTAAACCAAATCTTTTAAGTTTCGATTTATTATCCCTACATGTTAAGTTGAGATAGACATAAAGATATGCAAATTAAAGGCTTTGGTCATATCTCAACTTAGTCTAATCGAATCAATTTGGGGATTTTGGAACCCATACCAACTCAACATCCTTTTTCTTGTATGGGCAGGAGAAGGAGTAATGTCCAAGACGTAAACAATAGTGGCAACATATAGAATCAACCTCATATCTCTTTCTATGATTTTGGTCTAGGTTGTTCTTTTGGACATATGTATATTTGCCTCTATGTACATTCATTGATTGACTCGCTTGTGTCCTTCTCCAACTAGGTTTTTGATGAGATTTACCTTTAGGCTTATAACCTAGTCCACTCCTTCCAATTTGTCGATAAGGATTATCTAGAATTTTATCAAGAATGCCATTGTTATTTAAACTACGAACTTGTTGTTGTAACTTGGCAATCTCATCTATTCTCTTCTTGATATCTAGTTTTGCTTGGTCTAGATGAGATGATAAAGAATTTCTTTCTTTAACTATATTGTCATAGTCTACATGGGTGCACAATATAGGTTGTTTTTGAAGATCATTTACTTGAGTCTGCAAATTAGTCTTTTCAAGGGAAATAAGATTGCAGTTAGCTTCTACTGATTTCAATTTAAGACCACGTTCTTCAATTTCCCTTTTTAGATCTTCATTTTCAGATTCAAGAGCAAGAAGTTTAGTATTTAAATCATCATTTACTTTATTTGATTTCTTCAATTTCTTCTTGCACTCAATGTATTTTTCATGCATTTCTTCTAGACTAGCAATTAGATCTTCTTTTGATAAATCTAAGAGACTTACCTCTTCTTCTTCTTCTTCATTGATTGTAGCAATGAGACACTCTTTATGTGCATCTTCTTTCTTTGACCTCCATGGACATCTAGACGTAGAGTGCTTTGTTCCTAAGCACCAATTGCAACTTGACGAACATTGGTCCATGCTCCTTTTCTTGTGGTTGTAGTCACCTCTTCCCTTTATCTCTTCAAGACCTTGTTAGGGCTCCTTGAAGCCTGCTCTGATACCAATTGAAAACTACTAGAGGGGGGGTGAATAGAGTTTTATAGATAATTTAACAATTAATTAACTCAAGCAACCACAAAGAAAATATTGGACAAGGAGACACAAGGGTTTAGAGTGGTTCCTAGCCTTAGCAAATACTAAGGTAGTCAGTCCACTACCTGGTTGCTTACCCAACCAGGATTTGAAAAGAAATCTATTTTATTACCTCGCAAGGACTTTACATAAAATACAATTTCTTTTCCCAAACCCTTCAAGCAGCCTTCACCTAGAAGTAATCGCCCAACCTTGAAGCAGCCTTCCCTTGAAGTAGATGCACCAACACCCGTTGCACCAGCCTTCTGAAGTAGCTTCCCGTGCGATAGCCTTCTTGAAGTAGCTTGAAGTCCCCTTCTCCACCTGAGAAGTCAACCCTCTCCAATCCACAGCCTCCAACCCTAGGAGTAGCAAGGAGAGTACAAAAGATACAAAGGAATAAGAAAGAAAACAGAAATTACAACTTATCCTTTTAAGCACAAGGCTTGATTTGCCTATATCAAGCGTATAAATCTCCTAACCAATGTGTATGACAATGTGATTGTAGTGGATAGGAGATACTAGCCTATAGGGCACGAAATGGGAGCAATAGGAATGAATGGCAAGTGTAGGAATTGCTCTATTGCTCTAAAACAGATTGCAAGTGTGTATTCAAGCTCAAGTATAGCACAAGTATATCTTGGATGTTGTTTGGTGACCTAAGGCATGTCCTATTTATAGGAATGACCTATGTATGCTTAAGGACGTTCTAGACAACTTCTAGGGGGTTCCTAGTGCTTAACTAGCCGTTAGGAATAAGTTAGGCGCATTAGCAACGGCTAGTTAATTAATTCTGCAGTTGCTGTCAGAGACCATCTCGGTCGAGGACTTGTCGACCGAGATGCCCAGTCGGTCGAGGATTCGTCGACCGACAGGCTCTCTGGATTAACGTTTATTTGCAACTGTCAACTGCTGTGTCTAACGGCTACTTTTGGTCAATCTCGGTCGAGAAGTTTGTCGACCGAGAGTGTCTCGGTCGAGGAGTGTGGTCGACCGAGATTGACTCTGTTTCAATCTTTTAATTAAACCACTAAGTGTGTTTATGAGTGTGCATAATGTGATCCTTTTGGAAGGGATGACTTGTCTAACTATGGTGTGTAGCTAGGGAAGATCTAACGCTTGATTTACATGCAATATAAGTACTTGTACATTATATAACTGTACAAGTTTTTACAATAGTGATTACATTGCATGAAAGTAAATATGTAAGCTCGTGATTTCCCTAGTTGCTTTGTCATCCACCATAATCCTGCACACTCAAGTAGCTCGTTAGAATAATAAGAATGAAATGTTTGTCATCATCGAAACAAAGGGATTTATCATAATGTCCAATTTATCCAACACTTGCCTTCCTTCCTCTGCTCGTGCAGCTCCTGCTAAGCACCATCAATAAAAATTCATAAGTAAACATAACAATAATCAATATCGATAGATTACTCTAAGAGTTTGACTTTTACCATTTTTGCATCCGCCTCAGCGGTTGCGGGCTTCAGTATCTCTCCCTTCTTGTTTTGCCTCCCAGCTATCCACATAACATGATGAGGCAGAGGTGTGAGAGCAGCAGTAGAGGACTCTGCAGTCTCCTGAGTAGCAGTAGGCTGAGTAGACTCAGCATGTAGTCTTTGGCAAACGCCTGCATATCCTCTTGGACCCATTGTGTGGTTGTGCTCATTCAGTGCATGCCTTGCTAGTTGAGCATCGCTGATAGCCTAGTTAGTTAGCACATTGATTTGGTTAGTAACACTAAAGGTTAATCTTGAATAGGTGAATACATAAAAACGTATATTAATTAAATTGGGAGTGGCGCTTAATACCTTAAATTCATCTATTTTTCTTTGGGTAACAAACTCCTCCCATTCTTTGGGGTCCAAGTAGTTCCATTGTTGTGTGGATTCCTTCTTCCTATATTTATTTTTCAAAGAGAATACAAACAAAAATTATTAGTGTAGAGTTTGTGAAATACTGATCAATGTCAAGAATTGGAATCAATCAAGAACCTATTCTCAGCATCGCGTATGTAATCTCGGGTGAGATTGGTCCTATAGTTCCTTAGGACCCTCCCACAACGTTGCATCACACATTTACAATGAAACTTTTCATCCAGATCAAATATGCTCTGCAAATTAAATAGAATTGCTATTAACTAGTATCCTAAAAATTAGTAATCTACACAAATAGAATTACAAATAATAATATCTCACGCATAGTTCCTTCCATATGTGGTCTTTCTTCCCCTTAGGAACTTTATGTCATGATTCTAGGATAGGACTGCAATGGCTGTGAGTAAGAACCCCAAGATATGAAACAAATGAGTTGTGGTTCACTCCATATGGATTTCCTACCTGATCAAAATCCACAACCAATTTGGGTCCATTGCCCCTTTGCTGTATTAACTTGTTCATCATTGTGATGCCCCTCACTTTCTCAATTTTCTTTTACTGCTCATCAAGTGCTGTAATTTCTTCAGGGGGTACATCACCAACCTAAAATTTGATAAAAAAACACACTTACATAATATAATTATAAATGAACATATAGATAGAAACCTCATGGATATATTCTTAAAACTTACATTGCCAGGCGGTGCAAGCACGTCCTCACCCTCACGGTGATCATCAGCATGGTCCTCAGCCATCTGAAATTTCACATTCAAATTATAAATTTCACATTGTAAAGTAACACTATTTGTAAAGTTCACATTGTAAAGTACACATTCACATTGTAAAGTAATTCATATTGTAAAGTTCACATTCACATCGTAAAGTTCACATTCACATTGTAAAGTAATTTGCATTGTAAAGTCCACATTCACATTGTAAAGTTCACATTCAGAAAAATAAAACATAATAAAAATATAAACATCCACCTTCGCCCCAGAGCTTCTTCAAGTCAAAAATCCTTTGCCAAAATGCTCCTCAATATTCTTGTCATTCACGGGAGCGTCATTACCACTCAGAAAGTCATTGCAAAAATCCATAACCTCTCTCGCCACATAACCCTCAATAATACTCCCTTCAGGCTGATAATAGTTTCAAACATCACCTTTAAAAATGCTCATGTATCGTTCAAAGGGATACATCCAATGCAAGAAAACTGGTCCCAACATTTTCACTTCCCTAGTCAAGTGGACAACAAGATGTACCATGATATCAAATAACGACGGAGGAAAATACATCTCAAGCTGACATAGGGTAACAACCACTTCTCTTTGCAAATTATCGAGAGTATCAGGGTCAATAACTTTGCTGCACATACTGTTGAAAAAGAAATAAAGTCTGGTGATTGCAAACCTTACATGCTTCAGCAATATAGATCTAATTGCCACAGGCAATATTTGTTGCATTAGAGTGTGACAATCATGAGATTTAAGACCTATCAACTTTAGATCTTTCATTGATACCAATGTACGGATGTTGGATGAGTAACCCTGTTGCACCTTAACATTTACCAAGCATTCACAAAATGCTTTCTTCTCCTTTCTAGACAACGTGTAACAAGTGGGAGGTAAGTATGTTCTCCGATTGCTACTAACTACTTCTCTTAATTCTGTCCTTATTCCCATTTCACATAGGTCCATTCTGGACTTTATCCCATCTTTAGTCTTACCTGGTATATTCAACAAAGACCCATGACGCTATCACATACATTTTTCTCAACGTGCATGACATCGATACAATGTCTGACTGTCAAAGAACTCCAATAAGGAAGATCCCAAAATATCGACTTCTTCTTGAATAAAGACTTGTCACTCCTTGTGGCCATCGTACATTGTGATCTCTTACCAAATTCATTGGTGATGTCTTTCACTCTTTCATAAACATCCTCCCCTGATATAGGTTTAGGTGCACTACGTTCCTCATTCCGTCCATTGAATTCTTTGTGCAACCTACGATACAGATGAAATTTTGGAAGAAACCTTTGATGAGTAAGATATACAGTCTTGCCATCGTGTTTTAGTCGTATTGAATCAGTGTTCTCTTCACATATAGGACACGCTTGAGATCCTTTGACACTATATCCAGACAAATTCCCATATGCTGGAAAGTCATTCATAGTGCAAAAACAGCATAGCGTGCAAACAAAATGTCTCTCTTCGTGAAACATCATAGGTCATCACACCTTCACCCCAGAGCTTCTTCAAGTCATCAATCATAGGTTCAAGATAAATGTCGATATCATTTCCAGGTTGTTTAGGGCCTGATATCAAAGATGACAACATAACATACTTATTTTTCATACACAACTAGGAAGGAAGATTGTATATAACAAGCATAACTGGCCAAGTGCTATGTTGGCTGCTCAATGTCCTATACGGATTCATCCCATCTGTACAAATCTCAAGTCTTAGATTCCTATCCTCTTCACCGAATTCAGGCTACAATAAATCAATCTTCTTCCACTGTGGGGAATCAGACGCATGTCGTAGGATACCATCATTAATTTTCTTAACATATGCATGCCACCTCAAATTCTTCGCATCTATAGGATTGGCAAACAAGCGTTGAAACCGTGGTATTATAGGTAGATACCACATCACCTTGGCGGGAGAACCAGTTTTGGACTCCCCCGAAGTCGTCAATTTATACCTTGATGCACCACATTTCGGACAATCTTTCAAATCCACACAGTCCTTTTGAAATAATACACAATAATTCTTACATGTGTGTATATTCTTGGCCTCCAGTCCCATTGGGCACTACAATTTCTTTAACCGGTATGTTGAGATCGGCAGCTCATTTCCTTCAGGAAGAATTTCTTTCAACAAAGACAACAATGGCGTGAAGCTTTTGTCGCTCCATCGATTGCTAGCTTTAAGTTTATACAATCTCAACACAGTGCTAAGCTTCGTAAACTTACAACCCGTGTATAACGGTATCTCAGCATCATGCACAATGTTTCTAAACATGGGAGATGGATCGGTTTTGGTGTGCTCTACCCCACAACTATCCAGCATCGCATCAACGATGTCTACTGGAACTGATTCGTTCACATCTACATCATCGAAGGCAATTTCTTCTTCCACACAAGCACTGCTATCGACATCCACTGGTTTCGGGTTTGAAATCTCTCCATGCCAGTGCCATTCTGTATAGCCTTGTACAATCCCGTTGCACATGACATGACTTCTGATTTCGTCACCAGTACTGACTTTCAAGTTGTTACCGCAATGCCTACATGGACAGTAGAAACTATCTCCAGGTTGTTTCCTATGTTCCTTGGCAAATCTAATAAACTGATCAAGACCAGAAATAAACTCTGGGGTGCAGCGATTGTGAATGGACATCCATGATCTATCCATTCTATGATCAAAGAGAAAATAAGTATATATTACAACAAGATTAGGGTCTAGGGTAAACAGATTAGAGTTTATGGTTAAAACTTTAGGGTTTTATACGTGTGATGTCATTCTTATATATAATAAATGTGTACCACCTATCCCATTCTTGAACACCTAATCTCACTAGTATGTGTATAATGTGTATTGAGTTTTCAAGAAAATTTCGACAGCATTTCCCCGATGTTCTCCAAGTATTTTTTTTATTGGAAAAGTGTGGGACCCTCTTTATATATTTTCTTCTGAATATGTATAGAACAGAGCAAAGCTCAAAACAAAACAAAAGATGCAGAAACAAAACTATACAAGAATATCTATATCTTTCTTCAACTTCCTCCATCTCCTATCTGCACACATCTTACTATCATTGAATACTCTATGATTTCTTTCCTCCCAAAGACCATGAAAGATCACCAGGATAGTAATCCTCTCCTTCTTCTTTACAAATGAGAAAGCATCAGTTAAAGAATTAGGGCACCTAACCATATAACCTTCACCAGCAGCAACTTCCCAAACCTGCAAAGAATACTCACACCTAAACAAGATGTGAATCAAATCCTCTGCATCATTCTCACATAACACACACCTAGAGGGGAATTGAAACCCCCTACTCTTCATATGATCCAAAGTAAGCAGCTTGTCCAAGAAGCATTTCCAGCCATGCGTCTTGTGCCTCATAGCAGCTTTCGAATTCCATAACCAGCTTGACCACATCTGTACAGGTGAAGATAATCTAACAGCCTCCCACGTATCCCTAACTGTCTTAGGAATCTTCCCTTTCAGCATAATCACATCTTCCTTCTCAGAGATTGACAGATCAGCACTTCGAATAACATCCACAATAGCATTCACATGTCTAGACCTGGAAACAATCCAACTACCGTTTGACATGAGGCAGCTTACACTAGCAAACCTACCTATGCCGCTTCTCATGACACAGCCAGCAGCAAACTTCTCCTCCAAATACCCCCCTAAAAACCAGGGGTCTCTCCATAGTTTAATACCTTTTCCGTTCCCCACAGAGAAAGATATATTATTACTAATAATCTCTCTGTGATAAAGACATTGTTTCCAGACCCATGAAGCATTAGAGTACATATGTACTTAGAGAAAAAACGAGGAAATGCTACCAAAATTTTCTCGAAAACCCAATACACATTATACACTTACATCCTAAGTGAGATTAGGCATTCAAGAGCAGTCCCAAACCGGGGACTATCCAAGATTTACTCCTAATGAGTAAATCTTGGACGGGTTTCTAGGCCAACAAAATCATATCATTAAGAGCATGGTTTCATGTTAGGTCATCATAGGTCATAATAATCTACTAGAATGAGCAAAAAAGGTCTCATGGTGTTAAAATAGCATAAAAGTATTAGATCTTGATTCTAGAGTATACAAGACATAATAGTGACTACTGATTTTGTGGGGTGATATCATTTCATGGGATTTATAGATTCAAACTTAACAAGTGTACAAGTTGCATCATTTTAATACCCTAAAGGTGACTAGTGGGTCATAGCACATAAAAGATACATTACAAGGAAAGTAAGCAAGCCAGCTCAATTAACACTCATCTCAAAGGAACATTAGTTACAGAGGTATCAAGAAAGAGTGATTTTAATCACTAAGATCATACAAGTAACAATGTTGATTAAGTCTATGTGATTTAAGATCAAACAGTGTAATAAAATAGGGTTTTTGGGGGATGTTTACCTCTGTTTGAGCCCAGCCGGACGTAAGCAGGGAGAGAGGGTGAGATGGAGGGCAGACAAGCAGGCAGGGGGTGAGCAGGTAGGCGGCAGTCAACAGCCAGGCGAGCAGGGAGCCGACAGGCAGTCGAGCGGGCAGCCGGCGAGCAACAAGTGGCCGACGAGCGAGCAAGAACGAGGGAGAAGCTAGGGCGCCGATGAGCATTCAGGTGGTCGGTGAGCAGCAGGTGGCCGGCGGCGCAGTCGATCAGGTGGCCGACGAGTAAGGAGAACGACGACAGTGGGCGGCGGCGCGGAGGCAGTCTGCTTGCTCACTGGAATCGCCAGACCCTAAGCTGATTGCAATGAAACAGAGAAAGGGGAAGAGTCGGGCTCGTTCGCGCGCTATTAAGTTAACATTCGATGTCGGTTATTAAACAAAACCGTAACATAAAACTAAAGGTGTCGGTTAACCACAAAAACCGACACCTGTTCTCAATGATAATCGTCAGTTTTAACTAGAAAAAAATCGATGTCTATCTACATATGCCAATTAAAAATTTTGTTCTCGATTAATGACCACAGTCGTCGGTTTTTTTAAAAATTCGACGCTCAAAGGGTGTGAAAAATTTCCCACGAACAACGCGGGAAAACCTATAAGTGTCGGTCATTGTTGTAAAACCGACGATCAAAATGTGCCCAATTTCTGTTTCGCGAATAACCTTTAGTCATCGGTTTATTAGTTAATGACCGACGCCATATGTTAAATTTTGGAGGTAATTTTTTTCGCTAGAAATTTTGGATTTTGCGGTTAATTTTAGGCATCGGTTTTTTTATTAAGGAACCGACACCGAATAAAAGCGATACCTGTGTCTGGTCGCCCTTCACAGATTGATGTCAGTTTATTTTATAAACCAACACTTTATTGTTTAGGTGTCAGTGTATTTATGCAACCGACTCCTTCAAAAGTGACGTCATAAGCCATTTCCGTAGTAGTGAAGTAAGTAGTAAAGAATGAGAATGAGGAGAGAAATAAGAGAAAATAATGGCTTTCAGTAATACGTGAATTTATTTTTAGAAGTATAATTTTTTGAAGGTATATTAAGGGGTGTAAATTTGTTTTACGTATTATTTTAGTTGTATATGCGCAAGCAATATGTCAATTAAAGGTGTCTGATAGTTGTATCCATTCATAACAGTAATCCATCTTAGTATTGTACAATTATGGTATGGTGATATAGGTTGAATGATGATGGAACAAATGGAAGGTTACTGTAACATCCCTGACCAGGGTTATAAGTTAACCCTAGGTGTTTTGCTTAATCATGTAATTAAACACTTGTTATTACCTCCTGGAATGTAATTAAGTTCCTGAGGAACATACATTTTCATTTCTGTCCTTTTTAAACAATGTTGTAGTATTGTTTTGTAATACAGGGACTTATGTGCAAGTTACCCAATTTAAGGGGTTAACTTGCAAATTTCATAGGTTAAGATGTTCCTCTAATGATGAGATATCATATGAGTGAATATGATAAGGTATGATGGATTCTCCAAGCTTGGGCATCAAGATGCAGCTTGTGGAGCAATCGTTGTGCTTGAAACCCTAATTTTGGTTTAAAGTGCAATTTACCCAAAATATGGAGTGCAACTTGTAAAACACACCATATAGAGTATCTTTTGTGACTTTTGACATCATTTAGAGTAGAAATGATGAAGGGGGCGCTTCAATTAAGTAATCAGATAAGATGAATAACCTTTGTACTAGAATCACTAAGTTATGAGTAATGGAACCCTCTTATATGTGCAACTAGGTAATAAGTTGACCTTCCTTGCCTTTAGTTCTTAGACTTAGAAGGAGTTTTGCCTTATAAATAAGGAGAAGGGACGTGAAAAGAAGAAAGGAGGGAATTAGAAGAGAAATGGAGAAATTAGATGTCCTTATGTTGAAGTTTCACCCAAAGATATATATACAACTTTCCTTTGCAAACAAAGGAACGTTTCCTCTTCATTATCACTTATCATCTTTCTCAACCGACTAGAGGAAAAGCTCTAGAGCTCAGGGAGATGACCAACTTGTTCTAAGGTGAGAAGAGACCATCTTCTAGCTCGGATTCATGGAGGAATTCCTTGTATAAGGTTGGTTTTATGGTTATCTCACTTAGGTTGCTTTGTTCCAGCCGACTTTCCCCAACCTTTCCTTGGAGAATCACCCTTGGCCAACCTGTGGAGCTCAAGACTCCATTAGAGGCTTGAAGCTTGGAAGATTGGATCTCTAGGAACAACATTTAAGGTGGGTTTTATAACTCTAAACCTCTTACTTTATTATGCATATCGTTATTCTTGCAAGTAGTAGTTAAGTTCTTCTTCTTCCCCACTCTTCCTTGCTTTCTTGCAAGCAAATCCACGAAGTAACCAACCTGTTCCAAGGTTGATATTATGGGCGTGAATTCCTAGGTAACTTTACCAAACGACCTTGGACCCTTTGGTCTAAACGGTTTGCAAACCGTTTGAAATCAAACGATCTCAGGACCGTTTGATCTCATGCGGTCTTGCAAGACCGTTTAGAATCAAACGGTCTCAAGACCGTTTGGTAGAGTTGACCAAGTGAAGACCATTTAGAGGTCTGTTGTACACATGTTGAATCAATCATCTACAAAGAATTGTAACCTAATTGCAAACCAATTACAAGTTGAAGGCACTTCAACCCCCTAAACCCTAATCGGGTTGAATTGCTGATTTCAATGACCTATTTTGGTGAACTTTGGGTTGAAGGGCACAAACGGTCTCAAGACCATTTGGGGGTTCACTCAAACAATCTCAAGACCGTTTGGTGACAACCTAAGACCGTTTGGAGGTCTAAGGTTAAGGAAATTTGATCAATTGAAGGTCCAATCACAATAGGTTGATGAATTGATTAAAAGTGCTGATTTGTAACCTAATTAGGGTGCAACCCCTATCAAATTGACTTAGATTTTGGTGAATCTTTGGGCAAATCGTCTCAAGACCATTTGGGGGTTCACTCAAATGATCTCAAGACCGTTTGGGCCCAATTGAGTGTCAATTGATGGGTTCAATTCCAATTTGATTCACATTGATAAATGTTGATGGTTAAACCGATTGCAAACCCTAATTGAATCGGTTTCAACTCTAATTGGCTAGCACTTAAGGGTCAATTGAGTGTCCAATTGGTTAAGGCTAACCCTAATTAACTCAATTGATAAGTGATTAGCAAGGATGTGGCCAATTGAAGGCTTCAACATGGAAAACCCTAATCGATTATAACCTTTGAAGTCCATGCGGTTTTGAGCCCATTTGGACCAAACGGTCTCAGGACCGTTTGGGGCCAAACGGTCTCAAGACCGTTTGAGCTCAAACGATCTCAAGGTCGTTTGGTCCAATCGATTTCAAGGTCGTTTCACCCAAACAGTTTCAAAGTCAACACTCTCAAACGATCAACCCACTCAAACGGTCTCAAGACCGTTTAAGGGCAAACGGTCTTGAGTGTCATGCAGTCTTGAAGTCAACCATATCCAAACGGTCAACGCCCCCAAACGGTTTCAAAACCGTTTGGAGGTTGAAGTGTGTAATCGTTTGGGGATCTTTTGGGCTGTGATTGCTTAGTAGTTTGAGGGCTTAATTGGTTCAATGGTTGTCTAATCTAAACCATAATGATACCTAAAGACAATAAGGGGCTAATTGATTAGTAGGTTGAACCATGTGATGATTAATGGTGTACATTACCAATGTGCCCTTGAAGGGTTCAAATAGATGACACCCTTGTTTAATCAAAACCCTAATGACATGATAATTGTGAATTAGCTTATGATAATCAAGATTGACTTGACCTAACCTAATCTAGAGTGATGTAATCACCATCTATTAGTAAGAGTAGAGAGAGGAGGTGCCATTTATGGTTGAAACTCAAGTAAAATACCTTCAATATATATGAATGTGCATAATTAGGGTATGATCCATCTATGTGAGATCATGAAAACCCTAATTATGATAATTGATGAATCTTAACCTTATTTGAAGGCATCAATGATGATGTTTCTCATATATGATGATGTTATGAGCTCAATTCACTATGAAGTGAATAGTAAACTTTAATTCTAGGGTAATAACATGTAATGTGAATAGTAAACCCTAATTGAGGGTGATGTGATGAAATGTATAATAAACCCTAATTCCAGGTTATGCTTTTAAAGCATGAAGGTACAACTCCTGATATGAATTGTTTATTGTTGTTAATTAAATTAACCATGCATGTTCTTATAAGATAATAATCATATCCAGGTAAGGATTAAGATATCATATTCATTGAAAGCATGTTATTAGCTTTATGAATAGTGATATGCTATGTTGCCTAAGTTTAAGTGGCATCATATGAGATGACAGGTTGAAAGAGTCATGAGTACCATCAAGGTCATGCTAATTAGATGACTTGTGATAAGATGATTAAGAAATGATAGCTAATGTGAGTTAGACTTGATACATTTAGTATTCTACTTTCATAGATGTTGTTCTAATGATTAATGTTTGAGAACATGTATGATGTTAAAAGAATACTGAAATGTACCAAATTAATCAAGTATAATCATATCATGTAGAGCCCTGATCATAGATCCATCATTGTCAGAAGCTAAATGATGGTGAAACAAGTTTTCCTAAGGGAACTCCTGGATCACATACTTTTGAGTATGTGGGGTAATATGGATGTGAATATCCTTACATCCTAGTGTAGGAATTTATGTAGATGTATCTTAATCTATCAACCCTTCACTATATGTTTATGCCGGGGTGATGCAACACTAATCTCCCGAGGAAATCTTTTATACCGCATCGATGAGAGATAAACAAGAAATCTTTCGATAGCAAAGAGAGTACAGAATGCCACTGTGACTCTAATAGTGAAGTACCAGAATACCCTGGTGAGCTATATTAGCAGAGACACTAGATGTCCTGCATGTTGATCCTCACTCTGACTGAGGAAGATGAGGTCATAAGAATCCGACTCTTTTGATGACCTAGGTATGATACCAATGCGACTTACTAGTGATCGGTTGGAGTATGAGCGGTATACCTCATCTCCCCAGGGCATAACAATGTTTGTAAAACATAATCAACCATGTAGTATATCTACTTAGGTTGAACTACAAGAAGTATTGATTGATGTTACACTACTTATATTATTAGGCACGTTCTTCATACTCCTTAATGCAGTTACTTTACTAAATGCCAAATATGTTGTTGATTACTTGATAGCTTATATTGCTTATGTTGTCCTTTGATTGCTATAACAAAGTTTCTGGCGGAGAGTTATAACTCTCGCTGGGACAATTATTTAAAATTGTCTCACCCCGTAGATTTCAACTTTTTAGGTGGTCGTCGAGGACGAAGGAACCAGTCTGCGGGAGAACAGTACCAACGACAGCAACACTAGGGGCAGCAGTGAGTCTCAGGTGGAGATCCTGGTTGTCCAGTCTGTAGTTAGATAATCTTATGTCGTCTCTGTACTCTCAGGTCCTTGGAGTCAGTTGATCTGAGATTTGGTGTTCAATCTTGAGATTTTGTATCTGGTTGTATATAATCACTCCAGAAGTGATTTAACAGAGATGTAAACTGTTTATCTTGCTTTTATGAAAGAAGATTTATGATTTCAAGATCTTGTCTCGAAAAGTTTTAATTTTTCATGATTTTTCGTATTCCGCTGCTAATCGAATCGCTTCCTCTATGTTTATTCTGTGTTTTGGAGATCGGAGCCCACAATTAAGTGGTATCAGAGCTCTAGGTTCGCTGAGTCTACAGAGACATAGGACTTAGGATGTCGAGTCTATCCTTAGTGTTTCTTTTGTATCTAATAGAGTCTTCTGCTCCTCAGGAGAAGAAGATAACTAAGGATGTCTGAACCACATGAGGAGTACGTGACAGAAAGTAGCGTCGCTGCACCTCGAGAAGGTGCAAGGAACCCAGAAATAGAACAACCTGTACCTGAGCCACCCAGGGAGCCACCTCAGTTTGACCCAGCTGACATGGGTAACCCAGCTGTTCAAACTATGTTCGGGCAGTTTATGACTGCCATGACACACATCATCGACAGGATGCCCATGCCTGCACCTAGGGCACCTGTCCATCCTGAAGGACAAGGTATCGGTAAGACGTTCGAGCGACTTCGTCGTGTCGGAGCAACCGAATACTTTGGAACAGCTGACCCCGCAGATGCAGATCTGTGGTTGACCGAGTTAGAGAAAGCTTTCAGAATCCTAAACATCCGTGAAGCTGAGAAGGTTAGACATGCCATCCTTCTTCTCAAATGAAGTGCTGGTCACTGATGGAACATGGAAGAGCAGAAGAGGCCTGGAGTGGAGATCTCATGGGAAGACTTTCGTCGGGGATTTGTCAACATATACTTTCCAAAGACATTCCTGGACGAGAAGATCTCTTAGTTTGAGAGATTGAGGCAAGGCATGATGAACATTAGCAAGTACGAAGCTAAGTTCATGGAGTTGCTGCGGTTCTGTCCGCACATGTCTACCACAGAAGAAGAAAGGATACGAAGGTTTGAGAAGGGTTTAAACGCCGACTTGACTACTCCCGTGTCTGCCCTAGAAAACCGGGAGAGGTTCGCTACCTTCGTTGAGTCAGTCCGAAGGATAGAGAGATTTGTAGTCGAGAAGAGGCAAACCCATAAGAGATATCCATAGTTCCAGGGTTCTTCATCTAGGGACTTTAAGAAGCCTAGATTCTCTGCACCTCCACCTCCACCTCCACCTCCACCACCCAGATCTAGTGCTCAGACACAGTGGACACCGAGTAGAGGTAGAGGACGAAGCCTACCACTACAAGAGACTCGCAGTTCAGCATCAATGTCAGTCACAGGACCACCAAGACCACAACAACTGGAAAGAAGCTGCTACAACTATGGGAAAGTGGGGCATCTGATGAAGGACTACATGTCTAGGCCTGTCAGTGTGACACAGCCACAGAGGCAGAGTCAGCAAGGATCCCAGAGAAGGCAGTTTCAAGGAGCAGCTAGAGGACGTGGACAAGCGTCCCAAGCTGGATCGTCAACGCCAACTCAACAACAAGCGACAACGAGGTTCTATGCTATGAACCCACATGATGCAGTGATTAACCCACAGGTTGTGGCAGGTCAGATGGAACTATTAAATTCTGATATGTCTAAATCCTGTGTTGTATCTGTTTTGATTGACCCGGGTGCTACACACTCCTTTATCACTCGAAGAGTGATTCGTAACTGCAATATGACAATCAGTCATAGGGTAGATAGCATGTTGCTTGAGACTTCGTTGAGAGGGTCTGCTGTGTTGCAAGAGGTATGCTCTCTCTGCATCCTCTTCTTTTCTGATCATCGCATTCAAGTGGATCTTATACCACTTGATATGCAAGGATTTGATATAATCCTTGGGATGGATACCTTGGAAAGGTATAGGGTTGTCTTGGATTGTGAATCCAAGCAGGCTGTGTTTGCTGATGAAAGCAACACATGGATCTTTCAAAGAGAGAGAAAGATTCTACCCACCTGTCTTGTGTCAGGTATGGTTGCTGAGAAGCTGATGAGGCAAGGATGTTATGCATTCTTAGCCCATGTAGTAGATACTATCATGGAGAGTCCTAACCCTGCTGAAGTTCATGTAGTCAGGGAATTTGAGGATGTATTTCCTGAAGAACTTCCAAGTATACCACCACCTCGGGAAATTGATTTTGAAATCAATTTGGTCCCAGATACTCAACCTATAGCCCAGACACTGTATAGGATGGCGCCTGCCGAAATGGCAGAACTCAAGAAACAACTACAGGAGTTACTTGAGAAGGGTTTCATCTGACCAAGTACTTCACCTTGGGGTGCTCCAATTTTGTTTGTTAAAAAGAAAGACGGATCAATGCGGTTGTGCATTGATTACAAACAATTAAATAAAGTAACAATAAAGAATAAGTACCCTCTACCGATGATTGATGATCTCTTTGACCAGTTGCGTGGTGCAACCGTCTTCTCGAAGATAGACTTGAGGTCTGGATATCATAAAATTCATATTAAGGACAGTGACATACCCAAGTCTGCCTTTAGGATGAGGTATGGTCACTATGAGTTCACAGTTATGTCGTTTGGACTAACTAATGCACCGGCTGCATTTATGGAACTCATGAATAGAATCTTCCGACCTT
Organism: Alisma plantago-aquatica; assembly: GCA_963693085.1. Lineage (NCBI taxonomy): Eukaryota > Viridiplantae > Streptophyta > Magnoliopsida > Alismatales > Alismataceae > Alisma > Alisma plantago-aquatica. The sequence continues at coordinate 97,115,510 of OY856409.1, forward strand.
TTCTCAATCAGTGTGTTGTTGTCTTCATAGATGACATTCTGATCTATAGTAGAGATGCTCAGCAGCATGAGCAGCATCTTCGTTAGGCTCTAACTTTGCTAAGAGAACACAAGCTATACGCTAAGTTTAGCAAGTGTGAGTTTTGGTTGCCGGAGGTATCTTTTCTTGGACATGTGATATCTGCCTCGGGAATTCGTGTTGACCCTAAAAAGGTAGAGTTTGTTCTACAGTGGGAACAGTCGAAGACACCGACGGAGATTCGTAGTTTCCTAGGGTTAGCTGGCTATTACCGAAGGTTCATTAAGAACTTCAGTTCCATAGCATTACCCTTGACTAAGTTGACCCGGAAGGATGTTCCATTTGCCTAGAGTGATAAGTGCCAGCAATCTTTTCAGCTATTGAAGGAGAGGTTGACAAGTGCACCGACACTTGTGTTGCCAGAGCAAGGCAAAGGATACGTGGTTTTCTGTGATGCCTCCAAGAATGGACTCGGATGCGTGTTGATGCAGGATAAACAAGTGATTTCTTTTGCTTCTCGCCAACTTAAGAAACACGAGGAGAATTATCCGACACACGATCTGGAGTTAGCAGTTGTGGTTCATGCCTTGAAGATCTGGAGACACTATCTCTACGGAGAGACATTCCAAATTTTCACAGACCACAAGAACCTTAAGTATATCTTCTCTCAGCATGAACTTAACATGAGGCAACGTCGCTACATGGAGTTAATCAAGGACTACGATTGTACAATTGATTACCATCCAGGGAAGGCCAATGTGGTTGCAGATGCCTTGAGTAGGAAATCAGCAACATCAACCATGGATAGGGCACAACTAAACTCTTTAGTATGCCCTAGGAGAGATATGCTTATCTCCTTAAGGCAAAACAATGTACAGTTGAAGGTGTCGTTGTTAGCCGGGTTATTGGCTGAGATGCATATTAAACCTACCCTAAGAGAGCATATTAAGGAGGCACAACAAGTTGATGCTGCAGTTCAGTAGATTAGATCTGAGTATGGTGATGAGAAGTGAGATGGTTTCCATGACTCAGATGATCAAGTGGCATGTTATCATGGGAAGATGATAGTGCCAGATGTGGATAACTTGAGGAAGTTAGTCCTGGAAGAAGCTCATTCTTTGATGTATGCCATGCATCTAGGGAGCACCAAGATGTATCGAAACTTAAAAGATATGTATTGGTGGCCTGGGATGAAGAAGGATGTTGCTCAGTTTGTTATGAGGTGTCCTGTGTGTCAGCAGGTTAAAGCTGAACACTAGAAACCTACAGGAACAATGCAACCTTTAACCATACCACAGTGGAAGTGGGACCATGTGACCATGGACTTTGTTGTTGGCCTAACCAGGACAAGCAAATGACATGATTCCATCTGGGTAATTGTTGATAGGTTGACAAAGACAACACATTTCTTGCCTGTTAAAACAACCTATTCTGCTGAAAGGTTATCACAGTTGTATGTTCAAGAGATAGTGCGATTGCACGGAGTTCCTGTCACTATATTTTTTGATAGAGGCCCCCAGTTTACAAGTCATTTTTGGGAGCAGTTTCACAGAGCTTTAGGTACCCAGTTAAGGTTTAGTACAACCTTTCATCCACAGACTGATGGACAGTCAGAAAGGACTATACAGACCTTGGAAGATTTGTTGAGAGCATGTGTTCTCCAGTTTACCGGGAGTTGGGATCTACACCTAAACTTGATAGAGTTTGCCTATAATAATAGCTATCAACATAGCATTGAAATGGCACCATATGAAGCCTTGTATGGTAGACGTTGTAGATCACTGGTATGCTGGTATGAAACCGGTGAATACCAGCTGTTAGGCCCTGAACTTGTGCAACAGACTACAGAGAAGATCAAAGTAATCCAATAACAGATTAAAACTGCACAAGATAGGCAGAAGTCATATGCCGATAAACACCGTAGACCTTTAGAGTTTCAGGTTGGAGATAGAGTGTACCTCAAAGTCTCACCTTGGAAAGGAGTTCTTCGTTTTGGAAGGAAAGGGAAGTTAGCTCCTAGATTTATGGGGCCTTATCCAATCATTGAACGGGTTGGAAAGGTAGCCTATAGACTAGAGTTACCACCTGAGTTGCAGAAGTTACACCCTGTGTTTCACATTTCTATGCTAAGGAAATGTCACCCTGATACCGAGTCAGTTCTACAGCCTATGGAAGTAGAACTAAGTGATGATATAACTTATGAGGAAGGACCAGTGTCAATCTTTGATAACAGAATTAAAAAGCTAAAAAAGAAAGATATAAGTCTTGTGAAAGTCCTCTAGAATCATCGTGGAGTCGAAGAAGCCACTTGGGAACTAGAGTAAGAGATGATAAGGAAATACCCTACTCTTTTCTCTTAATATGTTTTGTTGATTTTGGGGACGAAATCCTTGTAAGGGGTGGATAATTTGTAACATCCCTGACCTGGGTTATAAGTTAACCCTAGGTGTTTTGCTTAATCATGTAATTAAACACTTGTGATTACCTCCTGGCATGTAATTAAGTTCCTGAGGAACATACATTTTCATTTCTGTCCTTTTTAAACAATGTTGTAGTATTGTTTTGTAATACATGGACTTATGTGCAAATTACCCAATTTAAGGGGTTAACTTGCAAATTTAACAGGTTAAGATGTTCCTTTGATGATGAGATATCATATGAGTGAATATGACAAGGTATGACGGATTCTCCAAGCTTGGACATCAAGATGCAGCTCGTGGAGCAATCGTTGTGCTTGAAACCCTAATTTTGATGTAAAGTGCAATTTACCCAAAATATGGGGTGCAACTTGTAAAACACACCCTCTAGAGTATCTTTTGTGACTCTTGACATCATTTAGAGTAGAAATGATGAAGGGGGCGCTTCAATTAAGTAATAAGAAAAGATGAATACCCTTTATACTAGAATCACCAAGTTATGAGTAATGGAACCCTCTTATATGTGCAACTAGGTAATAAGTTGACCTTCCTTGCCTTTAGTTCTTGGACTTAGAAGGAGTTTTGCCATATAAATAAGGAGAAGGGACGTACAAAGAATAAAGGAGGTACTTAGATGAGAAATGGAGAAATTAGATGTCCTTATGTTGAAGTTTCACCCAAAGATATATATACAACTTTCCTTTGCAAACAAAGGAACGTTTCCTCTTCTTTCTCACTTATCATCTTGCTCAACCGACTAGAGGCAAAGCTCTGGAGCTCAGGGAGACGACCAACTTTTTCTAAGGTGAGAAGAGACCATCTTCTAGCTCGGATTCATGGAGGAATTCCTTGTATAAGGTTGGTTTTATGGTTATCTCACTTAGGTTGCTTGTTCTAGCCGACTTTCCCCAACCTTTCCTTGGAGAATCACCCTTGGCCGACCTATGGAGATCAAGACGCCATTAGAGGCTTGAAGCTTGTAAGCTTGGAGCTCTAAGAACAACATTTAAGGCGGGTTTTATAACTCTAAACCTATTACTTTATTATGCATATCGTTATTCTTGCAAGTAGTAGTTAAGTTCTTCTTCTTCCCCGCTCTTCCTTGCTTTCTTGCAAGAAAATCCACGAAGTAACCGACCTGTTCCAAGGTTGAAGATGATGGGCATGAATTCCTAGGTAATTTTACCAAACGACCTTGGACCCTTTGGTCTAAACGGTTTGCAAACTATTTGAAATCAAACGATCTCAGGACCGTTTGATCTCATGCGGTCTTGCAAGACCGTTTAGAATCAAACGGTCTCAAGACTATTTGGTAGAGTTGACCAAGTGAAGACCATTTAGAGGTCTATTGTACACATGTTGAATCAATCATCTACAAAGAATTGTAACCTAATTGCAAACCAATTACAAGTTGAAGGCACTTCAACCCCCTAAATCCTAATCGGGTTGAATTGCTGATTTCAATGACCTATTTTGGTGAACTTTGGGTTGAAGGGCCCAAACGGTCTCAAGACCGTTTGGGGGTTCACTCAAACGATCTCAAGACCGTTTGGTGACAACCCAAGACTGTTTGGAGGTCTAAGGTTAAGGAAATTTGATCAATTGAAGGTCCAATCACAATAGGTTGATGAATTGATTAAAAGTGCTGATTTGTAACCTAATTAGGGTTCAACCCCTATCAATTTGACTTAGATTTTGGTGAATCTTTGGGCAAACGGTCTCAAGACCGTTTAGGGGTTCACTCAAACGATCTCAAGACCGTTTGGGCCAAGTTTGGGCCCAATTGAGTGTCAATGGATGGGTTCAATTCCAATTTGATTCACATTGATAAATGTTGATGGTTAACCGATTGCAAACCCTAATTGAATCGGTTTCAACTCTAATTGGCTAGCAATTAAGGGTCAATTGAGTGTCCAATTGGTTAAGGCTAACCCTAATTAACTCAATTGATAAGTGATTAGCAAGGATGTGGCCAATTGAAGGCTTCAACACGGAAAACCCTAATCGATTATAACCTTTGATTCACCTTTGAAGTCCATGCGGTTTTGAGCCCATTTGGACCAAACGGTCTCAAGACCGTTTGGGGCCAAATGGTCTCAAGACCGTTTGAGCTCAAACGATCTCAACGTCATTTGGTCCAATCGATTTCAAGGTCGTTTCACCCAAACGGTTTCAAATTCAACACTCTCAAACGATCAACGCACTCAAACGGTCTCAAGACCGTTTAAGGGCAAACGATCTTGAGTGTCATGCGGTCTTGAAGTCAACTGTATCCAAACGGTCAACGCCCCCAAACGGTTTCAAAACCGTTTGGAGGTTGAAGTGTGTAATCGTTTGGGGATCTTTTGGGCTGTGATTGCTTAGTAGTTTAAGGGCTTAATTGGTTCAATGGTTGTCTAATCTAAACCCTAATGATACCTAAAGACAATAAGGGGCTAAGTGATTAGTAGGTCGAACCATGTGATGATTAATGGTGTACATTACCAATGTGCCCTTGAAGGGTTCAAATAGATGACACCCTTGTTTAATCAAAACCCTAATGACATGATAATGGTGAATTAGCTTATGATAATCAAGATTGACTTGACCTAGCCTAATATAGAGTGATGTAATCACCATCTATTAGTAAGAGTAGAGAGAGAAGGTGCCATTTATGGTTGAAACTCAAGTAAAATACCTTCAATATATATGAATGTGCATAATTAGGGTATGATCCAGATATGTGAGATCATGAAAACCCTAATTATGATAATTGATGAATCTTAACCTTATTTGAAGGCATCAATGATGATGTTTCTCATATATGATGATGTTATGAGCTCAATTCACTATGAAGTGAATAGTAAACTTTAATTCTAGGGTAATAACATGTAATGTGAATAGTAAACCCTAATTGAGGGTGATGTGATGAAATGTACAATAAACCCTAATTCCAGGTTATGCTTTTAAGCATGAAGGTACAACTCTTGATATGAATTGTTTATTGTTGTTAATTAAATTAACCATGCAGGTTCTTATAAGAGAATAATCATATCTAGGTAAGGATTAAGATATCATATTCATTGAAAGCATGTTATTAGCTTTATGAATAGTGATATGCTATGTTGCCTAAGTTTAATTGGCATCATATGAGATGACAGGTTGAAAGAGTCATGAGTACCATCAAGGTCATGCTAATTAGATGACTTGTGATAAGATGATTAAGAAATGATAACTGATGTGAGTTAGACTTGATACATTTAGTATTCTACTTTCATAGCTGCTGTTCTAATGATTAATGTTTGAGAACATGTATGATGTTAAAAGAATACTGAAATATACTTAATTAATCAAATATAATCATATCATGTAGAGCCCTGATCATAGATCCATCATTGTCAGAAGCTAAATGATGGTGAAATAGGTTTTCCTAAGGGAACTCCTGGTTCACATACTTTTGAGTATGTGGGGTAATATGGATGTGAATATCCTTACATCCTAGTGTAGGAATTGATGTAGATGTATCTTAATCTATCAACCATTCACTATATGTTTATGTTGGGGTGATGCAACACTAATCTCCCGAGGAAATCTTTTATACCTCATCGATGAGAGATAAACAAGAAATCTTTCGATAGCAAAGAGAGTACAGAATGCCACTGTGACTCTAATAGTGAAGTACCAGAATACCCTAGTGAGCTATATTAGCAGAGACACTAGATGTCCTGCATGTTGATCCTCACTCTGACTGAGGAAGATGAGGTCATAAGAATCCGACTCTTTTGATGACCTAGGTATGATACTGATGCGACTTACTAGTGATCGGTTGGAGTATGAGCGGTATACCTCATCTCCGCAGGGCATACCAATGTTTGTAAAACATAATCAACCGCATAGTATATCTACTTAGGTTGAACTATGAGAAGTATTGATTGATGTTACACTACTTATATTATTAGGCACGTTCTTCATACTCCTTAATGCAGTTGCTTTACTAAATGCCAAATCTGCTGTTGATTACTTGATAGCTTATATTGCTTATGTTGTCCTTTGATTGCTATAACAAAGTTTCTAGCGGAGAGTTATAACTCTCGCTGGGACAATTATTTAAAATTGTCTCACCCCGTAGATCTCAACTTTTTAGGTGGTCGTCGAGGACGAAGGAACCAGTCTGCGGGAGAACAGTACCAACAACAGCAACACCAGGGGCAGCAGTGAGTCTCAGGTGGAGATCCTGGCTGTCCAGTCTGTAGTTAGTCTTATGTCGTCTCTGTACTCTCAGGTCCTTGGAGTCAGTTGATCTGAGATTTTGGTGTTCAATCTTGAGATTTTATATCTGGTTGTATATAATCACTCCAGAAGTGATTTAACAGAGATGTAAACTATTTATCTTGCTTTTATGAAAGAAGATTTATGATTTCAAGATCTTGTCTCGAAAAGTTTTAATTTTTCATATTCCGCTGCTAATCGAATCGCTTCCGCTATGTTTATTCCGTGTTTTAGAGATCGGAGCCCACAGTTACCCTGAATAAGGTAGTCTTACCTATTCACTAATATGAATAGAAGGTATGATAACCATATTGTATTGATATGTAACCCTAATGTGGTATAACTTGTTATACCTAGATTTAATACAACTAAGTGATGGTAATTGGGTATGAATAGTCCTTGAATGACTAATACAATCATGGTGTACTCTGTTACTATTGTTGAAACCCTAGTATGCTATAACCCGATGGCTACACCTTGATTTATGTGTGGGTTCATACTTGAGAATACTATGGAGTGTGATGGTGATGCTTTACCTTATGCATCCATGATCCAATGGGGATGTTGTGAGTTAGGGTTTGGGTATAAGTGTTGATTAGTAATATTAATATACTTTATCTTGTTGAACCTAACTCTAATACAAATAGATAAAGATGAGTATTCATGTTTAACATTCTTATATGATGGAATGATGGTGGAATAACCCCCTTAATATGATCATAACATTAATATGTTAATTGGGGGTTATCATAGCCACATGGTTGATACTTTCTTATGCTAAACATGTGCATTATGAATATGATGAGGGTTAATCATATATAGATTCCTAGCATGTTTATGTAATAAAGGAATGTTCTTAATGCTAATATAACCCTACTATGATTGTTTATAAATATCTCCTAGCTCATTAATGTAATATTATTTTGATCCGGTGTATTATATGTAAGTGATGTTGTTGAGCCTTGTTACAAGGCATGCAAAGATACTGATGATTTTGTGGGGAATAGTATGATGGTCTTAATGACCTTTGGGAATGGTTGAGCCCTGAATGAGGTGTAATCCTCTTGTGTTAATAAGGGTTGATACCCTGTGATATTGTGAAAAGGATTTATATCTTGTAATAGTATGATGACTAGTGTGGTATCATGAATGACAAATGAATAGTACCATGTGATGATGAAAAGATAAATTATGTTTCACATGTTTTATATCTTTTAAAAATTGTGATTTGAAGAGGAACAAATGATTCAATGTTGAAAATAAAATTCTAGACTGTAGTATTTGAAAGCTTAAATGGAGAGAGATACCCCTATTAAAGGTTCTTTTGAGGACTCATGTATAGAAGAAGTTACTTGAAAAGTAGAATCAGATATGCTTAACAAGTATCTTTTCCTCTTTTAGAAATTTCGAGACAAAATTTTTATTAGAAGGCGAGAATTGTTACAACCCGATCCTAGCTTTGCTGGTAATCCTAGAGTTTTAAGATAATCTTAATGATTGGCATACTGTTGTTAGTAATATTCAATGTTGTGCTTTGTCTTAACTTTGGTAACCTTAAATACTTGTTGGAGCAACTCATAATCATAACTTAAGCATACTATAAAGATTCGAGTTGGAGTTAAGATAGCATTAACCCATACATGTATGCAAGAAGAGAGTTAATAACATTGAAGGAAATAATTAATAAATAATGTTTCCTCTGATAATGTTATCAAAATAATATTTTAGGATTGTAGAGAATTCAATTATGAATCCAATAAAAAAAAGAATGAACCAAATCAGAGTTAAAATGAGAGAGTTATGCCCTTTTTAGTAAACATATACAGAGTACCGCGACCGTGACGCTGCATCGACACCGCGACCCGCGATGCTAGGACCGCGACCGACGCTGCATTGACACCATGACCCACAATGCTAGGACCATGACCGACACTGTGTCAACACCATCATCCGCGATGCTAGGACCACGACCGATGCTAGGACCGCGACCGACACTGTGCCGACACCGTGACCAACGCCGCCCAAGACAGTAAATTGTAAAATGATCATATCTCAAGCAATACTTATCCATTTTTAACAAAACAAAGTGTAAGGACCCTAACCTTTGTTTAGGGTTTACCCTATTTGCTTTGCTTAATGCTGGTGCTTTGTTGCTTGCTAATCACCTTTGGTGGTGATTAGGGTTTTGGATGTGCCTTGTTGAGAGTTGGAGGTGCTACTTGCAAATAAACCAAGTCTAGGGTTTTGTAGGCAAGTTTGTCACCTTGTGAGGTGTTCCTCTCTTTCCTTGCTTCCTCTAGGGTAGAGAAGTAGGCTTGGGCTCGTTGCTTGAGTTCTTTTGGGCCTGATGGAGCTTGTTGGGCCTTGAGGTTCCTTGCTTTGGCTTGGTTGAGCCTTGTATCAGCCAAGAGAAGTGTGTATCGCCCAAGATGGGGAGTATATCGGCCTAGGTGTGTGTGTGTGTCGCCCATGGGGGTAGAGTGTGTCGCCCATGGTGCCTTGTTGTGTCGCCCATGGTGTTTGACCTAGCCTTGACCTTGTTTGTGTCACTACTAAGTGGACACTTGGTACATACCTTGGACATGTGTATAGAGCTTGCTAGAGTGGTGGTTCATGCACTAGGACAAGTGTCCCTAGGTAGGTGACACCTTGCTTAGTTCTACCTTGTTTTCTCCTCCCTTTCCTCTTATATAAGCGGCCCCTTTCCTTTGCTTAGAGTTCCTTTGGCTCCTTTGTTCCTCTTCCACCTTGGTGTGCACGACACACCCTTCTTCCATGCTAGTGGTGGCTGATACCCCCCTTGGAGGAGCATCTAGTGGCCGATAGCCTTGGAGTCTCCATCTTCCTTTCTTGGTGGTGCTTGGAGCTAGGAGTTTGGAGCTTTCTTGAGGTGGGTTACATAACTTCTAACCCTAGCTACATTATCTTCTTCTATGATCTTGTTTATACGTTAGTAGCTTAGTACCTTGCTTAGTCTCCATGTTGGCCGATCCTTGTGGATTAGGGTTTCTCGATGAACAATACTCCTTTCTCTCCTTGGTCTAGAGGAGTGAGCTTGAACTCCTAGTATCATGAGCAACACCCCTCTTTCCTAGTCGATTGAGGTGAGCTTGTGTTCTAGTTGTTTGAACAATACTCTCCTCTCACCATGGACTAGAAGGGTGAGCTTGGTTGTGGTGGTGACTCTTTTTAGGGTTTCCTTATGCTGACCTGTTTGGTGATGGTTGATGTGCAAGACCCCTCTTTCCTAGTCGATTGAGGTGAGCCATCTTCTAGGGTTTCGGGTGTCCTTGTGCTTGAGGAAGACGATGATCTTGTGTGTGATGTACCTTGGATGATATGGGTTTGGGGAGGTGCTGCCCGACAGCCCTCTTGACCTAGCTTGTTGGGCGATAGGCTGTTGTGACGGACGTTATACCTAGACTTGTGACGGGCATCACACTGACCTGTGCTGACCGACACCCCATGCTGTGACGGGCGTCACGCTGCCTTTGTCTTGGCCGATAACACCAAGTGGTGACGGGCGTTGCCCGATATGATGAAATACCTGGCACCCCCCTGACGAGTGTTGCACGTTGCATGCTTGGTTGCCTTTAGTGGCAACGCAACGTTGTGGCCGTTGTGTGTTGAACCTTGAGTGAGGGCAGGTGGCCCGATACAGCCCTTTTAGTGAGGGTTCGTGGTGCCTTTTGTGAGGGTTCCTTGTATCATGAAAACAACTTTGTGTTTATGCTCTTATTAAAACGTTGGTAACTCCTTGTAGGATTGATAAGTGCTCGTTATGATTAAGGTGGTTCATTTATCTTAACATGGCTATATACATGGATGAGATCCTTTTGATTACCTGTTAATAATAAGGAGAAGAATTGGTAAGCTTATAAGTGGTTTGAGTAATGATGTACCCTATGCCTATGATCATAAGTTGATGCATGATTAAGAAAGTATATCTAGTCTTTCATGTCACCTTGTATTGATAGCATGGTCTCTCTCTGATAAACCTTCGATTATTGAAATACACTAACCATGCAGGTAATGCATAGTCAAATAAAAGGACTATGAGGCATATGTATATGTTGAGTAACCTTGTTGTGATTGTTACTCTTGATATTGAAATGATCTGTATAATGAACATGATTGCTATCCCATTATGATGATGTTGTAAGCCTTGAGAGGCAGTGGCAATATATGATGAGGGATTGAGATCCCATGGTATGTGGTGATCCTTGTGATGGATAGGGATGATTGGCAAGAGGCCAAGTGATAACATGTGATGTTGGATCCTTGAGATGGATCAGGTTGATGTGATTACAATAAAAGCATAATGTTGAGCTTATGTTGTATATTTTCTGTTATATCTTGCATGTTATACAACTTGGTTGAATCTTGCAATCCATCTAAAAGATACTAAATAATTACAGTGGAATATATCATGTAGTTGCCCTGACCATAGATCCATCATCGTCAAGAATTGGTGATGGTGAAACGGGTTCTCCTGCGGGTTAACCCGGAGCACATATTGTTGAGTATGCAAGGTTTCTCCTAGACTAAAGTGAGGAGGTAGGAGTGCAACTTCGGTTGTAGACTCCAGGGTGCAGATTCAAGCCCGTAGCCCAATTGTGATAAGAGCATTGTGAACAGGCCCATGGCTCAGGATATGTGATATGAGGAGCATGAATGCGTTCATGGCTCAGAGCACGGTGAACAGGCTCGTGGCTCAGTTTCACTAGCACCGAGACCTGTACCAAGGTGGGCTAGGCAGAGGGTAGCCTGACCCTGTGGCTAAGACCACTTCAGCATGTGACTGCGGTCCTGCTTATGTTGTACTCATGCACTGACCACGAGGTGGGAGGTCGTGGAGTCCGACTCTTCCATTGACCTTGTATGGCACCGGCTCCAGGTTTCGCAGCCATCAGTTGGACTTGAACGGTACAGTTCACCTCCTCAGGGCATAGTAATACATAATTCAGCTGAATAGTACTACTTCTTAAGACAAACACAAAACATTGGTTGAGGCCTTGTTTGTGTAGTTACTCTCATCATATCTTGCAGTTGCTTTTATGTTCCTCATATGTAGTAGAACTTATATATCTTGTCTTGTTAATAATGTTTCACAAGTAATACTTGAGTACATCTGGTAAGTTTGCTAGGTATAGACAACTTTATCTTATAACTGCTCTTGTTATACTTTTTATCAGTTAGCTGCTATATATACATCCGAGGTTTTGTAGTTTCGGCGGGGAGTTATGTTTCTCGCTGGGACAATGTTCAATTGTCTCACTCCGCTGGTTTACACCCTTTTTAGGTGGTCGAGCTAGACTTGGTGGTGGTCGCGGAGTTGCGGCCGAGCAGCAAGAAGAGTAGTAGAAGGCAAGCGATGGATATGCTGCTGTTTTGGATGTTTTGTAGTAGAGTCTTAGAGTCATCCCTGTACCCTCAGGTCCTTGGAGGTGTTTGATGATGTTTCATGATGTCTAGCCGTCGATGTTTTGTATATCCTACTGCTGGCCGGATGTGGGCCCTTATGCATGTAAAAACAGGTGATGAAGTCATGTGGTGACAAGACAACTATTGCTCTAAGTTGTGGATAAGTTTTGTATATGTTTAAATAACCTATTTTCTTGCAGGATGTGGGCTGGGATGTAATAGTTTCTCAGTGTATCAGTTTTCCGCAATCAGTTTTAATTAACCCGTGTTTTGGTAATCTGTGGTTATGGTGATTTCCGCACGTTTTCACGTAACACCTCACTGTCTGTGTGATAGTGGGATGTGTTGCCACACAAAGTGCGTTGGAACTGTAATTCGATCATATATTTTTTCAAACAAGTTTCTCTATGAGAGGCCGATCTAGAAAGTGATTTCTGGGGTGATTTTTGGGGAAGAACGTTAAGAACATCATAAATAAAAAAGAATTGTTATAGATTCGACTTGGTAAGTAGGTTTAACCCTTAATTCTTCCTTCTTTCTATTTTCCCTTGCTCAGAATCCCTGATCCAATGAATTTGAGGTTTGATTTAACCTCTGGTCTTCTTCTTCTACCTACATCAGATCCCATTTAGGGTTAAAAGGAAGAAGAAACCACATATTTTGCTAGGATTTAGATATGAATTCGAGATCTTTAGAGATTGGGCTACGTTTTAAGTTTTTTCACACTTTAGGGTGAGTGGGTACTTCCTTTAAACTGTATATTGCACAAAAATCAGTTAAATCATTAATAATTTTCAATTGATTAGTATGCAAGTACAACCCTAAATGGTCTATTTGCTCTAGCTTTTATAAGTTGATATGAAATGGATTATTTATCTGTTGTGATGAATTTCATATTATGAAATCATATTAGAAATGATTACAATCCATCGAAATGAGAATTCTTAAAGTAATTGTAAAGGTTACATGAATATACTAAAATCTAAGATTTTCAGCTATAACTGAAATTGTTGTATAATTGAATAAAGAAGTTTGCCTAGTTGAATCTCCTTGGTTACAAATGATTGTTTTATTTGTATGTGTATTACATATATGTCAGATAAGATCTTGGATTTCATTCGATGATATCAATGTTTGCTTGATATATCACTAAGGAGGGTGAAACCCTGATTGAATGGAAAGTTGGAGGTTTGCAATTAGACATCTTGATTCAATGTTATTCTTGATGTGTGATGTATACAATCCTTATGCGAGTTATGTGATAAGTGAATGAGGTTAATGAAACCCTAATTATAGGGTGTTCAGTGAAGTAAGTATTGTGATAATAATGTTTCTCAGTTCGAGATGTAGTGATGCTTAACAGTTCAGTTGTGGTAAATGTTATCAGATAGTTTATAAAATGAACTGTTTACAAAGCTGAACAAAGATATGTTGATGTGATGATTGAATTGTAAATTTAAAGAGTGAATTAGACATGTAGATGCCCTAAACACTATAGAATCCTTGCAGGATGAGGCATGTGCTATGAGGAGGAAATAGTTTCCTGACTAGAGGTAGTTCAGATCGAGGTAAGCTGGAGCGCACTAATAGGGTATGGGGGTCTTGACCGGTAGGGCATATTCCTTATAATTGTGTGGTACCCAACACCTACCGGGGATGCCAGTGGTACATGTGTTACATGTTGAGTGATAAGTGGTCAGTAAGTCCATTGATGCACAATAAGCCTGAGGGCTTTGACTCACCGCCTGAGTACTTAGGTTGAGATGTGGAGTCTGAGATATCCGACCGCTCCTATATTAGCCGCTGAGAGGCAGACGTGTCGAGGCCCGCTGTAGACGAGGTCTTACTCAAGAGATAGGCTTAGGAACCTGGGCATGCTTCTAAGCCTCGTACAATGAGATCGTAGCTTGTTGCGATTATTTCACATGTTGTGGTACACCTCATGTGGGTTCAGGGCATAATAAGATGAATGAGAGGTTAAACAAGTATGCACAGTTATTCAATTATTCTTTATATGTTTCTGAGTTATTAGTTCTCTTTATAACCAATCATGCATGTTCATATATTGATTCACTCTTGTACATGTCTAGAGTATTGTGCCATATTTATGTTTGTGAAAAATTAGTCTCTTTTAAGATTATTGTTGTTATAATTGATATCAGTTGCTCAAAAGTATATTTATAATTATATTAGTACTTTAGGCTGTTTCTTTAAAATACTCATTCATTGAGTGAGTAGGCTCACCCCTCTACTCACAATTTTTAGGGAAACCACGTGGACTTGAAAAAGGTCAAAGCATCAGAGTAGATTGACGTATATTTTACTACGCGCTAAAAATGCAAGTATACGCGTCGAGTAGTACAGGCCTTGTGAGGCCCGAGTCGAACACAGGGATACTCGGAATTGTCGGAGACTCCTACTAAATATTTGCGATCAGCTAAGCCTAATAACAAATTGGGGTTTGTTGTCAAAATTAAAAGAAAATAAAAATGAAACAAAGCAAACAATCGATTAAAGGTTAATTTAATCAATTCAAAAAGGTATCTTTAGGATTGCGGTTTCACCGCGGGTATTCATTGTATTAGATTTTATATAATGCCTCAATCTTCTCTCTCTATCCGGGTAGTGGCCTGAAAACAGAATTGCCCACTGTCGTGGTGCAATTCACTACTTAGGTTTAGGTCGGTTCCACCGTCGTAGTAACCTATTCCCTAAACTAAGTGCATTACGAACGATCTCTCAGTTTCCACCATTAATTTTACACCACCTTTGTCAAGGGATTTATCGATTAATGTAGGTTCCGTCTCTTTTCAACCGTTAATCCTTCTGTCGAAGTGATTAAGGGCATTAGGTTATTATCATGGTGATCAAGCATAACAATATATGGAGAAAACGAAACTATACCACGGATTTAAGAGAGAAAATATGAATTACTAATATAAAACTGTCATACAATGAATTCCCGGGCTACTCCCGGTCCTAAAGATGGAGGGGATTAGCCCCGCATGCTCATCTCACACAAGTACATGGTAGAAATAGGGGAAATCATATGAAAAACGTGAATTGAATGGGAAAACCCCTGAACGGAGAAGAACCGATCGATCCTTTGCGTAGAACACATGCTTTCACGCCTCTCGGTGGTGAAATCCGTCTTCGGCAGTGTCCGGATCGACAGGTATGAACTTCTGGCCTCCGTTCTCCTTTCTCTCCCTCCTCGGCACTTGTGCAATGGCAAAATCTGATCCTCCCTCGTCTCGGCGGCCGTCATTAGGTATAAGTCCCCAATTAGGTCGTTAATTAACTCCAGCCGTCCGATTGAGATCAATCTGAATCCAACGCATATCTGACGGTGTCGATACCATCGACGCGGGTCGATGGTATCGACCCAGTGTAGTAGCGCCAACCCTTCTCTTCTTTTCGTCTGAGTGCCTGATATAGTCTTGATACCATCGACTTGGGTCGATGGTATCGACTACCCTGTAGCGACGGTTTTGTCGTTTTGTGTCGCTGTAGCCTCCATGCGTCGATGGTATCGACTTACGTTGATGGTATCGACAGCTTCCGCGCCAACAACCTGAAGGTCTCTCGATACCATCGACTTGAGCGTCGATGGTATCGACACTTTGCTGCTCCTTTCGACTGGCAACATGTGGCCTTGTCGATGGTATCGACTTCCGTCGATGGTATCGACGGAAGCAGATACTTATTTTTCCTGAAATTTGAAGACAAGATCAAATAAATCCACACAAATAATAATAATGTGATAATGAATGCTCAGAATGATGAAACTAAGAGGATTTGACATAAAATGATGGCAAAGACCAAAATGGGTGAATTATGCAATATTAATCATAAAAATGACTAATAAAAGCACAAAACCCATATCGAACAGGTCTATAAATGCGACTCAAAATCATCGCATCAAACTCCCCTAAGCTTGAACATTGCTCGCCCTCGAGCAACTAATCCTTAGAATAGAATTGCAAATGTCAACTGAAAAACAACACACCAACCCAACATCCCATATGAATCCCACTGAACATTCTCAAACCGGCCTTTCCTAACCACAGAACATTAATTACCCTAAAGGTGACAGTAATCATCAATAAAAGAAATTAACCTCCAAACCGATGAACACTATCACATAAGGCAGTTAACATAATAAAATTCGCCGGTTCAGCATTGGTGCATCTCGTGACCGCCTATACTACGTTGCTCGCCCTAACTACCATCTAAATGGAAGCAGTTCTCCTGATATTCATTAGTGAGGAGAAATTCACGGTGGCCTACCAATCCGAGCAACTGGTGGATGAAAATGGGTGGCTCATGGAAGAAAGTGGAAGTATTGTACAGTTTCAACATGCATAACACAGAAATGTCCTATGTGATGCAAATGCACATTAGAAATGCCCTAATGCCTAAAATTGGGTGGAATGATGCATGCACTAACCATCCACCTCAAAATGAGATGGATATCTAGTCAAACTACATCATGTACTCAATTATCCTGAAATGTAAGTGATATCATGTTCCTTTCTCCTTTTTATTTCACTTTCTTCTAAATTCTTTTTTTCTATATATATTGCAGATTTTCAGATTTTTTCAGCCCACCTATCCATAATTGCTTAAAGATAATTTTATGGGGCTATTTTCTTCATACTCATAGCTTTTTTTTTTATATATAGAAGGTATGGAACAGTTTAATTCACCATTAGGGAAAAATTGAGATACATGAATTACTTTATGCATGAAAATTATGAATGCAACTACATGGCATGTACCTAAAGGTAATGTGCATGAATCATTGTATTTTTTTTCTTTGTATGCAAAAGTATGGAAAATACCAATGCAAGTCCTATCTAAATGCTATGCACACAAGAAGGAATTAAAAATGCACTTTACTTCCAATTCTTAGGTGGATTATGGAAAAATGAAGTGGAACGATCACAAGACTAGATGACTGAACCTTAGAAAGATATTATGTGTCCATCCTTACTGACCTGTGTAGTAGTTTAGAGGGTTCTCTCTCTTACATCCAATTAAAGTCTCATTACCATTTGGTTAGGTTAGACTCAAACAACCATTTCCGTCCACTTTCATGAATCATTAGGAGTACAGGTATGAAATGTTGTTTTAAAGTTGACATAATCAATCATTTTCATAGGATGTGTTCCCAAGGTCAAAACAAAACAAGCTATCCAAAGACACAAAAATTTAAATTTCCCTTAAATTCCCCATGCACTAACAAACAAGATGACACACTTTTATGACATCCACAATTTACACTAGATAGCGCGTGTATCCTACAAAAAGTAAAGATGCAAGAAACAAATAACAATGCCAAAAACTAAAAACAATAAAAGATAGAGCTGTTACAACTACCCCCCTAAGCTTGAATCCGACTATGGCCTCATAGTCAAAAACAAACTTAAAGATTGGAACAGAGATACCCGATCACTCTTGTGGAGGTGGAGGTGGCTACGAATAAGTGGGGTCCCAAGACGGGAACTGCCCTTGGAAGTTTGGCTCATACTGGGGCATTGGTGGAGGCTGTGGATACCCACCAAAATAGCCCTAACTCCAGTAGTGGTCGTAGAATGGCTGCTGCTGCTGCTCCATCCTATGCAGCCGATCATGGATGCTTTCTTGATTGGCGAAAAGAAGGCGCTCATTCTCAAAGATCGCCTGCTGGTTGACGAAAAGCCGGTTGGTGGTGTCTTGAATACCGGCATATGCAGCGGTGTGGCTGTGCTGCGTCTGCTGAATGTCTTGGAGCATGATGTACATGCCCTGCATAGAGTAAACATCCTCGCTCTGCTGCGAGGACTGCGGCGGTGGAGGCGGATGCGGAGAAGATGATGAAGCACCTGGATGCATCCGAGGACGCTTCCGGGGTGCTACGCGTGCTCGAAGAGGTGTGAATGCCTCCTCTTCCTCCTCAGCCTCGTCGTCCTGTCCATCATTACCGCCGTCATTGCCCACTTCTTCCTCATCGGAGTCGATGGCTATGATTGTCCATCTGAAATGCTGTGCGCCCTCAATGTTGAAGACAGGATTCGGCAGCACACTCCTGGTAAGCGTGGTTGACGTGGCAGTGCGCGTACGCCAAACCATCCCGTATTAGAATAAGGTTTGAACAGTGCAAATGTTGCACGTTCACCTTACTCCTCGTGGAAAGCAGAGTCATGGTGGAGAAGTTGAGCCCGAGGTAGTGCGCCAGCTTGGTGATGAGCCCGCCGAAATGAATCGGGGCCTTCCTCGTACTCCTCTTTATCGCCAGAACTCGCTGCAGGAAAAATGCACCCCAGTTGCATTCTTGTCGCTTCAGGAGCATGTAGAGAAAGAAGAGGTCGGTCTCCTGAAATTTGCTCAGTGCCAGATCGCTACGAGCAAAGAATGTGAAACTCAACATCCGGTGTAGGAACCGGATGAATGGGTGCTCGAAATCCGCTACCGCAACATTGTGGTAGCTCACTGTCTTGCCCGCCGGCACTGTCACTAGCTCGACGAAGATTTTGTCATAATCGGTGCGGGAGTCCGGTCTCCGGTGATCGTGTTGCGAGTGGTTCCAGTTGAAGATGTTGTTGAACTGCCTAAGAGTGATGTTGTAGTCGATGTTGAACAGCCGGAACGACACCCGACCCTTGATCCACTCACGATCAGTAGCAACTACGTCGTTGGGCACGACGCAGACATCAAGGGATGCCATGAATTCCGCCACCAACTCTTTGTAGGTGGACCACTCGCCGAAGAATGGTTGACCATCCGCATGGTACTCCAGCTCGTCTGGCCTTCTGCTGGTGTGGCGTGCTTGACCCTTCAGAACATAGGCCAAGTTGGCCTCGAATCCAAGATCGCGGATCATATCCCGGTCCACATACCGAGTAGGCTCGATCTTCCGCTTCAAGATCTCTTCATAGATCTTCTTCACCTCCATGGATGGGTGAACCAGGCGCGTACGTGATACTGACGCAGTAGGGGGTGGCACGAACTCCATGATATCCATAGGATTCGCGTGGGAGGATGATGCTCCGGCGACGTGCACCATTGTTGCGAGAGAAACGGGATTAGAAGAAGAGCTCGGGGAAGATGGAGAATTGACTCTCCGCTCAGTGAAGATCTTCACTCGGTGTTGCTGCTCTTCGATCTTGGATGGCTCGGGGGAGTGCTCGGAGCAAAGGAGAAAGATCACTCTGAAGGTGTGACGTCAAATGACGTAATAACTCTCCTTATATAGACTTGGCCGGCGCCACTGTTGACCCGTCGATACCATCGACGCGAGTCGATGGTATCGACACGTCTCGATGCTATCCGCCCCCCTTGCGAGTATCGACGACTGACGATTGCTTGATCTTGTAACCCGAATCGCTCTTGAGTCGATACCATCGACGCAGGTCGATGGTATCGACGCTGCACCCGGATCGATGATGTGGACACCGTGATCGCCGTCGATTTCATTACGCGGATCGGTGACATGGATAGTCGATACCATCGACAAGTGTCAATGGTATCGACGTGGTTTCATTGTGACACCGCCACTTTGAACTTCAACCTGTAACGATGTCGATACGATCGACGAGGCCGTCGATGGTATCAAGTTGACTGAGACAAATCGATCTGAACTTCTGTAGAGATCTCGATGGTATCGACGCCTGTGTCGATACTATCGACTGTTGTTGGGCGACCTGCCTATAGGTGTGTCGATACCATCGACGAGTCCGTCGATAGTATCGACTCAGAATGAACTCTGCAGTTGTTAACCTGAACCTATGTCGATACCATCGACCTGTGTGTCGATGGTATCGACTCTGCCTCAGCTTGCACAATGAACAAACGGATCAAGGTATCTTCTTTACACTAAAAATTGAACGAAAATAAAGCAACCTATGATTATTATTAAACTATCCTAATGTACCGATGGTTGGGTTGCCTCCCAACAAGCGCCCTTATTTAACGTCTTAGGCTAGACGGCTTATGGGCATCTCATTCATCCAAAAGTGTAATGAGTTTAACCTCATTCACTTTTCTCTTGTAATTCTCACCAAAATACAGCTTTAACCTCTGTCCATTCACCAAGAACGTGGCATCACCATCACGCACTAAAATCGCGCCGTGTGGTTTAACCTCTTCCACCACAAACGGTCCACTCCACCGGGACTTCATCTTCCCGGGGTGTAACTTGAGTCAGGAGTTGAACAACAAAACATTATCTCCCTTCTTGAACGTGCGCAACTCGATGTGGCGATCGTGGATTAGCTTTGTGCGCTCCTTGTATATCCGGGCATTCTCATTTGCCGTCATCCGTAACTCATCCAGCTCATTCAACTCAAACATTCTCTTTCTTCCTACTTCATCATAACTTAGATTTAGCCTTCTAAGCGCCCAATGGGCCTTGTGCTCCAACTCTACTGGTAGGTGACAAGCCCGACCATATGCCAACCTAAAAGGCGTAGTGCCTATAGGTGTTTTGTAAGCCGTTCTGTATGCCCACAGTGCATCCGATAGTAGGGCACTCCAATTCTTCCTTGTGGATGCCACCGTTCGCTCTAGAATCTTCTTGATTTCACGGTTTGAGACCTCCACTTGGCCTTGAGTCTGCAGATGATATGGGGTGCCAATGTTGTGCTTGACCCCATATTTCTTTAATAATGTCGAGAACTTCTGGTTCCTAAAGTGTGTACCCCCATCGCTTATTATCATTCGGGGTATCCCAAACCTGCAGAAAATATTCTCTTTCACAAACCTGCACACTATAGTAGAATCATTAGTCCTTGTGGGGATTGCTTCCACCCACTTCGACACATAGTCAGCTGCTAACAGAATATATAAATTGGAGTTCGAGGAAACAAAGGGTCCCATGAAGTCTATGCCCCACAAATCAAATACCTCAACTTCCTGAAATACATTCAGGGGCATCTCCTGTCGCTTCGATATATTACCTGCTCACTGCCAAGGATCACATTGCCTCACAAAATCGTAGGCATCCCGAAACAAAGTTGGCCAATAAAGGCCACTTTCCAACACCTTGGCTACTGTTCGCGAACTAGCATGGTGTCCTCCCGTAGGTGATGCATGGCAATAATGGAGAACACTCTCATACTCCATTTCAGGCACACACCTGCGTAAGATACCGTCCCTGCATTGCTTCAAAAGAATTGGATCATCCCAAAAATAGTATCTTAAAGAATGAAAGAATCTCTTTTTCTCCTGATATGACCAATCTTCCGGGATGATCCCGCAAGCCAAATAGTTAACAATTTCAGCGAACCAAGGCTCTTTAGAATTAATTTTTAAAAGCTGCTCATCGAGAAACGTCTCGGTTATGGGTATATGCAAATCTTTTTCATCCACCCTATCTAACCTAGACAAATGATCAGCCACTACATTCTCAATTCCAGACTTATCCTTGATTTCAATATCAAATTCCTGTAAGAGCAAAATCCACCTAATGAGTCTAGGCTTTGCGTCTTTTTTCTCGATCAAGTATTTTATTGCAGCATGGTCAGTCCATACAACTACTTTAGATCCAACTAAATACTGCCGAAATTTTTCGAAAGCAAACACGACGGAAAGTAATTCTTTCTCAGTAGTTGTATAATTCAATTGAGCATCATTCAGAGTTTTGGAAGCATAGAAAATCACAGCGGGCTTATTATCCACCCGTTGCCCCAATACGGCTCCTACTGCAAAATCCAAAGCGTCGCACATCAATTCGAAGGGTTTTTTCCAATCCGGCATTTGAACAACTGGGGCAGAAATCAATTTTTCTTTCAAAACATCGAATGCATGAAGACACTTATTGTTGAAATCGAAAACTGCATCTTTCTCCAACAGTTCGGATAAGGGTTTTGCAATTTTAGAAAAATCCTTTATGAATCGCCGATAGAACCCGGCGTGTCCCAGAAAGCTTCTCACCCCTTTTACAGAATTTGGTGGGGGCAACTTGGAAATCACCTCTATTTTCACCGGGTCTACCTCAAGACCTTTGCTAGACACCTTGTGTCCTAGCACTATTCCCTCTGTCACCATCATGTGACATTTCTCCCAGTTAAGGACCAAGTGTGTGTCCTCACAACGCTGCAACACTTTGTCTAGGTTATAGAGACATTCATCAAACGATGCACCATAAACTGAGAAGTCATCCATAAAAACCTCAAGACAACGCTCTACCATGTCAGAAAATATGGCGAGCATACAGCGTTGAAACGTCGCCGGTGCATTACATAAACCAAACGGCATTCGACGGTAAGCAAAAGTCCCATAGGGACAGGTGAACGTAGACTTCTCTTGATCCAAAGGATCAATCGAGATCTGGTTGTACCCCAAATATCCGTCTAGAAAACAAAAATGCGACCGACCGACAAGTCGTTCTAAAATTTGATCAATAAATGGTAAAGGAAAATGTTCCTTAAGTGTGGCGGCATTCAGACGATGGTAGTCAATACAAAATCGCCACCCAGTTACCAGTCGGGTGGTGACAGGTTCATTCAACAAATTTTTAGTGACAGTAATTCCCCCCTTCTTAGGGACTACCTGTGTGGGACTCACCCACGTCGAGTCTGATATGGCATAGATAATCCCTGCAGCAAGAAGTTTGATGACCTCCTTCTTCATAACCTCCATCATGCTCGGATTTAAACGTCTTTGAGGCTGAATAACATGCTTGGCTCCCTCCTCGAGCCGAATCTTATGCTGACATAGAGTAGGGGAAATCCCCTTGATGTCTGCAACAGACCACCCAAAAGCTCCACGGTGGTTCTTCAGCACTATCAGCAATTGCTCCTCCTCATCCACACTCAAATAAGCAGATACGATCACCGATAACTTGTCTTTCTCAGCTAGGAAGACATACTTGAGATGCGGGGGCAGCACCTTCAATTCTAACTCTGGCGGGATGATAAGAGATGATTGCAGCGGTGGGGGAAGTACACCCAAATCTTCATAATGCCTCGCATAGAAGCATGGAAGCATCTGAAGCATTTTAGCGCACTCCTTGAGTGATTTACTCCACATCCAATCATAGGTAACATTCAACAAACAAGCCTCTAACGGCAATTCCGGATATGCATCAACAACAGAAATAGCAATCGCATCATCCTCCCAAGAAGGCGGAATGTCCTCATTCTCATCATTCGGAAATCCCACAACTTTACACAAAGAAACAACCTTAGTTTGCTCCATGATATCCACAGCTAAGGTTCCATTATCCATCTTGCTCATCACATGAGCCATCTCCAGAAATGGTTTTCCAAGGCAGAGTGAGATGTTGTGATCCATATGTTTCATCATATTACATTGTTCTTTTGCTCTAGAAGATGCAGTGCTAGAGGGCATGACCATCTCGAAGCGATCATCTTCTATGCCCAAGGTCAAGCGACCTCTCCCCATCTCTAAGATCATGTCAGCTGTAGCTTGGAATGGACGTCCAAGTAACAGCTCATTGTCGTGCTCATCCTGCATCTCCATAACCACAAAATCAGCCGGAAAGACAAATCGATCCACCTTTACTAAGACATCTTCATAGATTCCATAAGGCTTCACCACAGAGTTGTCGGCCAATTGGATAGTCATATTACTCGGCCGTGACTCCTTCAGTCCCAACTTTTTAAATGTCGAAAGGGGCATTAAGTTGATGCTCGCCCCTGAATCACACAATGCTTCTCCAAATTTAAACTTCCCGATATAGCAAGAAATGTTGAAACACCCTGGATCCTGTCTCTTTGGCGGTAGAGTGCCCATAATGAAGGCACTCACTTTCTCCTTTAGCACAACAACCTCAGTGTCTGGTATTTTCCTCTTCTTGGTAATGACATCTTTTAGAAACTTCCCGTATGAAGGGATTTGCTCAATGGCTTCCAATAACGGAATATTTACCGAAAGTTTCCTAAAGTTGTCCAAGAACTTCTTAAACCGTGCATCTACCTTCCTTGCCTTCACACTATTCGGATAAGGGACCGGAACAGCTTGTGCCCTTTGATGAGGTGGCACATAAGGTGTCTTTTTCTACAGTTCTTCCTCTTCAACTTGTGCTTCAGTACCATCCACGACTATGTCTTCAACTTGCCCTGTGACTGGTGTGGGCTGCTCCTCATTGGATTTACCTTCAACTTCATCTTGCGGTGTGCTTGTTTCATCCGTTCTTGGATTCAACACTTTCTTGCCGCTTCTCAGCAGAATTGCCTTAGCTTGCTGGTTTCCCCCGGGAACATTGGTATTCCCCGGAAAACCCGGATGTACCAGTTTCTTCAAACTAGCTATTTCGGCTGCCATCTGCGCCATGGATGTCTCTATGGTCCTCATTTGAGCCCCATGGCTCTGCAATGTCTGCCCAAATTGATTCATATATTCTCCTTGTTGCTTGATTTGCTGCCCGAATGTGCTCATTAACTCTTGATTTTGCTTGATGACCTGATTGAGCAACTCCGTGCTCTTGTCCTCTGCAGCTGGCATGGGCTTGGCTTCCGGATCCTGTAGAAAATTGTTCGGATCCTTCGATGAGAACTTTTTGTCCTTTCTCCATGAGTAGTCATTGTTCCTATACCCTTGCTGTTGTCTCATGTATTTGACTTGAGCCTCATCCTCGGACTCATTTTCTTCTTTTTGCAGTAACTTCTTTGTGAGAAGATCCATCTTCTCATTCAGCTCTCTCATTGCTTTTGATTCACTGGCGACTCGTGCTTGCTCAACTGGTCCTCTCTCTCTTTCTCCCCATGACTGCTTTCTAGCCATGTTCTTGAGTATTTCCCAGCATCTAGTGTCAGTATTGTTCAGAAAAAATCCCGACCTGGCTGAATCCAGATTACTCCTATCATGCTCGGAGAGAGCAAAATAGAAGATTTTCACCTGTGTCTCTTTATCCAGCCCGTGATGCGGACATCTCCTCAACATAACTTGAAATCGCTCCCAGGTCTCGGAATATGTTTCACCGGCCTGTTGGGTGAAATTGTGAATCTTCCGGATCATGTCGTTAGTCTTCTCAGGAGGGAAGAACCTCTCAAAGAAGACCTCCACCATATGGTCCCAAGACTCCGGAACTCATCGTCTAGATTATGTAGCCACTCTCTTGCTGCTCCCGCCAAGGAACTTGGGATCAACTTGAGGTACAATGCATCTTGTGGAAACCTGTCTATTTTTACCATGTCGCAGTTTTCAACGAACTGGCTGATGTGTGCAACAAGATCCTCATTCTTCAGCCCATGAAACGCATTTGATTTCACCAAATTAATCAACGCTGGATCGATCTTATATGTCGGTATGTTGATCGCCTGCTTCTTTATAGGCCCCTTTGAAGCTGATGAGGAAGAAGCTTTGATCTTCTCCCATATGGTTTGTGGCTCGGCCATCTCTTCTGGTTCAGATTCAGAATCTACCTCTTCTTGGTACTCTTGCTCGGAATGCTCCTCGTCCTCAGGTCCCAAAAAAGGAACCTCGGGTGTGCGATTATCGTAGTCTGTACTACATGTATGCACCATGCAACGTACCTGAAATGAGAAAATTCGAGTTCAGTACTATGCTTAGACGAGTGTAAACAATTATAGAGAAATTTACAAATATTTGAAGTTGTTACAAAATAATAATAAAAATGTGGCCTAGAGTGGCCACTCGTAGCACTCGAAGTGCCAACAATTCGCCGTATCCCCGGCAACGGCGCCAAAAACTTGACGTATATTTTACTACGCGCTAAAAATGCAAGTATACGCGTCGAGTAGTACAGGCCTTGTGAGGCCCGAGTTGAACACAGGGATACTCGGAATTGTCGGAGACTCCTACTAACTATTTGCGATCAGCTAAGCCTAATAACAAATTGGGGTTTGTTGTCAAAATTAAAAGAAAATAAAAATGAAACAAAGCAAACAATCGATTAAAGGTTAATTTAATCAATTCAAAAAGGTATCTTTAGGATTGAAATTTCACCGCGGGTATTCATTGTATTAGATTTTATATAATGCCTCAATCTTCTCTCTCTATCCGGGTAGTGGCCTGAAAATAGAATTGCCCACTGTCGCAGTGCAATTCACTACTTAGGTTTAGGTCGGTTCCACCGTCGTAGTAACCTATTCCCTAAACTAAGTGCATTACGAACAATCTCTCAGTTTCCACCATTAATTTTACACCACCTTTGTCAAGGGATTTATCGATTAATGTAGGTTCCGTCTCTTTTCAAGCGTTAATCCTTCTGTCGAAGTGATTAAGGGCATTAGGTTATTATCATGGTGATCAAGCATAACAATATATGGAGAAAACGAAACTATACCACGGATTTAAGAGAGAAAATATGAATTACTAATATAAAACTGTCATACAATGAATTCCCGGGCTACTCCCGGTCCTAAAGATGGAGGGGATTAGCCCCGCATGCTCATCTCACACAAGTACATGGTAGAAATAGGGGAAATCATATGAAAAACGTGAATTGAATGGGAAAACCCCTGAACGGAGAAGAACCGATCGATCCTTTGCGTAGAACACGTGCTTTCACGCCTCTCGGTGGTGAAATCCATCTTCGGCAGCGTCCGGATCGACATGTATGAACTTCTGGCCTCCGTTCTCCTTTCTCTCCCTCCTCGACACTTGTGCAATGGCAAAATCCGATCCTCCCTCATCTAGGCGGCCGTCATTAGGTATAAGTCCCCAATTAGGTCGTTAATTAACTCCAGCCGTCCGATTGAGATCAATCTGAATCCAACGCATATCTGACGGTGTCGATACCATCGACGCGGGTCGATGGTATCGACCCAGTGTAGTTGTGACAACCCTTCTCTTCTTTTCGTCTGAGTGCCTGATGCAGTCTCGATACCATCGACTTGGGTCGATGGTATCGACTACCCTGTAGCGACGGTTTTGTCGTTTTGTGTCGCTGTAGCCTCCATGCGTCGATGGTATCGACTTACGTCGATGGTATCGACAGCTTCCGCGCCAACAACCTGAAGGTATCTCGATACCATCGACTTGAGCGTCAATGGTATCGACACTTTGTTGCTCCTTTCGGCTGGCAACCTGTGGCCTTGTCGATGGTATCGACTTCCGTCGATGGTATCGACTTCCGTCGATGGTATCGACAGAAGCAGATACTTGTTTTTCCTGAAATTTGAAGACAAGATCAAATAAATCCACACAAATAATAGTAATGTGATAATGAATGCTCAGAATGATGAAACTAAGAGGATTTGACATAAAATGGTGGCAAAGACCAAAATGGGTGAATTATGCAATATTAATCATAAAAATGACTAATAAAAGCACAAAACACATATCGAATAGGTCTATAAATGCGACTCAAAATCATCGCATCAAACTCCCCTAAGCTTGAACATTGCTCACCCTCGAGCAACTAATCCTTAGAATAGAATTGCAAATGTCAACTGAAAAACAACACACCAACCCAACATCCCATATGACTCCCACTGAAAATTCTCAAACTGGCCTTTCCTAACCACAGAACGGTAATTACCCTAAAGGCAACAGTAATCATCAATAAAAGAAATTAACCTCCAAATCGATGAACACTATCACATAAGGCAGTTAACATAATAAAATTCGTCGGTTCAGCATTGGTGCATCTCGTGATCGCCTATACTACGTTGCTCGCCCTAACTACCATCTAAATGGAAGCAGTTCTCCTGATATTCATTAGTGAGGAGAAATTCATGGTGGCCTACCAATCCGAGCAACTGGTGGATGAAAATGGGTGGCTCATGGAAGAAAGTGGAAGTATTGTACAGTTTCAACATGCATAACACAGAAATGTCCTATGTGATGCAAATGCACATTAGAAATGCCCTAATGCCTAAAATTGGGTGGAATGATGCATGCACTAACCATCCACCTCAAAATGAGATGGATATCTAGTCAAACTACATCATTACTCAATTATCCTAAAATGTAAGCGATATCATGTTCCTTTCTCCTTCTTATTTCACTTTCTTCTAAATTCTTTTTTTCTATATATATTGCAGATTTTCAGATTTTTTCAGCCCACCTATCCATAATTGCTTAAAGATAATTTTATGGGGCTATTTTCTTCATACTCATAGATTTTTTTTTAATATTTAGAAGGTATGGAACAGTTTAATTCACCATTAGGGAAAAATTGAGATACATGAATTACTTTATGCATGAAAATCATGAATGCAACTACATGGCATGTACCTAAAGGTAATGTGCATGAATCATTGTATTTTTTTTTCTTTGTATGCAAAAGTATGGAAAATACCAATGCAAGTCCTATCTAAATGCTATGCACACAAGAAGGAATTAAAATTGCACTTTACTTCCAATTCTTAGGTGGATTATGGAAAAATGAAGTGGAACGATCACAAGACTAGATGACTGAACCTTAGAAAGATATTATGTGTCCCTCCTTACTGACCTGTGTAGTAGTTTAGAGGGTTCTCTCTCTTACATCCAATTAAAGTCTCATTACCATTTGGTTAGGTTAGGCTCAAACAACCATTTCCATCCACTTTCATGAATCATTAGGAGTACATGTATGAAATGTTGTTTTAAAGTTGACATAATCAATCATTTTCATAGGATGTGTTCCCAAGGTCAAAACAAAACAAGCTATCCAAAGACACAAAAATTTTAGATTCCCTTAAATTCCCCATGCACTAACAAACAAGATGACACACTTTTATGACATCCACAATTTACACTAGATAGCGCGTGGATCCTACAAAAAGTAAAGATGCAAGAAACAAATAACAATGCCAAAAACTAAAAACAATAAAAGATAGAGCTGTTCCAACTACCCCCCTAAGCTTGAATCCAACTATGGCTTCATAGTCAAAAACAAACTTAAAGATTGGAACAAAGATACCCGATCACTCTTGTGGAGGTGGAGGTGGCTGCGAATAAGTGGGGTCCC
The DNA here is from genome assembly GCA_963693085.1 of Alisma plantago-aquatica. Taxonomy (NCBI): domain Eukaryota; kingdom Viridiplantae; phylum Streptophyta; class Magnoliopsida; order Alismatales; family Alismataceae; genus Alisma; species Alisma plantago-aquatica. The sequence continues at coordinate 97,144,484 of OY856409.1, forward strand.
AAGACGGGAACTGCCCTTGGAAGTTCGGCTCATACTGGGGCATTGGTGGAGGCTGTGGATACCCACCAAAATAGCCCTGACTCCAGTAGTGGTCGTAGAATGGCTGCTGCTACTGCTCCATCCTATGCATCCGATCATGGATGCTTTCTTGATTGGTGAAAAGAAGGCACTCATTCTCGAAGATCGCCTGCTGGTTGACGAAAAGCCGGTTGGTGGTGTCTTGAATACCGGCATATGCAGCGGTGTGGCTGTGCTGCGTCTGCTGAATGTCTTGGAGCATGCTGTACATGCCCTGCATAGAGTAAACATCCTCACTCTGCTGCGAGGACTGCGGTGGTGGAGGCGGATGCGGAGAAGATGATGAAGCACCTGGATGCATCTGAGGACGCTTCCGGGGTGCTACGCGTGCTCGAAGAGGTGTGAATGCCTCCTCTTCCTCCTTAGCCTCGTCATCCTGTCCATCATTACCGCCGTCATTGCCCCCTTCTTCCTCATCAGAGTCGATGGCTATGATTGGCCATCTGAAATGATGTGCACCCTCAATGTTGAAGACGGGATCCGGCAGCGCACACTCCTGGTAAGCGTGGTTGACGTGGCAGTGCGCGTACGCCAAACCATTCTGTAGAAGAATAAGGTTTGAACGGTGCAAATGTTGCACGTTCACCTTACTCCTCGTCGAAAGCGGAGTCATGGTGTTGAAGTTGAGCCCGAGGTAGTGCGCTAGCTTGGTGATGAGCCCGCCGAAATGAATCGGGGCCTTCCTCGTACTCCTCTTTACCGCCAGAACTCGCTGCAGGAAAAACGCACCCCAGTTGCATTCTTGTCGCTTCAGGAGCATGTAGAGAAAGAAGAGGTCGGTCTCCTGAAATTTTCTCAGCTCTAGATCGCTACGAGCAAAGAATGTGAAACTCAACATCCGATGTAGGACCCGGATGAATGGGTGCTCGAAATACGCTACCGTAGCATTGTGGTAGCTCACTGTCTTGCCCGCCGGCACTGTCACTAGCTCGGTGAAGATTTTGTCATAATCGGTGCGGGAGTCTGGTCACCGGTGATCATGTTGCGAGTGGTTCCAGTTGAAGATGTTGTTGAACTGCCTAAGAGTGATGTTGTAGTCGATGTTGAACAGCTGGAATGACACCCGACCCTTGATCCACTCACGATCAGTAGCAACTATGTCGTTGGGCACGACGCAGACATCAAGGGACGCCATGAATTCCGCCACCAACTCTTTGTAGGTGGACCACTCGCCGAAGAATGGTTGACCATCCGCATGGTACTCCAGCTCGTCTGGCCTTCTGCTGGTGTGGCGTGCTTGACCCTTCAGAATATAGGCCAAGTTGGCCTCGAATCCAAGATCGCGGATCATATCCCAGTTCACATACCGGGTATGCTCGATCTTGCGCTTCAAGATCTCTTCATAGATCTTCTTCACCTCCGTGGATGGGTGAACCAGGTGCGGACGTGATACTGACGCAGTAGGGGGTGGCACGAACTCCATGATATCCATAGGATTCGCGCGGGAGGATGATGCTACGGCGACGTGCACCATTGTTGCGAGAGAAACGGGATTAGAAGAAGAGCTCGGGGAAGATGGAGAATTGACTCTCCGCTCGATGAAGATCTTCACTCGGTGTTGCTGCTCTTTGATCTTGGATGGCTCGGGGGAGTGCTCGGCGCAAAGGAGAAAGATCACTCTGAAGGTGTGACGTCAAATGACGTAATAACTCTCCTTATATAGACTTGGCCGGCGCCACTGTTGACCCATCGATACCATCGACGTGAGTCGATGGTATCGACACGTCTCAATGCTATCCGCCCCCTCGCGAGTATCGACGGCTGACGATTGCTTGATCTTGTAACCCAGATCGCTCTTGAGTCAATACCATCGACGCGGGTCGATGGTATCGACACTGCACCCGGATCGATGACGTGGACGCCGCGATCGCCGTCGATTTCGTTGCGCGGATCGGTGACATGGATAGTCGATACCATCGACAAGGGTCGATGGTATCGATGTGGCTTCATTGCGACACCGCCACTTTGAACTTCAACTTGTAACGATGTCGATACCATCGACGAGGCCGTCGATGGTATCGAGTTGACTGAGACAAATCGATCTGAACTTCTCCAAAGATTTCGATGGTATCGACGCCTGTGTCGATACTATCGACAGTTGTTGGGCGACCTGCCTGTAGGTGTGTCGATACCATCGACGAGTCCGTCGATAGTATCGACTCAGAACGAACTCTGCAGTTGTTAACCTGAACCTATGTCGATACCATCGACCTGTGTGTCGATGGTATCGACTCTGCCTCAGCCTGCACAATGAACAAACGGATCAAGGTATCTTCTTTACACTAAAAATTGAACGAAAATAAAGCAACATATGATTATTATTAAACTATCCTAATGTACCGATGGTTGGGTTGCCTCCCAACAAGCGCCCTTATTTAACATCTTAGGCTAGACGGCTTCTGGGCATCTCATTCATCCAAAAGTGTAATGAGTTTAACCTCATTCACTTTTCTCTTGTAATTCTCACCAAAATACAGCTTTAACCTCTGTCCATTCACCAAGAACGTGGCATCACCATCACGCACTAAAATCGCGCCGTGTGGTTTAACCTCTTCCACCACGAACGGTCCACTCCACCGGGACTTCAGCTTCCCGGGGTGTAACTTGAGTCGGGAGTTGAACAACAAAACATTATCTCCCTTCTTGAACGTGCGCAACTCGATGTGGCGATCGTGGATTAGCTTTGTGCACTCCTTGTATATCCAGGCATTCTCATATGCCGTCATCCGTAACTCATCCAGCTCATTCAACTCAAACATTCTCTTTCTTCCTGCTTCATCATAACTTAGATTTAGCCTTCTAAGTGCCCAATGGGCCTTGTGCTCCAACTCTACCGGTAGGTGACAAGCCCGACCATACGCCAACCTAAAAGGCGTAGTGCCTATAGGTGTTTTGTAAGCCGTTCTGTATGCCCACAGTGCATCCGGTAGTAGGGCACTCCAATTCTTCCTTGTGGATGCCACCGTTCGCTCTAGAATCTTCTTGATTTCACGGTTTGAGACCTCCACTTGGCCTTGAGTCTGCGGATGATATGGGGTGCCAATGTTGTGCTTGACCCCATATTTCTTTAATAATGTCGAGAACTTTTGGTTCCTAAAGTGTGTACCCCCATCGCTTATTATCATTCAGGGTATCCCAAACCTGCAGAAAATATTCTCTTTCACAAACCTACACACTATAGTAGAATCATTAGTCCTTGTGGGGATTGCTTCCACCCACTTCGACACATAGTCAACTGCTAACAGAATATATAAATTGGAGTTCGAGGACACAAAGGGTCCCATGAAGTCTATGCCCCACAAATCAAATACCTCAACTTCCTGAAATACATTCAGGGGCATCTCCTGTCGCTTCGATATATTACCTGCTCACTGACAAGGATCACATTGCCTCACAAAATCGTAGGCATCCCGAAACAAAGTTGGCCAATAAAGGCCGCTTTCCAACACCTTGGCTGCTGTTCGCGAACTGGCATGGTGTCCTCCCGTAGGTGATGCATGGCAATGATGGAGAACACGCTCGTACTCCATTTCAGGCACACACCTGCGTAAGATACCGTCCCTGCATTGCTTCAAAAGAATTGGATCATCCCAAAAATAATATCTTAAAGAATGAAAGAATCTCTTTTTCTCCTGATATGACCAATCTTCCGGGATGATCCCGCAAGCCAAATAATTAAAAATTTTAGCGAACCAAGGCTCTTTAGAATTAATTTTTAAAAGCTGCTCATCGGGAAATGTCTCGGTTATGGGTATATGCAAATCTTTTTCATCCACCCTATCTAACCTAGACAAATGATCAGCCACTACATTCTCAATTCCAGACTTATCCTTGATTTCAATATCAAATTCCTGTAAGAGCAAAATCCACCTAATGAGTCTAGGCTTTGTGTCTTTTTTCTCCATCAAGTATTTTATTACAGCATGGTCAGTCCATACAACTACTTTAGATCCAACTAAATACTGCCGAAATTTTTCGAAAGCAAACACGACGGCAAGTAATTCTTTCTCAGTAGTTGTATAATTCAATTGAGCATCATTCAGAGTTTTGGAAGCATAGAAAATCACAGCGGGCTTATTATCCACCCGTTGCCCCAATACGGCTCCTACTGCAAAATCCGAAGCGTCGCACATCAATTCGAAGGGTTTTGTCCAATCTGGCGTTTGAACAACTGGGGCAGAAATCAATTGTTCTTTCAAAACATCGAATGCATGAAGACACTTATCGTTGAAATCGAAAACCGCATCTTTCTCCAACAGTTCGGGTAAGGGTTTTGCAATTTTAGAAAAATCCTTTATGAATCGCCGATAGAACCCGGCGTGTCCCAGAAAGCTTCTCACCCCTTTTACAGAATTTGGTGGGGGCAACTTGGAAATCACCTCTATTTTCACCGGGTCTACCTCAAGACCTTTGCTAGACACCTTGTGCCCTAGCACTATTCCCTCTGTCACCATCATGTGACATTTCTCCCAGTTAAGAACCAAGTGTGTGTCCTCACAACGCTGCAACACTTTGTCTAGGTTATAGAGACATTCATCAAATGATGCACCATAAACCGAGAAGTCATCCATAAAAACCTCAAGACAACGCTCTACCATGTCAGAAAATATGGCGAGCATACAACGTTGAAACGTCGCCGGTGCATTACATAAACCAAACGGCATTCGACGGTAAGCAAAAGTCCCATAGGGACAGGTGAACGTAGACTTCTCTTGATCCAAAGGATCAATCGAGATCTGGTTGTACCCCGAATATCCGTCTAGAAAACAAAAATGCGACCGACCGGCAAGTCGTTCTAAAATTTGATCAATAAATGATAAAGGAAAATGATCCTTAAGTGTGGCGGCATTCAGACGACGGTAGTCAATACAAAATCTTGCGGTGTGCTTGTTTCATCCGTTCTTGGATTCAACACTTTCTTGCCGCTTCTCAGCAGAACTGGCTTAGCTTGCTGGTTTCCCCCGGGAACATTGGTATTCCCCGGAAAACCTGGATGTGCCAGTTTCTTCAAACTAGCTATTTCGGCTGCCATCTGCGCCATGGATGTCTCTATGGTCCTCATTTGAGCCCCATGGCTCTGCAATGTCTGCCCAAATTGATTCATATATTCTCCTTGTTGCTTGATTTGCTGCCCGAATGTGTTCATTAACTCTTGATTTTGCTTGATGACCTGATTGAGCAACTCTGTGCTCTTGTCCTCTGCAGCTGGCGCGGGCTTGGCTTCCGGATCCTGCAGAAAATTGTTCGGATCCTTCCATGAGAACTTTTTGTCCTTTCTCCATGAGTAGTCATTGTTCCTGTACCCTTGCTGTTGTCTCATGTATTTGACTTGAGCCTCATCCTCGGACTCATTTTCTTCTTTTTGCAGTAACTTCTTTGCGAGAAGATCCATCTTCTCATTCATCTCTCTCATTGCTTTTGATTCACTGGCGACTCGTGCTTGCTCAACTGGGCCTCTCTCTCTTTCTCCCCATGACTGCTTTCTAGCCATGTTCTTGAGTATTTCCCAGCATCTAGTGTCAGTATTGTTCAGAAAAAATCCCGACCCGGCTGAATCCAGATTACTCCTATCATGCTCGGAGAGAGAAAAATAGAAGATTTTCACCTGTGTCTCTTTGTCCAGCCCGTGATGCGGACATCTCCTCAACATAACCTGAAATCGCTCCCAGGTCTCCGAATATGTTTCACCGGCCTGTTGGGTGAAATTGTGAATCTTCCGGATCATGTCGTTAGTCTTCTCAGGAGGGAAGAACCTCTCAAAGAAGACCTCCACCATATGGTCCCAAGACTCCACGAACTCATCGTCTAGATTATGTAGCCACTCTCTTGCTACTCCCGCCAAGGAACTTGGGAACAGCTTGAGGTACAATGCATCTTGTGGAAACCTATCTATTTTTACCATGTCGCAGTTTTCAACGAACTGGCTGATGTGTGCAACATGATCCTCATTCTTCAACCCATGAAACGCATTTGATTTCACCAAATTAATCAACGCTGGATCGATCTTATATGTCGGTATGTTGATCACCTGCTTCTTTATAGGCCCCTTTGAAGCTGATGAGGAAGAAGCTTTGATCTTCTCCCATATGGTTTGTGGCTCGGCCATCTCTTCTGGTTCAGATTCAGAATCTACCTCTTCTTGGTACTCTTGCTCGGAATGTTCCTCGTCCTCAGGTCTCGAAAACGGAACCTCGGGTGTGCGATTATCGTAGTCTGTACTACGTGTATGCACCATGCAACGTACCTGAAATGAGAAAATTCGAGTTCAGTACTATGCTTAGACGAGTGTAAACAATTATAGAGAAATTTACAAATATTTGAAGTTGTTTCAAAATAATAAAAAAAATGTGGCCTAGAGTGGCCGCTTGTAGCACTCGAAGTGCCAACAATTCGCCGTATCCCCGGCAACGGCGCCAAAAACTTGACGTATATTTTACTACGCGCTAAAAACGCAAGTATACGCGTCAAGTAGTACAGGCCTTGTGAGGCCCGAGTCGAACACAGGGATACTCGGAATTGTCGGAGACTCCTACTAACTATTTGCGATCAGCTAAGCCTAATAACAAATTGGGGTTTGTTGTCAAAATTAAAAGAAAATAAAAATGAAACAAAGCAAACAATCAATTAAAGGTTAATTTAATCAATTCAAAAAGGTATCTTTAGGATTGCGGTTTCACCGCGGGTATTCATTGTATTAGATTTTATATAATGCCTCAATCTTCTCTCTCTATCCGGGTAGTGGCCTGAAAACAGAATTGCCCACTGTTGTGGTGCAATTCACTACTTAGGTTTAGGTCGGTTCCACCGTCGTATTAACCTATTCCCTAAACTAAGTGCATTACGAACGATCTCTCAGTTTCCACCATTAATTTTACACCACCTTTGTCAAGGGATTTATCGATTAATGTAGGTTCCGTCTCTTTTCAACCGTTAATCCTTCTGTCGAAGTGATTAAGGGCATTAGGTTATTATCATGGTGATCAAGCATAAGAATATATGGAGAAAACGAAACTATACCACGGATTTAAGAGAGAAAATATGAATTACTAATATAAAACTGTCATACAATGAATTCCCAGGCTACTCCCGGTCCTAAAGATGGAGGGGATTAGCCCCGCATGCTCATCTCACACAAGTACATGGTAGAAATAGGGAAAATCATATGAAAAACGTGAATTGAATGGGAAAACCCCTGAACGGAGAAGAACCGATCGATCCTTTGCGTAGAACACGTGCTTTCACGCCTCTCGGTGGTGAAATCCGTCTTCGGCAGCGTCCGGATCGACAAGTATGAACTTCTGGCCTCCGTTCTCCTTTCTCTCCCTCCTCGGCACTTGTGCAATGGCAAAATCCGATCCTCCCTCGTCTGGGCGGCCGTCATTAGGTATAAGTCCCCAATTAGGTCGTTAATTAACTCCAGCCGTCCGATTGAGATCAATCTGAATCCAACGCATATCTGACGGTGTCGATACCATCGACGCGGGTCGATGGTATCGACCCAGTGTAGTAGCGACAACCCTTCTCTTCTTTTCGTCCGAGTGCCTGATGCAGTCTCGATACCATCGACTTGGGTCGATGGTATCGACTACCCTGTAGCGACGGTTTTGTCGTTTTGTGTCGCTGTAGCCTCCATGCGTCGATGGTATCGACTTACGTCGATGGTATCGACAGCTTCCACACCAACAACCTGAAGGTCTCCCGATACCATCGACTTGAGCGTCGATGGTATCGACACTTTGTTGCTCCTTTCGGCTGGCAACCTGTGGCCTTGTCGATGGTATCGACTTCCGTCGATGGTATCGACGGAAGCAGATACTTGTTTTTCCTGAAATTTGAAGACAAGATCAAATAAATCCACACAAATAATAATAATGTGATAATGAATGCTCAGAATGATGAAACTAAGAGGATTTGACATAAAATGATGGCAAAGACCAAAATGGGTGAATTATGCAATATTAATCATAAAAATGACTAATAAAAGCACAAAACACATATCGAACAGGTCTATAAATGCGACTCAAAATCATCACATCATAGATCTACCACATGAGTTACGTATGAGATTAGTTAAGTTCAGTCGGTCCCTTTCACTCTAGGTCCTTGTATAGATGTGAGAGAGTTATAAATGATGTTTTGTATCTTTATTTCCTATAAGTGAGAATGTATCTGATTGTCATGTCATATGTACATGGAAGTGTGAGAAACAAAATAAATGTATGGATGTGTATCGTTATTGTTGATATCATATTAGAGTAATAAAAGTTTAACTCTTGTAAAGTTTGTTTATGTGATTGGATTCCATAAAACAAAGAGTTTGAAATGAAAAAAAAGAAAAAAAATTAGGAGTGAACTTTGTATTAAGTATAATCCTCAAACTTATTCCCTAATCTCATGATTAGTGGTAATCGTGGGATTCGGGTGTGACAGTTTTCTTTTTTAATGAAACGATACAGGAGATATAAATAGTTAGCTCAAAACAAATCTTTGATTTAGTACTGTACCTAGATGATTATTAAAGTAATGTATATGAACTTTTAGTGTACATGAACTTACTTCTTGTTGTTCACTACCAGTTTTAACAATATTAAGATCCATTGTTGCATCTACAACATTTGTTTTAGCAACTGTTGCCTAACGTTATAGCAAAAGGGAAATGTTAGCCATTTTCATAAAATTCTTTCTAAATGTAATTGAAAAAATTGTAAAGTATTGTACTTAAATCACCTTATCGCTAACAATATGTTCCTCAACACTACTGTGAACTATATTTTTAGAAAGTGACACATTTACAACTTCATGTGCATCATCATCATTTTGCATTTCAACTCCAATATCATTCACTATTTTAGCCTAATATTTAACAAAACAAATTCAAGTACAGTACATCAAGAACAACACATTAAGTACAAACAACACTAAGTATAGTACTACAAACATTACGTATAGAACTTGAAGCATTAAGCATCACTGCAATTTTTTGCACAACATACAAAAAATCTAACTACAACATTACGTATAGAACTTAAAAATTAAGCATCACTGCAATTTTTTTACACAACATACAAATATACTAACTATAGTACTACAAATATTAAGCACAATAAAAAGGAAATGGTATCCATTTTCATAAAATAGTTTCATATTGTACTTTAACAAACTTCAAAGTATTGTACTTCAATTAATTCATGGGTAACAAATTGTTCATCAACAAAAGTTTGAACGACATCATCTTCATGTACATTTCCACCTTCATGTGCATCACCATCAGTATGCACGTCAACTCCAATATCACTGACAATCTCATCCTTATAATTTATAAAAAAGAAAATTAAAGTACAATACATTAACAACAACACATTAAGTACGAACAACACTAAGTACAGTACTACAAACATTACATATAGAACTTGAAGCATCAAGCATTACTGCAATTTTTTACACAACATACAAAAATACTAACTACAATACTACAAACATTACCTACAGAACTTCAAACATTAACCATCACTGCAAATTTTTACATAACATACAAAAATATTAACTACAATACTACAAACATTAAGCACATCACAAAGGAAATGGTATCCATTTTAATAAAACAGTTTCGTACTGTACTTTAACAAATTCCAAAGTACTGTACTTCAATTACCTCATGAATAAAAATATGTTCATCAACAATAGTTTGAACGAAATCGCCTTCATTTACATTTCCACCTTCATGTGCATCACAATCAGTTTGCACGACAACTCCAATATCACTGACAATCTCATCCTAATAATTGATAAAAAAGAAAATTAAAGAACAATACATACATAATCACTATATATAGTACTACAAACATTAAGTAAAACATTACTACAAACATCCAATACAGTACTACCTTGTCATCAACAACCGTTTCTATAATGACATCACCATTCTGCCTTTCACCATCCCTTCCTTCAACAACCGTCTCTATAGAAACATCACCATGCTCTTTTAAGACATGTGAACAATCATCATTCTTTTTAAGTACTTCCGTGACACCATCATCCTTATTATCCAAAACAAAATATGATAGATCAACAACAAGATCAACAACCCGATCGGTATAGTACTACGTGACAAGTACCCATATCTAACATATATTAATCAAAGATTTTTATGTTATTCACTTACATTGTCCTTATTCAATCTTCCACTTCCATCACTCAGTGTTACCTTGCCTGCATCAACTTGTTGAATTTCAACCTCCATGCTCAGTTTAACAGGTGTTTGTCCGTGTTCATCTTTATGAACCGTTGTGACAATATTCCATTGTCCACTTTCTTTACAACTGTACCTTTTCCTTTGTCTTTAATAACCAACTTGAGTTTTTTTTTTCTTTTTGGTGCCAAACCTTTCTTCAACATTTTTTCTATTTTCTATTCAACAAAAATACATATATTAGGTATGTAAAATACACTACTCCGTCAGAATTCCATTCTCACCCCTAATCCTTTCTGATTATTATTGTCTGACATTTTATCTCTCAACTACAAAAATACAAATATTATCTTAATACATACCATGACATATACTGCAATCTAGTAGATAAACAAATTATGATTAATATGCAAGTACAATACTACTGTAATATTAAAGTATTGTACTTGTTATTATGTTGTGTTTTATTGAAAATGATCTTATGCTTGATATGACATCCCGAATAGTATCAGCAACATAATTTGATGAAGCTTCATTCATATTAGCCTCAATTCTCTTCAACCCAGGATCTATTACAAAATCATCAAAAGATGATTCACTAGCTTGCATCGTTGGTTGCATACACAACCTACATTGGATGCATCCACAATATCCTATAATGAATAAAAATTAGTAACTAATATATGTATTTGAGAAATATAATATTAAGTACAATACTTTAACAACTTGATCACCTTTGTGCAATCGTTGTCATCCTTTACCCCCTTTGTATCACCATCCAACAGAAGAGTTGGATCATGAATCTCATTCACCCGTAGTTCTTCACGCAGAATATTTAATGCGTTCTTTGACCTCTCGTAATCCACCTTCACATCATTTAATTTTTTCTTTAGCTCATCTACCTCCATACCCATCATTGTCACCTCTTCCTTTTATTTTTTAATGCATCTCTTAAGATCCTTCTTCAACCTTTTCTTGCCAGCTGCATGTCTCCCACCTCACTCCTACTGTATTCTTCCTTAGTTTTCCTCTTGCTTGTATATCTTTTCTTCTCTATCCAATCACTCCTAATGTAATCCACACTGAAATTTCACATACCAATTTCCTTCTTCTACAAAAACACACTCATTTTGCTTTCATAGTTCCATTTATTAATAAATGGAAACACATCATTGTCTTCAGCAAGAAGTAGAGTCTGGCACTCTCGGAACCAGGCTTAAAACGTAATTACAAATAGCATTAACATAACAAAAAACTCAAAGACATATAATACTAACAATATAATCATCAAGTACTATACTAATTTCAGCAACAATTTATCTAACTACGTATAGTACTAATAATATTACCATTAATAATGTGTTGCAGCCTTTTAAATACCCTTTGTTATTAGCAATAACATCAACAAGCCCATTTTACAGGTATTGTGTGATCGCTTCTCGCCAGTTATAATTATCAAGGGATTGCAAGTCATCTACCATGTCAAAGAAAACCTTGCAGGTAGCAAAACTCCCATAAGGAAACAAAAAATCTGCTAGTAGAACCAAAATCCATATCTTCACAAAATATGTGATGCATTTTTCATCCTTTTTCTTTCTTAACATATGTAATGTCTCCATTGCATATTTCACTTTGGGGTCTGCCCCAAAGTACTCCCCCTCACAATGGAGTTTTTGCCCATAACCTTATATGTTGAGTCTAAAATTACATCTTCACCTGGACAATGGAGAATGCAAATATTTAAATAAATGTACTCACACACAATCATCTGTCCAGTACAATACTTATTCACACATCATCATATGTCGAGTACAATACTTACCCTCAGAAACCAAATAAAAAATATTGGATACATATTCTATCTTCAACTTCACCACCACATTTTCAAAGAGAAATCCCTTTTCTTACACATCATAACAGTGGACAAGATCTTCTATTAATCCAAGATCCAATGCAGAAGGACAGTTCATGTCCAAAAATCCACCAAAAACGGTCTTCTTGAATTTCTTTTTATTGTCCGTACCAGCCAATTTGCACACCTTTTTAATTTTCCTAAAGCTGCACCTGGACTTAAATCCACATACATTCTCCATCCTACAAAGACAAATATATATTTTAAAGTTCATTTTATGCACAAGTACAATGTTACTCTAGTTGTATTCATTTCATAACCAAGTATAGTACAAACAACAACCACATATTTATCCCAAAAGTACAGTAATACTCAAACTCAAAAATATACCCTTGTACGAACATTAGTCCATAATATATTTTAAATCAAGCCACAAATAGTAATCTATCCCCATCCAACAATAATATAACCAACAATAAAATTATTTCTGAAACACAAGTAAAGTACCTAGAAAAATAATTTCTATTTTCACTTAAGCATAAGTACAATACCTAACAAAATATTTTATCAAGCATAATTGTATAGCTGGTCTAAAAACATAAGTACAATACCTACCTTTTAAAATACAACAAAGTTATTCATATACAGGTAGATACTCCAAAAAAATACAGTAATGTGCAAAGTACAATACCTAGCAAAATATAGTATCAAGAATAATTGTATAACTGGTCTAGAAGCATAAGTACAATACCTACCTTTTAAAATGCACCAAAGCTATTCATATACATGTAGATACACCAAAAAACATAAGTATAGTACTGCACAAAGACAATACCCAACAAAATACAATATCAAGCATAATTGTATAACTGGTCTAGAGGAATAAGTATAATACCTACCTCTTAAAATACAACAAATTTATTCATATACATGTAGATACTCCAAAAAGCATAAGTACAGTACATAACAAAATTACTTGTGAAACATACAATATCCCCATTTTCACTGATGTATAAGTACAATACCTAGCAAAATACAATATCAAGCATAATTGTATAACTGCTCTAGAAGTATAAATACAATACCTACCTTTTAAAATATAACAAAATTATTCACATACAGGTTGATACCCAAAAAAGTAGAGTACTGCGCAAAGTGAAAAATATAGTCTTGCACGAACATTACTATGAATTCACTAAATACCTACCTTTTAAAATATAACAAAGTTATTCACATACAGGTTGATACCCGAAAAAGTAGAGTACTGCGCAAAGTGAAAAATATAGTCTTGCACGAACATTACTATGAATTCACTAATAGCATTTTATTACCCTCGTACACAAATATAAATAATGCCAGGCAATCGTAGTACTTGACATATATTACCAGGAAACATTGCACAACTATTCAGGAAGAAACTAAAAAAGTACAATACTATTCAAACTATAAAATATGTTATGGCACTAACATTATTCCATACAGTTATATTACATCACACATACATGACACCATATCACCATTGGTCATCTGGACAAGAAGTCGCTACAAAATGCAACCATAAGTACAATACCCACTTGTTAAATTCAACTCAGTTACTTCATATACAATTAACGATCCCAAAAGTACAGTGTATATCCGGACAAGAATCAGCTATAATCCATAAGTACAATACCAGTTGTTAATTTCAACTCAGTTACTGAATCATAAGTACAATACCTAGCAAAATACAAAATCAAGCATAATTGTATAAATGGTCTAGAGCATAAGTACAATGCCTACGGAATCCCACAACAACATTGGTCATCTGGATAAAAAAATGTTACAAAATACAACCATAAGTACAATACTCACTTGTTAATGATCTCAAAAGTACAATGCACATCTGGACAATAATCAGCTATAAAATGCATCCAAAAGTACAATACCCACTTGTTAATTTCAACTTAGTTACTGAAGCATAAGTACAGTACTTAGCAAAATACAAAATCAAGCATAATTGTATAACTGGTCTAGAAGCATATGTACAGTACCTACAAAATCTCATAGCAACATTGGTCATCTGGACAAAAAATTATTACAAAATGCAGACATAAGTATAATGCTCACTTATTAATGATCTCAAAAGTACAGTGCACATCTGGACAAAAAGCAGCCACAAAATACACTCACATGTACAATACTCACTTGTTAATTTCAACCCAGTTACTGAAGCACAATTACAGTCACTAGTAAATACAAAATCAAGCATAATTATATAACTGGTCTAAAAGTATAAGTACAGTACCTACAGAATCTCATAGCAACATTGGTCATCTGGATAAAAAAATTGTTACAAAATGTAGACATAAGTACAGTATCCACTCAGCCACAAAATGCACCCACAAGTACAATACCCACTTGTTAATTTCAACTCAGTAACTAAAATATAAGTACATTACCCAGCAAAATACAAAACCAAGCATAATTGTATAACTGGTCTAGAAGCATAACTACAGTACCTACGGAATCCCATAGCAACATTGGTCATCTGGACAAAGAATTGTTACAAAATGCAGACATAAGTACAATACCCACTTGTTAATGATATCAAAAGTACACTGCACATCCAGACAAAAACCAGCCACAAAGTGCACCTACAAGTACAATACTCACTTGTTAATTTCAACTCAGTTACTAAAGTATAAATACAAAATACAAAATCAAGCATAATTGTATAACTGGTCTAGAAGCATAAATATAGTACCTACGGAATCCCATAGTAACATTGGTCATCTGGATAAATAATTATTATAAAATGCAGACATAAGTACAATACCCACTTGTTAATGACCTCAAAAGTACAATGCACATGTTGACAAAAAGCAACCACAAAATGCACCCACGAGTACATTATTTTTTGTTTAATTCATCTCGGTTGCTTGATACACAGTTACTAATCTCATATCTTGGTATTTTTTGTTTGAAGCACAACAAACTAGTTTTTAATTGGATGGAAATACATATACTATACATGTGAAAGAGGGAAAATCCGAGTATTGTACTTACGGTCGGGGTGAAATTGAGTCTTTTGTGGTGTGATTCACTACTTTTCTCGCCAATGCTCCAAACGTCGGGGGTGCCCTCAGTCCACGATGCTGCTGCGACAGAGAATTCCACGACTTTGCTATGTGAGCCGGAAGAGGGGTCGGCGGAAAGGAGAAGCTGCGAGGAGAAGGTGCAACGGCTGCGGGAGCGAAGGGAACAGTGTGGCGGAAAGGATAAGTACGAGGAGCGGAGGGAATGGCCCGGCGGAGTGCGGCTACGGGAGCGAAGGGAACGGTGCGTAGGAGCGCGACTGCGGGAGAGGTGAGTGAATGGTGCGGCGGAGAAAGGCTGCCGAAGAGGTGAGGGAACGGTGTGGCAGAGGAAGGCTTTGGGAGATGGAAGGCTAAGGCCCTGTTTGGCAATGGACTGTGATTATTGAGATTATGAAATTCGGATTGAGATTAGTCCAGTCATCCAGACTGGGATTATTGGGGTTTCCCACTTGGCCCTGTTTGGCAAACCAATCCGGCTTGCCTCGTAACTTGTGTTTTTCAGTTTGCTATATAAAACAAAATACACAAAAGACACAAGATCCGGATTGGGAATCCTAATCCTGCTGATGACAGGACTGAGATAGTCCAGCTTTTGAGATTACGGAATCTCGAAACGGATGGTTTCACGGTTTCCAACCAAACGCGCAAGTGCGAAATCGGACTGGATCGGGACTGCTCATGTGCGCAGAAGTGGTATAATAAGACAAGTATAAATCCCGGTCTGTTTCTGACAGGGGCTAAGGATTCCGTGTAACCTGTGGAGAGAGAACGAAACGTCTCAGCACCCAATTAATCTGCGGAAGATACCAGACAGAGGAGAAATCGTGGGTTTCAAACGGTTCTAACGGGAGAAAGGAGTGACGAGAGGGAGAAGTATGCATATTTTTCCGGAGCTGTTACAAATCAGGTACATATCTAACGGAATGGATCAGCGGGTGTAGCTTTGCTCCAAAAGAAACCTTCCAAGTTGACTTTCAAGTAGCTTACAAAGCCTCTCCTTGGATCTTACTCAACAAGGATTAAGCATGAAGGTCAAAGTTAGGCAGCAGTACGCACGAAGTTTCCTTAATTCCGTCTCTCAACGTGTTTCGCGAATCGGTGAGTCGCCGGGCTAGTAAAGATGCACGGAAGGAGGTTTTGGTGTAAGAGTGTAAACCCACCTACCATTATGTTCCCCTCTTTTCCTAGCGGGGTCAATGCCCCCTGCTTGTCCCCAGTGGTCGTCAGGTGGCCCGGCAGAATGCCATTACTATAATCTCACTCCCCTCTCTATAAGATACCCAGACCGCCGTTCCCATTTACCTCAAAGATATTCCTCTGATCAATAGGGAGAAATGTCCATGGCCGGCACGAGTATCCAGAGGAGGTTCTCCGCTACAGTAGTCGTTGCCTCCCTTCTCTCTCTGGCACTGGTTCCGGTGACTTGGGCCGCTGTTCCATGTAGAATGTCCCCTTCCTCTGTTTTTCTTATATCATTTGTTTTCTCTGTCCAAGAGCTGGAACATCAGTCGATTAATAGATCGATTAAAGCATGGATTATCTGAATGTTATTTCATCTGCACAGGCATCCCCCGCAGGCTTCTTAGGATCGGTCCATGTCCAGAGTATCCAGAGGGACGCCTAACACAGCCTCAGCTTCCGCCTTCAGGGATGCGATCTGCATCAGGATTCAGGACTGCGCCTGGTCCGCCGGCGCCGTCCAGCGCGGTTCGCAGGGCTTCCGGTGGCGTTCCTCCAGGGCCTCCAGGGAGCATATCTTAATTTGCATGCGTTCCACTGATATTGTACTCTGCCATCGTGAAAACCTTCTGGATCTAGATCGGCAACAGTAGACCTTAGCTAGGGTGAAGAAACGTTGATGAAACATAACAGAAGTTGCTGGAGAGGCGATAGCAAACTACAGATTAAGGTTGCTGTAACTTGATTCTCTGTAACGAGTTCACTGATTGAACCCAGTTTCTGGTTTTGTATCGCCATAATCTAACTAATGTTTATTTTGGCGGGGCATGCTTAACATATCTAAACAAGCTATCAATATTTACGGAAAGAAACCTATCAATATTCATCATAGCAAAACAATTAAACAAGCGAATCATTCGATCGTCACTTAATAACTAGTTACTTAGGGCTAGTTTGGTTGCAAGCAGTTGCAACACACCACGTGACTTAAAATCAGGAAATGCAAAACATGATTTACAACTGAATGCTGGATCATTTGGTTCAGTGTGACTTTAACTCAATTTCTTCCATTGTTTATGTTTAGTTGAAGGTGGTTTGTAGTTGTAGTTGAGAACGGTGAGCTTACCGCTGACATTATTGGTTGCTTTGTATGTCCGGTGAACTTGCCGGCCTGATGAATATACCTGCCTCAGCAACAGCAGTGGGAAACGGCAGAAAAAACCAATCGCGAGCAAAATCGGTGCGGAACCTTTTCCAATTTTTCTGCATGATCAGACATCGTCATGTTCGAACCGCCTAAAACCAAACGTACGGAAATGAAAATAACAATGAGTTGAATCTGCACGTGTTGAAATTCGGCCCAACCAAACGAGGCCTAAGCTAAGTTAAAACTGCCACACAATTGTCATAGCTTCCACATGTTCAAAGAAAACATTCTGTTGTAAAAGAATGTTGCATCTTATAGCTCTATAATCACGATGACATCTATACCGGATGCTTATTATCTACTATTTAACAACCAAGAATCCATACGCATAGTTTGTCTATACAGAAAATTGCATCTGCCGTCTTTTGTCTCTCAATTTCTTTCTCTTTTGTTTAGGAACAAATACTTTTGCAAGGCACCCATACACTCACTGATATTCGAAACTCATCTTATGGTGTTTCAACAACTCTCCTTAGAGTTTATATGGAACTTTATTCACATACTCAAATCCCCCTCCCTCCACTCCCACCCCCACACGTATAAGATGGTATCTTAAGGCTTTAGAATATGATATTTAACAGCTATCATTTGATTGTGGTGAACAAGCCGCAATAACCTCATGGCCAACATGAGTCATGATTGTTATCTCGTTTAATTCATATACATCAATGTGTACTAAATCTACAATTGTATATTTCATATCAACCAAATGAAAATGTTTTCTCAATGTTTAGCATGTACACGGATTTCACATCTCTATTTCTTGTGATGGAGGACTTATGGCACCGTGCCCTCATGGGCTGTAAACTAAGCATCTCTTCCAGACAAGGGGGTCACATTAAGTAGCAAGCTCAAAACAAAACCATAATGCTCTCTCAACAGAATATGGAGCACAAATATAAGTGATTAGCAAAAATAAACCACAAACACAACTGAGATCAAAGTTAACTCAAAAATAAATAATAATAATTGGTTTTATGTAGGATAAATATAATCATATGTCTATATTTGTAACATAATGAACCATGATTGACTGATATGAGAAAACCCTGATATCATGAACCATACATCACTAGAGTTAACTTTTTGCGATCCGCTTAATGCAATGTGTGATACCGATTATACCTTGTTTGCTATCAATGAACCTAGAATACATAGAAAAGTGTAACTTAGGTATAAAATCTAACTCTGGATACATATGATTTGGACATGCCTTATATATATATACCATGGAGTGATGGATAATGTGGATATCCAGAACATAGCCTTAAGCCTAGAATATTTTTTAAGAAGTGTATATGGTGATTAATGAATGGTTAGACTTAAACCCTAAGCTATAGTTGGCCAGCCCTAATATGTACATAATTGGTACGATAGATAGGATGTTGGTGGAGTTCAAAGTTATAGTACATTAACATATCTTGATACACAACTAGGTGGATATAATACTCTAATATGACCTAATATGTAAAATTGAGCTTGGAATATCCACAATAACTACCACATTCTTCATTACATACACAAAATAGTTTAATAGGGTTAATATTACTAGGAAGAGTGTAATCATGCAAAACTAAGCAATGTGAGTTGAATAACGTTTGAACCATATATTATGTAAAGTTTGGATGTTTTACATAATCACGATGATTAAGGTTGTCCTTATCTAAATTAGTGACAAAATTCATGGGATTAATTAATTAATTAATTAAGTAGAATGTTAGATTTCATGCAAGATAACTTAATAAAACATTTTTATGTTATGATAATGTTGCTATGAGTTTAAATCATAATGTATATTAATGGAAATATATAATAATTAATATTAAGGTGAAAAGGAGAAACCCTAATTTATTGAAATTCTAAGAAGTTAATATCAAAATATTAATAAAAGGTTAGAATGAATTTTACATGATTGGTTTAGCTAGAATACCTATTTTTGAATTAATTTAAAAGTATAGCTAACCTAAATTAAATGAAACAATATACTAACAAACAATACATCCAATTATTATCCAAACTAGGTCCTAGTTGTTGATTTCCCTTAGTTTGTGTTGTCACGTGCCATTTTAATACCTCTCTCCCCCCACTAGACCCATGTCTGGGTGGAACTCTAGTAGGCGGAGGGTAGCATGCCTTCTTAGCCAAATATTCCAACATGAATCCCAACTAATTTGGATTATATAGACCATTCTTCTATTGTCTCCACATTCTCTCTTTTTCATGCTTCATAGTCATAATATATATCCAACATGTTCACGATGTTGTCCCAATCACAATGATCTCAAAATCAACTAGGTTGTGAGGTATGTGCCATTTTCTTGAATCTTGGACTCTCCCCCTCTCCATCTCTCACTCTACAAATACTCTCATCTAACCCAAGTCGTAGCTCCTATAACTAGTGAGCCCTTGAACACCAATACACCTTCTGATGTTCATCACACTCGATTTATGCACTTCTCTACCTATAAACCCCAAGCCCCTTTAACTCTTGTAACCACCACGAGTTTGAATACTTGGTGGAGATGTCTGGATGCACCACTGATCATATAGAGTCACTTGTAGGATCCTAGTAGAGCCCTAGAACTTGAGTTTAGGCCAATTTGAGGCAAACTTGTTGAATCTCCCTTTTCATGTCTCTCCCTATCTTTTCTGATCTTGCAACACAAGGTGGATTCTCTGGATGACATGTTTAATTTATCTCACACAATTTTCTTTGCCTAGGCTTTACAATCATTGTTGATGCTTTGACTTGGCTTCATTTGATTCCAAATATTGTCCCCTTTCCTCTCAATGGGTCAAGAATCTTGAAAGCTTTCTCTATGGATTTGTTCTCCTTACAACCAATATCTTAGGTTGCTGAGGTTGATGAATCCATGAGAAGTGAATGTGGGTTACTCCATGAGGTAAAAGACTATTTTTTGTAGGATTGACTCTTTCATGCAAGCTTCTAAGCATATGTGGTTGACTTGAGTTCATCACGGGATGAGAAGAATTTCTATATTATCATTTGTTGACTTTGTCCTTGATTTTGTTTATTCACGTCTTGCTTCTTGTGGGTCTTTTTGTCATTCCACCTCTTGTTTAGTTTTGAGATATTGGTAACCTAATATAATGACTTTCCAATGTTATACTTAATTATAAAACTTCATGTATATAACTCAGTTAAAACCCCTAGAAAAGAATAGAATGGGAAATAGATGAGAAAACTCATAAATGAAAAGCCCTATCCACATATAACACTAATAAAATGAAATTTTAATGACATATGATTCCAAGCATATAGTAATCCAATTTACTATGCACTTGTAAATCCTTTGTGATTGATTCTTTAAACTCTATACTCACAATGTTCAGATTTTCTTTCCCTTGATTCAAAGTACACAATTTCTATTACTTTTGGAAAGTTTATTTCTCTCTTGGAAGCATGCATAGTAGATAGGTTGGTTGGCCTAAATATTTATAAAATGTTAGCCTTCCTCTTTGAAAAGGTCACCAAAACTATTCAAAATAGTAACATACTGTTTAAACATCAAAAGGGCAGGCTAGTGCCCATCAGTTTAGTGAAATAATGCTTCCTTGAATCTGCACAGAGAGGATATGGGGTCCCTCAGTATACTGAGAAACACAATCCGTGTGTTGTCGTTCTCCATGGAGAACATATGTCTTTTCCAACAACATATACATTGATATGTGCTATGTATTTGAAAGTTTGAAGGACTAGTCTCCAAATTTGATGTTGAACCCTATCGATATTGAAATCCCTTATCCATTTTTTACTTGCCTACAATATTAATTCCTTGCATGTTCTCATAAAAAATTCTTACTCGTTTAGTTCCCAAACAATGATTTTGTACCGATCATTTTATTAACCCGTGTCTTTATTTTTATATGTATACACATTATATTCCCTAGGGGAATGCATGATCATACGAGATAATATTATCAAAGGAAAAATATAGCGAAGACCTGCAAGGAAGATGGCAAGAGATGCCCTCTCTTTGACTGAATATTATATTAATAAACAATATATATACTAGTACTTGATGTAAATGTTCCTTTCTCAAAACCTACATGTGCCCTAAGGATTTTTATGAATGCAATGATTTTTATTTAGTTCTAAAACAAAATATGTTAAAATTTGATCACCAAAGATCGGGTTTTTATATCCATTTGTTGAGAAGATAAGATCCTCTTGAATGGGAATGCCTATGTCGATCTGAAAGTACCTTGCGAGTTGGATCATGTCAAATTCCCTAAAGTGGAATGAGCTATCTGTATATGGGAGTTCTTTGCTCAAGAAAGATTTAAAATAATTTCCCAGAAGTTTTCAATCTAGCAGAGTAAGGGGCAAAAGTATTTGATGCAAGTTGGAGCTAAGGATCAATTAAAATTGGGGTTTTACGTGCTTCTCACTTCTTATCTTTTTCAGAGGTGCCCACAAGATCTCGACAAAGGAGATATCTTGTTAAGCAATCCACCTGATCTAGACACTTAGATAGGTGTGTTTGAAGTTTGAAGATCGTACGTCAGAGTTGTCTAACTATTTACATATAATTGATGGTCTTAATAGAAGATGATTTGACTTTCTATTGATCTTCTTCTTGTGCAAAAATGATTATGAAAAATATACATCATCTATTCTTTATTTGCTCATTTGCTTAGGCAATATAGGATATTTCTATATGTAGTGGCCTGCTATTAACTATGACTGTCAACCTTATCTTCATGTTAAAACTATAACTAGAAGAAAATATGATGTCAGCTTGACCATCCTCTATCACATATGGAAATGTAAGAACCAAGTCATTTTTGAGGATTTAGTTCCTTTCAAAAAAGGGCCTAAAATTTAGTTTATTTAGATTTTTCTTCTTTGTATAGTAAATATGTATAGTCCCTTCCCCCTTCTATATTTTAATTTTCTTTCTATTTGAACAAGGGAATGTATCAAGAGTGGTGTAGGATCCTACCCATATTCTTCCATTTCCAATAATGAGGTGAAGCACGCTTGGGTGACAAAAGGAAGAACTATGGGACAAGTAGGTTGTCATTTGGTGCTACTCATGCTGAGATCAATCGACTCTTCCAACAACTCCAAAAGAAACCCCTATCTACGATTTCCATCTTGCATGTATGATAAATAATTTAATGCCACACTATTCTGCATAAAATCACATAAATTTAAAATCAAACAACCAAAACATCCTCAAATACTAAAATCACCTTTAATGTAGAATTTTCAACATGTAAAATACTTAGACAATCACATGAACAAGTCACAAGGTGCCTGATAAATAATACATGCATTGACCAGGATAAGGTCTCACGGAACAAAATTTATTGAGAACTTATTAAAATTAAGGTTTCATCACACCAATTACTAAAAAGCACAACATTATAAGGCTGACTTGAAATCAACAATCAAATATCCACAACTATGGTTCTTAGAACATTAACCAATTAAATTAAAAAAGTAAGGACTTTTGAAATAGAAAAATATCCAAGGAATAAAATTTGTTAAGCATCTATCAACACTATTTAAAAGCATCAACAAAAAACCTGAGAACTAGGGCTTTACATGCCTATTTAATCAACAGTTCAGACTTGTCGTCACAAACATACATATTAGCACCAATGGTACAATCCAATATTGTGTTCATCAACATATACATATAGATTTAATAGTTAGATACATGTCATTAAGGCTCAAGAATGTTGACAATATATTTGAAACAACTTCCTCGGTTACACAAAAAGAATCATTAGTCTTCTCCAGGAGATAATCTTATTCTAGTTATGAACCTCTTCCCAACTTCAACCATGGTTTGTTCTTCTATTTTCTATTGATCTTGTCACTCTATTTATGTTGTTCTTAGTTTAACTATTTTTCTTGTAACTCTATTTCTTTGTGGTTGTAAGATTGGCCTAGGACCGATTTCTGTCGGAGCAACCAATTTGTGTTCCTCTTTGATTGCATTGTCAATGATGACATCTTTTCGAGACATTCTTCCTTTCTTGCGCTTGAGATTCAAGACAAAGGCCTCCCGAGACTTCAAGAGTTTCACAACGATTTCCAAGAAGAAAATTATCATGGAACCCCATATTAATCTCCTGAAGACCGTGACTCATATACATAAATTTGTGTGACATTTTAGCTACCGACTTTCCTTTCACCATATGATACATTTATAATATGGATAAAAATTTAAGCTAATATTTCCCACAATACTGTCTCAAGCCTAAGCCGTAGAAACTCTAAATAGTCTCACCTAATTGATTACACTTGAGCAAAATCATACAAGGTGCATATCGAAATATTCGTAGATTATGAGCAAGCTTAAATTATTATATGATGGATACAACATTATTATACAAAACAAGGGCGGATAAGTATATAACTTTGGCAGCTAATTAACAGTAATATGAGCCTGAATAAGCAAGAATATGAATATGAATATGAAGAGAAAGATAATCATGGAAGGGTGCAACGAGGAATATAAAGATACCATCACAAGACAAGCATAAGCTTCACTGGTTTCGTAAGACAGCAAATCACCTCGCACAGTCGCACTACTCTCATATTACCCGTATTATAATAACGCTTGAAACGATGAACCCCGTTCTTCTGGTGCGCTGGGCTATCTGCATTCTTGTGGATCTCCGTTTTTGGATAAGTTTGAGCATCAATTATTAGATGTCAATCCACCCCACCTACCTTTTGATGGCTGTTCTTGTCCGCTTGGCAGTCAACCGCGCCTTTCTTTGAGACATCTATGGAGGCACAGACAATATCAAACCTCGCTAGTTGTTAGAGAGAGAGAGAGAGCCAAAGAAACTTCGTGAGAACTTCTGCCTAACTCTGACCATCATGAGTTCTTGAGTAAGATACAATCAGTGGTTTTTGTGAGCTTCTAAGGTTGCCAACTGTACCTTGCAAGAGCATGCAATATTGGATCTTTTCCAGGCGCGGTCAAACTGAACAGGTCAATGCCCGGCCCTCGCTCGTGTCTAGTACTGGCTGCAGGGGTGAGTTGCCAATATTATATCCTCGATTCCTTCTATAAGACGGCCAAGATGGAGGCCTGTCCATGTAGGGAGGATTCTTCAGCTAATCCATAAGGAGAAATGTCCATGGCCAGAAGATGCATCGAGGGGAAGCTATCAGTCGTAGTCGTCGCCTCGCTTCTCCTTCTGGTGCTGCCTTCCGTGACTTCGGCTGCACAATCATGTAAGACGGCTCCTTCGTCCTTCCTCTGTTTTTCAGAGCCTAAAAACTCTTTGGCTTCTTACTCTCTTCATTAGCTGCACTTAATCATTGTTCATCCTGTCATCTATCCACACAGGCATCCCCGCAGACTTCTTACAATCGGGCCATGTCCACCAGGGCCTGCTCCGCCAATCCAGGACAGTGTCTGCTCCGCCAATCCCGGGGTTAGCAGGTCCTTCACTGCCAATCCAGGGCCTGGTAGCATTTGTGTTCCACTGATGTCGTACAACATCAACACGAAAGCCTTTTGCTTTTAGCTTCGGAATGCACTGTAGTAGAAACGGAATGCTGGGTAACAGAAAAGGCGAGAGATGATGTATGCGCGAGGAAATCCCGTGGCCGATAACCAAACATAGATTGGGTAGATTTTTTTTTTCTCTAACCAAACATAGATTGGGTAGATAGATGGATGGATAAAGAGATTTTGCTGTAACTAATTCCCTAGGCCGCAGCTACCGGCAAAATAGAAGAGATTTTGCTGTAACTAATTCCCTAGGCCGCAGCTACCGGCAAAATAGAAGAGATTTTGCTGTAACTAATTCCCTAGGCCGCAGCTACCGGCAAAATACTAAATCGCTAGAAGGAGGGCTTGAACCTCCGACCTTGTGGTTAACAGCCACACGCTCTAACCAACTGAGCTATTCCAGCTTTGCGATTGCAGTATTTACTTTATTTAATATCATACGTAGCGCAAACATATAATATAAACACAATAACTTACAGCTAACAAAAAGTCCCAAAAAGAGCACCATGATGCGCTTCTGATCTTTTCACTTTTTTTTTTCTTGAGATACTCGAACGTATCATGTCTTCCAGTTTCATCACGTTTTAAAAAAAAATGATTCATACATATAACAAATAATCTTTGTTGAGTTTGTTTCATCTACTCCATGATCGTAGCAAACGAGAATTTTATTGTTTCCCATTACAATAAAGGATCAACAAAGACGATACTACCTTATGAGAAAGTATGTTGTTATCAATGAAGAGAAGAGAGAAATGCAAGGTAACCTTAAGGGGCAACATGATTTATGATGACCCCCCAAGGATGCAAAGTATTCATTATGCAAATTTTCATGCCGAACACTTTAGGGACTATCTATTGATGCACAAGTAGTAACGATGGCGTCGACCTCCTTGCTCCTCGCCTTCATAGACCTATGGTGATCACAGAGAGAAGGAATGGATCGAGAATGAAGAGAAATGGGGGAAAGGAGTCAGAATCCGGGAGAAAGATGATGATAGAAAAGAGAGTCTTAGAAGAGGGATCTATTATTCAAATCTCAGTCAAATGATCAATGCAATTTGATACCTTCTAGGTGGGGTGGGGTGGGTGTATACACACCTCCCTCGTCTACCACTGTCCGGCTAGCCACTTGGGCTTGTTGATCCATCTCACACAAGCTACAAAGTAACTATCTAACTACTCTTGTTTATCGTTATAACTAACTAACTACCAGACTCCTTGGCACTCACGTGCAAGTAGTTATCCAATTATTGAGCCATGTCTAGTAACCTCTTGCCACATTAGCACATGACAACTGTCTGGAAGCGTTATCTAATTTACTAAGGGGGAGAATGCTCAACCTCTAAACCCATCATGTAAAAGGAGGTCCCAAGGAAATAGACACGTCATTAAAGATGGAATAAATTGGTTGTGGGCAATGTATCCTAGTACTACCAAATCAACCAAGCAATGACAAAGAGAAAACCCATGCTTTATGTTGTAAAAACACCCCTTCTATCAAAATAAGAAACAAAATGTCCATATTATAAAACTTTGTAGAAGAAAGAAAGTGAAAGAAGATACACACCCTTAGGATTTCTAAGGGCATAAAAAGGAAAAAGGAACTAGAAAAAAACCATACATATACGTCATATACATAAGCTCTATAAGAAGCTAATGAAAAAAAGCTAATTGATATAAAGACAAAGCTTCATAGGAATTTCTTATTCATGCATGTTCATATATATACCATGAACCTTTTAGGTCGTATAATATCGAAAACCCAATTAACCCATTTAGTAACCTAGTTTTATTCTTTGAAAACAAAGGCAAACATCTTTCAACTTATTTTTTTTATTTTTCCATTGGAGTAAATTTGAACAAAACCTTTGTTCCATTTGTTTGAAGTCCACATATGTAGTTATCAAGTACGCATGATTTCTATTTTTAGAAGTACTCCACTCCAAGTTGCTGATTATTTCATTGAACCTAGCATGTGCTCCTTTACCCATCTTCAAGATAACAGTAATATTCAATTCTTTGTGTCATACCCTGTCCAAAAATGTGTTTGACATATATCCATGGTAGTGAAACTTAGTTTGGCGGTTCACATGGAAAATAAATAACAGACGTGTTTGGAGTTGCCACCACATGTTATATTAAAAATGAGAAAAATAGATAGGAGGTCCTTCTTCACCTTCATCTATGGGAGCACTCTAGGTACAGGGAGACAAATGCTATGGAATCGTCTCCTTCACTTAAGCATCACATGCAATGCACCATGGGTAGTTGTGAGGGATTTCAATGTCAATCTTCTACCACATGATAAGACAGGGGGTAAGATTTTGGATTCAACCAGTTGTAGGGAGTTTGCATCAACAATGGTGGAATGCAATTTGGTGGATCTTGGAGCCAATGGTCCCTAAATGACTTTCAAAAGAGGACTATTACAAATGAGGATGGATAGAGAGGCATGCAACCAATAGTGGTTGGAATGTTTTAATCAAGATATTGTGGAAGTTATTGAACGAATCAAATCATACCACACCCCAATTCTCATCAGTGTGACACCAGAAACCACAAAGTTTGTGAGAAGACCATGAACCATGGCTCACTGGCAATAACACAAGGACTTTCCTCCTCTCATCATATCCATCTGGAGATCGAATGAAGGATATATGGGTAAAACCAAAAATTTCATGAGAGAAGCTATGAGGTGGGATACATATACTAGGAAAGAGAGATGTCAAAAGAATAAATCCTTAATGGTGATGTTGTACCTTGCTTAGATACAACTTGCGGAACACCCCCAAAAGTGGAGAACATGGTAGTTGATTTGCAAGATGAGGTGTTTGAGATCATGCAACTCTAGGAGAAAAATAGAGGCAAAAATCCCACTATGAATGGCTCAAATCGGGAGATGGTAACAACAAATTCTTTCATACTTTGGTCAAAGCTACAAGATGGCATAGAACGATTACAATACTTTAGAATAGAGATGAAGAATGGATCGAGGATAAAGGCAAGCTCGCAATGATGGTGAAGTCTTTCTTTGACAACCTCCTTATGGACCCGACACTTGGGGCTAGAGTTCAAAGAGAAGCTATATATGTAGGGGGGTTTTCACCTCTACAGACTCATCAATATATTGTACTTTCCAAGATTCTGAAGGAGGAGAAAACCAAAACCAAACTATTTACAATGTCACCTCTAAAGGTCCCTGGCCTCGATGGGATTGACGTCAGCTTCCTTCAAACTAACTGGAACATCATTAAGAATGGTCTCATTTCTTTCGTGAAAGAACCATTCAATGGAGTCCTTATAGAGCCTGTGGCCACAAACTCCACCATAGTGAGAACAAGAATTTGAGCAGATGCAACTATCTTAGACCTATCTCCCTCAACAGTGCATGCATGAAAGTTATATCCAAGCGATTGTAAATAGGATAAAACCATTCCTTCAGGAGTGCATTTCACCTACTCAAATGTGCTTTATTCTAGGACAAAGTCTCCATGACAATGCTCTTTTGTTGCAATAAATTGCACACTCTATGGAAAAGATGAAGTCAAGAAAACATACCATGGTGATCAAGGTGGATATATATAAAGCATACAAAAAGTGAGATGGGATTTTATCCTCGATTAACTTAAGAGAACTCACATCCCCCAGAACCTCATTAGCATCACTATGAAGATCATCACATCAGGAGCAGCTTCGATCATATGGAATGGGAATCAACTGGACCCATTTTGACCATCTATGGGAGTCAAGCATGGTGACCCCTATCACTATATATTTTAGTAGTATGTATGGAGAGGTTTAGTCAAGCAATTCAAATTAAAGTGAACAATGGACATTGGAAACCAATTTCCTTTACCAATAGGAAAATCATGTTCTCTCTTTTATGTTTTATGGATGATCTGGTCTTATTTGGAGAAGCTTCAATCACTCAAGCATCATGCATCCAGAAGCGTCTCCTCTAATTTGGGGATGCCTCCGGCCAGGATAAGCACTAGATAATCATCCATATATTTCTTAAGGAGCACTCAGGGGGCAGCAAAAGAGCTATATACAAGAAAATGCAAATGAGACTGGTGGAGGACCTGGGCAAACATTGGGCATGCCAATGATCTACAAAATAAACTCTAAGGAGAAGTACTTGGATCTTGTGAACAGATTCCATGCAAAGGTTAACAACTGGCTACTAGACATATTTTTTGTATCCGGATGAATAACCTTAGTCAAATCCGCTATTACGATGGCAACATATCACTTAATGCATTCAACCGTTTTACGTGTGTCTATGTGTGATAATGTGGACCAAATCAAACATAAATTCATATGGAGGGGGAATTTACAAGGCAAAGGGGGGTACATTTGGTTGCATGGGAGAAACTATCGACGCCTCAATTGAAAGGGGGTCTGAGAATCAGAGCTACAAGGGAAATAAATGAGGCTCTATTGATGAGGATAACTTGCAAGTTCTTGAGCCCAGAAAAGGCAATCTCGAAATCCATGTTGGAAGCTAACTATAAATCTATCGAGGGAAACAACAAAAATGATTCGATTATCTAGAGATACATCAAAGGATAATAAACTTTTGCAAAAGAAAAAATGGCGATAGCAGTGGGGAGCAGGGTGCACACAACAACCCAATATGATAGGTGGCTAAGGAGAGGTACCACACCGGTTTTAAAATTCCATTTATAGGTCCCATATGAACTAAAGGACCTCAAGCTGTAAGTGTGGTCACTAAGGAGGGAACATGGGATGTTGATTTCCTTAATTTGTATATGGAGGTTGTGACTGTACATACTATTTTTACAATGCCTATATGAAATCATGAGCTTGATGATGACATGATCTACTTGAAAAACCATACTCATGGCAGTTTCAAGGTAAAATAGATGTACGCTGATCTCATTGGGAACAAGATTAAAGAAAGTGAAGGTGATTGAACACAATATGTGTTGGTATATATGCCCATAGAGCCAATCACATGATGATTATAATGGGGCATCATATACTTGATTTGATAATGGTAAATGTATTTCTATCTATTATGTTTGTCTCAATCATGAGATGATTATACAAATATAACATGTCTAAAGAATGATGTTACCCAATGGCATATGTCTTCAAGTAGATGACCTGAACAATGAGATCATATGTATGATAAGACTACATACATTCTTGTTATTTCTATATTTGAATATTACTATGGAAGCAAAATAGATGACTAATAATACATAAGACTAAAGTGTTTGTTGGTTGATTATATAGTCTCATTAGTCATGATATATGATATCAAGTCAAGAACACAAGCACATGTTAGAGAATAGTGTATCAGACAGACCCACCTTGAGAGTGATACATAGATACCATGGGATGGTAGTCAGAATCAACTCTCACAGTGATAGTGGTGATTGTGATTCTTAGACCCAAAGTTACTACACTCATCACATGTTTTTCGATGTATTTATACACCATCCAACATGACCTTGAATAAGGGTTGTCATAATGGTGATGCTCGGGTGCATTGTGACACATGGGGATTGAGTAGTGTATTATAAAGCAGAAAGCAGGAGGCGTGCGGACAACACCCTGTAATCGATTAAGTGGTAGGCGGGCAATTAAGCAACAATTTTTGAAAAAGAAGGTTCCAAAATTTTATATATTTTTATACAATATTACATGTATGTGTATATAAAAATTTATTTCTAAGGAACTTTTATACATATCTAATCAACAAATCAGTAATTAACTATGTAATAATCAATACTTTACTACTAATCAATATTTCTAATCACTAAAATCAACAAGCAGATCAGTAATTGCAGATACTAACCACTAGTACCAATTAGTATTCATTGAAAGCAGTAAGGAAATTAATGTTACATGCTTACAGTAGTACTTTAAAAAAAGGTGGAAAAAAGCGGGTGAAGCGGGAAAAGTGGGTGATTTTCTTCAAACCTGTTAAGCGGGCGATTAGGGGCTGGATTAAGAGGCTGAGGGTTTTGGGCACTTAAGCGGCCGCCTGAAACACTTTTTAATACACCGGGATTGAGGGATTGAGTGTGGTTGATGTAGATGGGATTTATCCCTCCTACATGAGACTGATATCCATACCACTTGAAAAGCGAGATTGAGAAATGTATGGCCATACTCATGTGACTCAATATGTGATATGTGAACTCATATGCATCTCAGACAGTCTGCTCTTAGTTCAAGGAACATAGATTGAACATTGAGAGGATGAAGATTCCATGCCTCAAGTTCAATCTGAATATTAGAAACAAAGGAACTATATGATCACTGTAAAACTAATCACATATTATAGGTTGAAGTTGTTCTTCAACTTTTCAAATTACTTGGGTAGCAATTATGTGTTGCTAGATATCGCTTATTGCTTGTCATGTTATAAATTAGTTATGAACATTCATTGCCAACGTAACTTGGGATCTATAGGGTCACAAGAACAAGATGCACTTAGAATATGAGTTTATTCATGATTGGTGTTTAACTTGATTACTAAAGTTTTTAGGTATTTGATTAAACAACTGAGGTTGATAATTGACTGACTGGACTGTGAAATGACTGGTTCAAGTGTTGAACTGATTGATTCAAGTGTCAGGTCAATTCAAATAATATTGACTGAATATTGCCTGGGCTAGACAACTGAAACGACCATTTTACATGTAAAATGACCATTTCACATATGAAACGACCATTTTATGATATGAAACGACCGTTTCAAGATATGAAGTGACCATTTCAAAGGTGAAATGACCGGTTCATTATCTGGATTATCCGATTCAATGATCAATTCGATTAGATCAAGGATTGATGTTAATGTCATGATTGTGCATGAATCAAATATTGGATGCTAGTATGTTTGAAAATAGGAAAGCATATGATCCAACCAGTTCAAGAGTTGAACTGACTGGTTCAACAGTGAATCGACTGGGTTCACCATTTGTAGCTTCCAAAAATTTTATGAAATTTCATCTCTTCGACTCCCAAATCAAAGCAAGTCTATCACTGGAACATCATGCTGTCAGTGGTATATTGCAAATTTTGGAACGATAGAAACCTACACATATTCAAGAAAGCTAGGCCTAAACCTAAAGACATGGTTAGAGACATCAAGGATATAGAGATGGATATCAAAATGGCCTTTCAACTTAAACTATCACGGAGTGGATATATTGATCAAAATTAGATAACTACCTAAACAGCACCGATGGGGAGTACGATTCATATTTCTGTGGACATCGCCACAAGACTAGAACTCAATATGCAAAGAACCAACTATATTGTTAGAAACTTAAGTGGGGACTGGGTAGAGGGAGGAGCTATCAAGCATCTAGGACATGGCCCCCTATAGTGAGAACTCCTTGCAATTCTTAGAGGCATTCAAGTGGCTCATAGAGGCAATTGGTTGCAATGTGAACTGTGCACATATTTTGAACTATCAGTTATGTTCCTGGCTGATCAATGAAGATGCCTCTACAAATATATTCATATGGTGAAAATAATTCATCTTGTCAAGAACATCACCAAGTCAGTTACGATCTTGAAGATAAGAAGGGAAGCATATGCATTGGCCAACAAGATGCCGAAATGGTGCCTCAAATTACCTGGAGAAGCCATGCTCAGAACCACCTATCCGGTGGAGTTGAAAACCACCCTTGATAAAAATATGACTCAATTTTTTACCATGTATTATCTAGCCAAAAAAGTGAGAAAAATAGAACAAAGCATTGTGAATCCATGGTGGAAAGTCAATCTGGCTATTGAGCCGGATATATAAAAAGAACAAAACTCAAAAATCCAATTTGGTGATATTATTACAAGTGGGGGAGGATTAGCACCCCCATCTTGCCTAATAAATTGGCATTTAATAATTTCAAAGAATTTTGAAAGAAGCAATGATTTTAGATTGGATTAAAGAAAACAAAAGAAGACAAAAAAGTGGCTAAAATATGTTTTTATTGTTGGTAGACTTTTCGAAGTGGAGATGTCGACGACCTTCACATCATAGCCCCAAAGGTCCTAAACTTTAGGTAAGTTGGGGTCCTAATTGCCTCAGGACCTCCCACAACAGAGATCCCTCATGGGAGGTTATGACCAATGCGTAGGAAGTTTTAGAGAATGATAAGAAGAGTTGAATTAAAGAAAAACTTAATCTTTCTTAAGATAAAATGAGCATAGATATGCAAAAATATCATATAAGTAGTTACAAATAGTTAGAACATTTAAGAGAAGTTAAAGCAACAATTAAGAGCATGGTCAAATTTCCATTTTCATAGCCTAACGACATTCAGAGGCTGGTGGTACCATAGGAAGGATCCTCTGATCATGAGTAAAGTAGAAAATAAATGATGAAGGTAGTTCATTCTCTGTCTTTAAGAGAGTCGAAAAGGCCTAGAATATGGTGGATATGGGGGTATTTATAGGATGGATTAGGGTTTGGATTTCTAGACAAAAACCTTGTGGAAAAGGTGGTGCATCACCATGATGCATCACAAATTGTTGCACAGTGATCGATGAGATCCACCACATTTCACTGAAAGATTGCTCTTATCTGCCGGGTGGTGCAGGGCAATTAATGCAACTTGTTTCTTGATTTTCTAGTTATTCTAGGAATGTTCTGGAGAAAATTATGGAAAACTACAGATTTTGATTAAATGAAAGAGAGAAATAAAATCAATTAAAAAGTCATGGGGGAAGGGAATATTTTTTCCGGGATAATTGAAGTAGGAAATTTATGAAAAAGTTTTATAGAAAAGAAAAATTGATGAGGAAATTGCACTTTTAGTCAGAAAAAGAAGATCTCTAACTAGGAAGTCTCAAACTGGGTACAAGTGAACAAAATGAACGAATTAACGGGATCCCAAAACCACCATCCACCCGACCTAATTCATGATAAGACCACCAACTTCCTAGCAAGATGCCTACTGAACGTGGGTGCGATCGTCATTCCCCACTACCACTAATAGAAGTAGAAGTCAGTCAAAATGACATATCCCGAATTCAATAGCTTATGTCCCTCTCCTATCTTTTTATGAGGGGAGGACGTCACCGTGATCATGTATCCACATGCATCCTAAAAGTTGGCAGAATGTGGCAGGTGGAAAATGCAAAAAATGGATAAATGAGAAAAAATTATAAACTATAAAATATATGTGGAATGTGGAGTGGAATCCATCATTAGCTAGAGAGTTACCATTACTTATAGATATCTGAGCAAAAATAGAGTTTTAAGAGGTTGTCCATCTCAAGGCAAGGTTCAAGATAAGAGTGAGAACCGCAGGCTTGAGCTAAGTCTAATCCTCCTTTTTGGTCATGAAAGGCCAAAAAAGTAACACTCATCAATGATGTTATGAAAAACCTGGTAGAGAGTGGAAATCATAGGTAATATCTTTTATTTTATGGATGATACAATGAAATTGTCATTCATAAATAAAATAAGATTGGGTATGAATGATTTATCTAGAATAAAGGTAGCCTCCAAGGCATGTTACCCATGTTTGACCACTCATGCATTCCCTCGGTGCTGATAAACCATCTAAATTTCATCTGCGGTGAGATCGTCTCATGTCATCATTCCAATTCTTACATTAACATGATTAATTCTCTCTCTAACTCATGCCTTAGTGAGAAAATGATGGATATGCAAAAGTAAAGAGGTTTTGTGGCTTGTTAGAAGTCGTTAAAATCAAGAGTTTATGATCATTGGTAATCATGACAACTGCTTAACTATGAAAAGATCTTAAAAAGTAATTATTTGTCTTCTTCCTCCTATGCATTTTAGTTTTTTAAAGAGGACCAATTCAAAGTTAGGACCAAACCCCTAAAAAAGGAAAAATGTGATGATTTTATCTATCTAGGATAGGACTTTGTTCTATCGAAAGTAGAAATTGGGTTTTAGACAAATTCCCATATTTAAGGTGACCTTCTTGTCCAAGAACTGTATTGTTTATTTTTTTTCACTCTAAAGCATTGGTAATCCTTTGAAAGAATCTAAGGCTAGGCACTGGGTGATAATCCATTAAAAAGGTGGTCTCTAGGATGTGTCCATGCACTACTTCATCATCCATTACCCTAGATCGTTGAGGAACGGTTATCCTTGACTTTCTAGTTCTCACCTAGTTTTTATGTGATTACCAAATTATATGGAAGTTAAGGTTCCAAAATTTATTTATTGCATCATGATTTGGGTATCATGAAAAGGTTTTGAAATGTGAACAATGATTTGGATCAATTTTTAGGGTATGAGTCAAGACTGTCAAAAGATTTGGTAAATCAAGAACAAGATTGGTTCATTTTATGTCATGATCTGCGATTGTCAAAAGATATGAAAATAGGTATAAAGCTCTTCTAGTTTTAGGACTTGGTCTAGTATTGTAGAAAGATTCAAAAATTAAGCATGGTTGATTTATTTTTAGGTTATGAACCAAGACCATCAAAAGATTCACAATTAGAAATTAGTCTAGTTTAAGGTCATAGCCTAGGATCATCAAAACTTTTATAGTAGATGAAGGTTCAAATTGGTTCCAGTAGACCATGAGCCAAGACCATCAAAGGAGTTCAGTAGGAATTAAGCTACAACTTGGTTATATTTTAGGTCATGATCTAGAACCATTTGGATATGAGATTGAACTTTGAAAATGTCAACGAATTATCCCTCCTATATAATAGAGAAATTTTTAAACTTTGATATAAGATATTGAATCCTCATACTTTTACAATTATATATATATATAATTTATATTTTCTATGATTTAGTATGATTTGTTTTTTTTGGAAAATTTGTTGAAAAATCTAGGGCCCTATTTGTAACTTTTGGAAAAATAAAATTTTGATTAAGAAGGGGAATGAGAGGGGGCCAAAATCCTCTCATTTCTCTCACTTATGTGTAGCAATGGCGGTGGAGAGATCAACTCTAGTAATCAAAGACATGCTCGACAAGGAGAGAGAAACCACTAAGATACATCACGTCAATCTCTAGTTGTGGTCCTGCTGATTGTAGCGTTACATGAGCATGCCCAATTTATGTTGGGTGTGGTTGTCTTCTAGCAGTGGCGGCACTCCAGATTGTCTGTTCTGGTGGAGTTTTAGGACTTTTTATTTTTTTTATCCCCATAGAGGTATCATGTTCATCTCTGGGTTTTATTTTGGCCATTTTTGCCCTTGGTGAGAAATCTAGATTTTGGCTTTCCCAGTATTCTTTGTGGTCTGGAGGTTGAAGATGACTTGAACGTGCATTTTGACCCGCATTTGGCTATTTTTGCTATTTTCACATATTTTTCAATCTTGGTGCCAGTTGAGCCAATTCCAATTGTTGTGTAAAACTTATGTTATTGTAGTTGTGAATTTGTAGATGGCAGTTCGTAATTGGTGCAAAGAGGAACAACACATCTATGTAAAAGATACAGGTGATGACATTGAGACCAATGCATATCCACAATATGTAATGCTACATTAGCTTGTTGAATTCATATTTACATCTAAAGATTTTGATCTTGACTTGCTATGGGCAGGCATCACACTAGTCCAAGTAGGATTGTGGGAGACATACTCCCCAACGTGAGGTTTTTGTATCGTCCAAGCATGTTGTGGATGAATATCCATTATAGAGGTTGTCGAGCGAGCAATGACGTATAAATTGGAAACCTCTTCTCTTGTTATTTTCCTTTGTTTGCTGAACTTGAATCAGGTTGTCACTTTGTGACAATTTTTGAATTTGTTTTTTACTCCATCTTTTAGTATCTTAGGTTTTTGAATGTATATCTGTGGACCCTTTAAAGTGATCTAGGGACGTTGTATTTGGACTAATTTGCTGAGGAGTTAGAGTTACCCGAGGAACCAACTTTGGTAGCATTTTTCATTGTATGTTTTTTGATAGGCACTATCTTATTCCCTTGATCAAGCACTTCCTCCCTGATACTAGCATTCTTCACTTTGCCTTTGGTGAGCTAGCCATCACCCGTAATGTGTTTATTCGGACCACTGGGTTAGGGGTTGGCATGATGCCTATATGTGCCTTGCCAGATAGATAGAAGTGGGGGCATGATTGCCTAGTTGGAATGAAGCTTGACAAAATTGGCATGTATTCTAGACATGAAGTCAAGTTCACTTGGCTGTAATCAACCTTCTTTTACAAGGGTGAGAGAGGAGGTGCTAGTGACCCATTGTAGAATATGTTTCCCTGAGGGTTCAAGGTATTTCCATTTGTGTTGATCACTAGGTTGCCTTTTTGGTAACACGAAAAGAAGGGAGAGATTGGTTGGTTTTCCTTCCTTCTTGACTTGGATGCAATTCCTTCTTTTGACTGGGATGGATGCATGTATGCCCACCAACTAACGAGCTTGAGTAGGTGTCTAGTGGGTGACTTCTCTGCTAAGGAAATGGTCCAGGCTAGAAAGAGTTGTAGAGGCATTGTAGGCTTGATCATGGTAACTTTTTTTTTGTTTTATTCTTGAAATTATAACGTGAATAGTTTTTATGATCTTTCTTTTGTAATTATGGGGCTAGGTGCACTTCTAGCTCCATAGACCTATTAATCTTAGCGATCTAGAGGGTTATCCACATGCTTCCCTCCATACATGTCTTCACTGAAATGGGTGTAGTAGTAAGGTGCAATATCGATAGTGGAGAGGGGAACTGGAGATCATGACCTTAGCCAAGGTATGATTAGTACTTTGATACAGTATGATCTTGTATGTATGTACTTTGGCTGAATTCATATTTGACTTGTTAATTCCCATGTTTGATTCATGATCTCTCCAGGTTTCAACATGGAAAAATAGTTACAATGTGTGTGGCCTACTTTGTAGCATTGTCTCTCAATTTTTCGAATCCAGTTAGAGTCACGCTTCGGGAGTGTCTTGTATGTGGGTGAGCATGTTGCTCACCCGTGCTCTAGTGGATAGTAGATACCCTTCGACCCTATACCTGGGTTGGTTCCTCTTAGTCTTAGGATTTGTTGGGCTGCTTCAGAGCTGATGTAGGGTCAAGTCACACACAC
The DNA here is from genome assembly GCA_963693085.1 of Alisma plantago-aquatica. Lineage (NCBI taxonomy): Eukaryota > Viridiplantae > Streptophyta > Magnoliopsida > Alismatales > Alismataceae > Alisma > Alisma plantago-aquatica. Next base: position 97,182,589 of record OY856409.1, read on the forward strand.
ATAGTACCTTGAGTGGTATTACACACAAGGTCAGCTGATATTTATTTATAGTAAGGCATATGATCATTTGTGATTCCCTCTAGTGGTAAGTGTTCACATTCAAATTTATCTTCATATAATCACAATGGGTTGACACAAGTTGTTTGCATGTGGTTGATTATGACTCCGATAAGGGGCATGATGATTATAGGTAGGAGTTTTCCCATTTCCCTCTACCTAAGGCATCTTGCCCTCTTAAGGATCCACCTTCTCCACTGATTGCTCCTCAAGGTCTCGAAAAAATTCTTGGGATGAGGTCACATCAGGACTTTGGCATTAGAGGTTTGTGTCACTTTCTAGGTGACTTTGGATGGACTTTGTCCTTATAGGAGGATAATGCGAGCATGAGTACGACTCTTTGGTTTGAGTATCCTACCAAGGTATAGTTAGTGTTTTGAATGGACCACATGAATAGTCATATTCCCCACAGGGGTTCCATTTCATGCCACATATTCGTCGTCAACGTGCATTGAAGTAGGTTGTTCTTGTCGTAGGGATGTTGTTTTGGTTGTGGAGGTTCCATAAACAGTTCCTCTTCAGGTCATAGGCATTCCACTAGTCTTGAGTTCACATGTGAGTGGGGAGTGCATGCCCTTTGGGTCGTATTCCACTATCATCAGACTTTGCCCAAACATTTGTTGGGGTCTAAAGAAGAAGTTGAAGATGCATTTAGCACTTCTTGCTCATTTCCCTTCATGTTTTTGTTTTCTTTTCTATAAGGGATAACATGTATTGGCAATGTTTGTATTTGTAAGAAATTTAAGATATTGAAATAAAAGTATGAGTTTGAGTCAAATTGTATTGCGAGGACTCATAATGTCTGATTAAATTAGATTTTAGAAATTTTGACTTTAGGATATCTTGATCAGCCTAAAGGATATCCTTGATATGTGTGCCATCTAAACTAGTAGATCACTTCAATCCACAAGGCATTGTGACAAAGTGTCCTTCTTCCCAGTGTCTGTGTTGAACGCCAATGTTGATGAGTGTGGAAGATTGCACCATTCCACAAGAAAAAAGGACAAAGAGTTCCCTATTTCTGGAATACATATCTATACTTTATGTTGGTAAACAACCCACCACTCTATAGTTCTTCAAAACTCATTCACACAGGAAGGATTCTCTTTACCGATACAACCTTAGGTTAGCCTACAACAGGTGGGAGGAGGGTGAAAAGTGTTAAGGCAGGTAGGTTGACGGGTCACGGAAGCGCATCTGCAATATGTTAGGGGATACCATTTCAAGTGTTTTGCACAGTAATGCAAATTGATCTTCTAATCACATTTATTAAATCATGTAAATAAGGTAGCTTGGCTTCATCTTTTTGCACCTCAATTCTTATAAGGTTTTGAGCCATGGGGGACTGGGTGATAAGTGAGATTTTTTTTCTTCTTGAGGCATCATCCCCTGAGTACGTCTCTTGTGTGTTGTTGTATTATAGATCTCTCTAATACGTAGGATGTTGAGTTAGAAATCTTTGGGTGACTCATCATCTTCTTCATCTGACTTATGTCCCTATTGTGAGAGAGTTGATGTCAGTGGTGATCCCATTCTGGGACCCTCTTAGTCACTCGTTCAATTTTCAGGGGATTTTTCTTTGACTTTTACTCTAGATGATGTGGGAAAGGTTGCCCGCCTTCCCCTGCATGATCACTGTCATGTTGTACCCAAGAAATTGAGTTGGGATGTAGAGGTGTCAAATTTCCTAGTCATGAAGAAGCCACGAGCTGCTCGATGTTTGACTTAAGATTGTCACTTTATTTAGACAACCTCTCTGTGGGATTCATTAAAGAGAAAAACATGATGTGGTGTTTCTTATTCAAACATGTCTCATTTGCGAGCATACACCTTGATCATCCTGGTTGAGCTATTCTTTGAAGAGACTGTTGTCCAAGTGATGACTGCTATATCTAGAATTGTGGCTACAATATGAAGGAAAGAAACAATTTCTCCTTGATATTCATTGAGTTATATGAGTGCTTTGATGAAGCACAACCGATTGGGAAGATGAGAGGGGCCTTCAAGGTCTTACATATTTATCTGGGAATGTGTATCTACCCTTTTAGGTTTGTGGAATCCTCCAATCCTTAGTATATTATTACAAAGGAGTACTTGTCAAAGCATATTCAAGTTGGTGAGACTTTACATCTGTGTGGCGATCTAGATCGATGGCCTGCTATCCTGTCATTAGTGGATGTACGTTGGGGATGGATGGAGTTTTATCTTTATAACTCAGAATATGGAGTTTCCATGCCCAAATTTCAGTGGTTTATCATCTTTTCTTAGATTTGAGCATTCTGCTACATACTACCCTATGTTGGTGTTGAGGCAGTTTAACTATTTCCAATGCACGTACCAGGATGAATCACTTCCATCATTCTTTCATAAAGTGATGACCAATTCTTGAAAAATTCATGAGATGGCAGCAAGGATGTGGTTGAACTGGAAGAAGCTGACCCACAACTTACTTCCTGTTGGTAGGGGCTACTCTCCCGAGTATCTAGAGTGGCTTGCATCATCACCTTCAGTGGTAGTAACATGTGATCCTTTAGGAGGATCAATATGATGTTCTATATAAAATTTTGATTCTTTGAATGTTTTCTTATTATTATATTTTTGTTTGTTTATTGGCATGAGGTGCAAAGTTGTTTTGTAAGAGATTTATATTGAAGTGTATATTCTTTTCCAGTTCATGATATGCAACACCAACTGTGCGTACTCCCTCCATGATATTTAAATTATGCATTTAGACCTAGGTCCTTATTTACTTTGAGGTGTATATCACTATGAGCATCCTTTTCATGATTAGGCGATCATAATCGATCTAGTCCTCCTACTTGTGCATTCTACGTGCCAAGGATAGTTGTAGGCTTAAGTGTTTTTAGAAAGAAAAGAACTTCTTTCAGATCCACCTCCTTTTCATCCACTTCCCTGAGTGAAACCAGAAGGTTAAAACCCCAAGACTTTTAAGCCACCACCCACCTTGTCTCTTAGTGATAAATGGTTCCTCCTTTCATATATTTGTAGCCCATTCTTCCATGAGGGGAGGAGATAGATCCAAGATCTACTAGTCCTAGATGTCATGCCAAGTGCCAAAGTCATGCCATGTAATGGGTGTAGAAATGGCAATTCTCTACCTAGTTGGGCCAAGGCACCAGGTGTTGGAGACACCGTGGTGGGATTCACTCCTGACACACCTTAGTGTAGTGATCCACCACAATCATGTATCTACCTAGTTAAAAGGCTAATATACAATTTTCTTGTGAGATGTCCACTCACTGTGGATCTTCTACATTGAAGTTTTGAATGGAAATTGATGCTCATGGTATTAGTATGATATCTTATAATTCCATAAGGGATGAATGTGGTTTTCCTAGTGAAGGTTTCCACTTCGTCACTCCCGGGTTAGTCTATGTGGAGATTGGTCTTGCTTACTTTTGACAGATGAGGTGTGAATAACTACAAGGAGTTTCATCTTCTATTTTAACCCTCCAGTCATCCCCCTTTTAGGTTAATCCTAATAGAAGTTAGCATTATGTGGAATTTACCTAGATATAGGCGTATGTAATCATTGACTATGAGGGTCAAATATAACGCACCTCTGCGGATCATAGTTTCATCAACACTCTTATGATAGTCATCATGGGATTTCCCCTTGCTTCTTCCACAACCATGAGCACTTTGAGGTACTTTGAGTTGGCCAATTTTAAGGATTTAATTTACGTTGGCAAACCATTGGGGTATCATGATAATGGCCATGGTCCTTCATTCCTAGGCCCAAGGTTCTACTTTGACCTTTCCACTTTTGGGTGCACGAGGGGACACACCTAGGTACTTAAGTAGATTTTAAGTGTATTTTAGAAGGGTGGGAGCTTTTGGATTTTTTACATGGTTCTTTTCTAGAAACTTGCAAATTTGCTTGTCAACAGTAGTAACAAGGCAAGAATTTGTGTGGTGAAAATGAATATCTCCATACATATCCTTCAAGCATAGGCCGCCTAGGTCATAGATGACATGGACGATGTAGGGACAATTCCATTTAGGGTTAAACTTTCCCCTGGATTCAACAATATGGATTACATGTAGTACCAGGTTACCCTTCTAGAAATTTCATGGATGAAACTTCTTGATGAAAACTTGAGTTGTCCTTGCTTGATAACATTTTGCATGATGCAAATATCTCATTTGTCATTCTTCAAGTGTTAAGGCAGTAGATACAATCTTGAAGCCACTTTGCCTCAAGAATGTTTGCTTCTTGTAATATGTTGAGCGAAGGGACTTAAACATGGATGAGAAAGACCTCCTCCATCCCATATATCGATGCATATGGAATAACACCCGTGGAAGTTCTAATAGAGTTCCTATAAGAGCAGAGGGATATTGGAAGTTCTCATTCCAGTTGGCATAGGATCTTACTGTCCTTTTCAATATCTTTACCAGGTTCTTGTTGGTGGCTTTTATGTCTCCATTCATCTAGGGTTGTTAAGGTGATGTTGAATGGTATTTGATCCCCAACGAACTCAAATACTCTTTGAGAGTCTTAGCTATGACGTATGTACCATTGTTGGATACGATCTCACACAGTATCCCATACCGACTTATGTTGTTCTTGAGAAACTTGATCACTTGTTGATGCAAATCATAGGTGGTAGACATGGCTTCTATCCACTTGTAAAGTAGTCTATTTAGACTAGGGTGAAGCAATTCCTATTTGATGCCTTAGGATTGATTTTCCCAAACATATGGATTCCTCAAGCATAGAATGGACAATACATGACCATGTTGTATAACTGATTAGTGAGTGCATGAATCAAGTCACCACGGTCCTAAAAACTCCACATATGTGAACATATTGGCATCGGTCTATTTCCATGGTGCTCGAGTAGTACCCCAAAAGTTGTATATTCTTTTCTGACATGATTTTGCTCATATGTGTATCACACAATCCTCCATGAAGGTTTCTACTTGTCTTTTTTGAACACATTGAAGGAGAGTTGGTTGTAAGATCTACAATACATGTGTTCTACCCAAGGGTATACTACACTTGTATGTTTCTTAAGCGCCTGTTATTCTCTTTGGGACAGATCATGAAGTATAAATTGACTTTCTAATATGCTTTGATATTGCGAAACCAAGCCTTTCCTTCATTATTGGTTATGCTTTCGATGACCATGCAATAGGCATGCTGAGAAAGTGTCTATTATTTAAGTGAGAAGGACTAGTCCCATTTGAAGTCAATTCAGGAACAGAGGGTGGTCAAATAATCGGTGAATGCATTGTTTTCTCTTCTGATGAAGTGAAAGGAGATGTGCTTGAAATCTCGAGCCAAAGAGCACATATATTCCTGATGTTTAACTAGGCTATTTTAGACATGAGATATCATGAGAAGGGTATCCCCACAGACGTGTAGGTGATGTACCCTTTGCTTTCTGGAAATCTGAAGTCCCAAGATGGAATCTTCATACTCAGTTATATTGTTGGTGGCGTTGAACTCCAAACATGTTGCTAATGGTAGTTGTTCCCCCTGGGACTCTAGAGGATCACTCCTATATTGGCTCTTTGTGATTGATCACCCCATCAAAGAAGATTGTCCACATATTAGTATTTTGGAGGGATAACCCCATAAGGTGTGCTGATCATCCCTATGTATTCATCTCAAAATTCATACTCATGTGCCACTTCTTATGGGAGCGGGAAATTTGCTAATTGGTCGACCAAAGCTTGTGCTTGACTAACTTCATGGGTATATATGTGATTTTATATTTTGACAGCATCACTTGCCATTTAGCACATTGTATAGTGAGGGTACAGTGATTACATGAATAGTGGAGCAGGTCATGTTGGATCAAGGGCTCTAGAGGGGGGTGAATAGAGCTTCACCAATCTCACAAAACAAATTAGACCACCAAATTATATTAAGTGCAGAAACTTAAACATTCATCCAATTTGAAGTCCTAACTATCATGCATAGCAAGGGTGAGAGACAAGGAAGAACATACACTTGGAAAAGTGGTTTAGAGTGGTTCCACCCTTCAAGCTTGAAGTGAGTCAGTCCACTACCTAGAGGTGGTTAGGCTCTAGGACTTTGCAATCTTGGTACTCTTATATTCCATCATAAGATTATAAGACAAAACCACATTCATCCAAGGGATTAGTACCTCAAGCAAGGATCTTCAACCTATAGAAGGAGCTTAGCCACTTGAACCATGGAGTCTTTAGCCATCCACATGGACTTACCCACTCCTTCTTCAAGTATTTGATCTTGAAGGAATTACCTATCCTTCTTGAGCGTCCGCCTTGCCTATCTCCTTCACTTGGAGATCTGGAACACCGTGCTTTCTTCAACCTTGAAGAACATCAACTCCTTCTCCTTCACTCGGAGAAGATCTTCATCCTTTTCTTCGATAGGAAAGGGGGTAGGAAGATGGAGGTGGAGAGCTTTACATCAATACAGGGAGTAGCTCTCATACAAGGGAACCTATCTCACTCATACACATGAATTTGACTTGAAGGTAGAGAGAGAAAGGGGTTCAAAAGGTTAAAACACTCTCAACTAAGCTAGGACCAAGCATGTAGTGAATGAGCAACCTTGGAATGAACTCTAAGAGGTCCTATTTATAGCTGAGGGTGTCCCTTTAAGTTGTGGGACACTTAGGGCAGAAATATAACCGTTTTTGCTTAAAGCAACGACTCTATTTTCGATCAAATAACACACCAGAGGTCACAATCACTTTTTTAGAAAATTCCATACAGTGCAATTGGTCGAGTTTCAATAAAGATAACTCGACCGATAGGGTAAAAGACAAACCCAAATTTCAAACCATCAATCGAGTTTGTCCTGGGGAAACTCGACCGACCAATGAAAGTTGTGTTTGGTCAGTAACCCCATCGGTCGAGTTCTGTGAAAACACAACTCGATCAATGCACTCTTCAAAGAATTGATCCAAGAGGATCGATCGAGATTGGAACTCGACCTATTTACTGCATGTGATCAATTTTCTAAAGTGCATCAAAAGTGATTAAAACTTGGTGTTAAGGGTCCCAATCAATTTTCTCATCTTAGTTACAAGCCAATACATCAATACAAGTGATTACAAAAATCTTCTAAGGTCGTTTACATGGATTTCCAAAATTAAGCACTTGTATAGCTTTTGACTTAAACTTGAGCAAAATTAGGGCTTTTGATTTTTGATCCTTTTCATGTACCTAACACCTGAAATCAATCTTGAATACACATATTAGATACATATGAATGGAATGGTTAAGTCATTATCAAAATATGGACGATGTATAACCTCTAGGTCAACATTCTCCCCCTTTTTGACAATGACAAACCATTCCTCAAGCATATTGAAAAGGATATAGAAATTATACCTTTGCCTTGTGAATTAACGGGATTCAAGATGTGAACAATGTGAATTGCTCCCCCTCAATCTATGCTTCCTCTAACCTGCATAGTTAGTCTATCTACACAAAGCAATAATAGCATACATGTACTATATGGGCCTTTGCAAGTCACAAGATAAACCATTGAATGAACAAGAAAAGGATCTCATAAGCAATAAACAATAGTATGACAACTAATAACAATATGATTGAGTTTCAAGACATTGAAATTTCTCTCCCCCTTTTGACATTATCAAAAAGTGTGTGTGGGGGGGGTTAGAAGAGCATATATCCAGGTCTTCTCCAAAACGCAATCAAGCAGATAATCATACATGCAATCTCATACCATATGGCAAACAAAGACAAGAGAAACATACAATCTCAGTCATAATCAAAATATGGTGAAAATATGGCACCAACTCATAAGATATAACAGAGCAAAGAGCAATAGTGCACATCACATATATTACAACCCATAACATGTTCACATGAAAGCAACTACAAGCAAGAAGTGATGAAAAAATAGAAGATAAAAATAGTACATCTCAGATAATGTGCCCAGATGTTTCTTATACAAAATAGCCTAGAAAGATATATATGATCAGCATACTAGACTAAAAACTAACAAACAAGCTAGACATCTAGACTATCTATATTCACAACATCATCATCATCGACTCCAGGCTCGTAGTCCTCGTCTCCATCTGAAGGTGCAGCTGTAGTGCCTTCATCACCAGAATCAGCACCAAAACCATCACCATCATCAGAAGCATCCTCACCATCACCATCGTCGTCATCAACAACCTCAACATCATTAGCCTGGTCAGGCATCTCCTCATCTGTAGGAGGACCGAAACCACGACCGGGCCAACGAGCATTCTGCTCATCCCAAGTCATACCAAGAGCATAGAGCTCATTGGCATGAGAAAAGGATGGAGCAGAATTGCAAAGACTGGCAAGCAGGGTGGCTAAGGGGCCAGCATGCAGCAGTAGATAGGCGGGAGCAGAACCACTAGCAGCGAAAGGTGGAGGAGCAACAGCAGCGGAAGGCTCGGGAGTAGGATAGTAATGATTGTATGCATATGAAGCATAATCACTACCGGGGAAAGGCTGGTAGGTGGGGTAGGGGTGTGCACAATATATGTTCATGGTAGACATGATGGAACATAGATCCTGATACATGTGCTCCTGGACCTATTGGTTGTATGCTTGTTGGTGCATCATGTAGCCCATAAGGGTTTCATTGGATACATGGAACGAAGCACGACTAGGTCGAGGAGGAGGCTGAGGAGGTGGAGCTCGGGAGAGGAGGCAGGGGCTGCAGAGGCAGAGGCATATGGAGAAGCACTAGGGGTGGTAGAGGCAAACACAGACACAAACTTCTGAATTGTGGTTTCACTGATATATACACCCTTCCTGGCTAACTTGTAATGAAAGTTAGAAAAGAGTGATTTCTCAGTAGCAAATTGAAACAAACCACAGATAAGGGCTGGGTACAGGGGATGGGTGCCTTGGGTGTTCTTACTGGTGTCAAAGCAAATCATGTGGTGTAGAATGTATCTGGCCCACTTGACACCGATATTCTCAAGGATCCAGTACATGATGACCGCAGTGTTCTCTGCAATATTCGTTTGGTTTTTCTTCAGATGGATGTTTTAGTTGATCACTAGGGCCAAGATGCACTTCCTCAGATTGAGGGAGGAGGAAGGTAGGGTTCTCTTCTTCTTATATGGAATGTCAAGTTTCTTCAAGTAGCGATGGATGTCAGGGAGAGTAAGTTCATTCTGCTTGTAGAAACCTTTGGGATCTAAAAGATCAAAGTACTCGCATAATCCTTGCGCCATGTATTGTTTTGCTCATCTCTAGAAAAGAAGACATTTAATATATCCTCAGAGATTTGAAAATTCTTACCGAAAATCATAGAAGTTAGGATTACTTGAGTATTCGGCAGGGGTATGAGGGTGTCGTAGTTCCAACGCAAGTTAGCGTAGAACTTGTGAACTACTTTTGTGCTTGTCATCGAATTGAAAAAGCAGTCATGCTTGACAGCCAAGGCGAAGAGGTGGTGAACAACTAGAAACCTAGCAACTTGGTCTATAACCGCTTGACGCCTAGGGTTAGGCTCAAACAAGGCGTGAAAAGGGAAATGACTCCTAGGAAGAAGGTCCTTATACCTATTAACAACCTCTATTGAGACAAAGGAGGTATCGTCGAAAGAAATCAAGCGATTAGATGAAGAAGATGAAGGAGCATTGCTAGGGGCATGTCATTTTCTCCTATGAGAGGTCATGGAGGCAAAAAATGAAGAGGAGAAACGAAGAAACACACCAAACAAACTGCAAAAACCATCCAAACACCACCAGGGAGCAACCGAGGAGGTCTAGGTCAACCTATCTAGGTAGGGAAAGGGATAGGATAGGGGAGGTTAGGGCAAGGGTAGAGAGCTTAGGGCTAGAAGAAGAGGAATCAGTCGGTTATTCTCTAGTTGAGAGGGAGAATAGTCAGCCGAACCAAACTTAAGTTGGCTTCAGCCCGCGGATCGGTCGAGTTCTGAGAGTCGGAAACTCGACCGATTAATCAATTTTAGAACAACTCTTGGCCACTGATCGGTCGAGTTTGTCCTAGGGAAACTCGACCGATGGTCAACCTGACCTAAAACCATCAAACTTAATTTCTAGCCATATGAATGCTAATTAAATTCATTTTTCAAGTCTATAATTCATTTTGAACATACTTAGGCACATATCACTCATCATTGGGTTCTATTTAGCGATAAAACCAAGAAATTTAAGAAAAACCCAAAAACAAATGAAACTAAGCATGTCAACAAGCAAATTTTAGCAATTTTAGGTAAGCAAGGTGAGTAAAGCATGAGCAAGACATATAGGATACAAACAACTAGATAGATAACATGTCAATATCATCCAAAGCAACAACGAGTAGTTTAAATCTAATGAAATTAAATTTCTCTCTAGCTAGAGGTATAGTGAAAATGTCCGCCAATTGATTTTCTGTGTCCACATACGTGATATAAATATACTTCTTGGAAATGTGATCACGAAGAAAATGATGGCGAACCTCTATATATTTAGCTCTACTATGCAATATAGGATTATAAGAAATATTGATTGCACTAGTATTATCACAAAAGATAGGAGAAGCATCAAAATGTATGTTAAAGTCTTAGAGCATTTGCTTCATCCATAGGACATGGGCACAACAACTCCCGGTTGCAATGTACTTAGCCTCGGTAGTTGATAATGCCACGGTGCTCTGTTTCTTAGAAAACCAAGACACCAAGCATGGTCCTAGAAGGAAGCAAGTGCCACTTGTGCACTTTCTATCAACTAAACAACCCGCGTAATCTACATCACTATATGCTATAAGAGTAAAGTCCCTTGACTTAGGGTACCATAGTCCAAAGTTTTGAGTTTTGTCTAAGTACCTCAAAATCCTCTTAACAACAATAAGATGCGATTTCCTAGGACTTGATTGAAAACTAGCACACATGCCAACACTAAACATAATGCCAGGTCTAGAGGTAGTTAAATAAAGTAAACTTCCAATCATACCTCTATAGAGCTTCTCATCTACCTTCTCACCTTCTTCATCTCTATCAAGTTTGGCGGTGTTGGACATGGGTGTATCCATCGACTTCATGTTCTCCATCTCAAAGTATTTGAGTAGCTCACTAGTGTACTTGCCTTAGTTGATGAAGTTTCCATCTTTGGTTTTCTTTATTTGGAAGTCGAGGAAGAAAGTCAACTCACCCATCGTGCTCATCTCGAACTCACTCTACATAAGAGAACTAAACTCCTTGCAAATATCAAGATCATTTCCACCAAATATGATACCATCAACATAGATTTGAATGATAAGAAAATTGCTAGAAGTGTGTTTTAGAAATAAAGTAGAATTGACTTTGCCCATGTCATAGCCATTGTCTAACAAAAAGTTATTTAATTTCTCATACCAAGCTCGAGGTGCTTGTTTGAGTCCATAGAGAGATTTTTGCAACAAATAAACGTGATTAGGTAGTTTGTCATTTTCAAAGCTCGGAGGTTGAGCAACAAATACTTCCTCCTCGATTGTACCATTCAAAATGCACTTTTAACATCCATTTGATATAGCAACAAATTTTTATAACTAGCAAATGCAAGTACCATTTTAATAGATTTAAGTCTAGCAATAGGAGCATAAGTTTCATCAAAATCAATACCTTCCTACTGATTGTAACCTTGTGCCACTAACCTTGCTTTGTTCCTTACCACTCTGCCTTTTTCATCAAGCTTGTTGCGGTAGACCCACTTGGTGCCAATGATTTTCCTGTCACTTGGTCTTGGCACTAGAGTCCACACAAGATTCTTCTCGAATAGCTCTAATTCCTCCTGCATGGCTAGGATCCACTTGTCATCTCCAAGAGCTTCTTTGATGTTCTTTGTCTCCAGTTGTGAGATGAAGGCACTGTCTACTTGCTCTTTGTTGTGGGAAGCTCGTGTCTTCACTCTCTTGAATGGGTTGCTAATGATTAGCTCTTTGGTATGATTCTTTGCAAAGTGAGGAGTGGGGTCCTTCTACTCTTCATCTTCTACTTCAACCACCTGCTTACCTTTGTTATCGATGCTGAGGTCTTTCAAGATAGGAACAAAGTCATCTGCAACATTATTATCAACAACATTCTTGCCAACAATAGGGTCAATTTCAATAAACTTGACATTAATAGATTCTTCAATTTTAGACAATTCAATATTGAAAACTTTATAAGCCTACTTATAGTGCTATAGCCTAGGAAGAAAGCCTTGTAAAATTTTGGATCAAACTTATCGAGAGAATCCTTTGTGTTGAAAATAAAATAAGGACATCTGAAAACATAAAAGAAGTCGATGGATGGCTTTCTACCACGCCATAACTCATAGGGGGGTTTCTTCAAAGAAGGATGCGTACAAACTCAGTTCTGCACAAAACAAGTGGTGCTAATGACTTCAACCCAAAACTTCTTAGGAATGTCATATTCAAGAAGCATGGTTCTAGCCATCTCCTATAGCGTCCTATTCTTTCTCTCTACTATCCCATTTTGTTGAGGTGTACGAGGAGAAGAGAAATTGTGCGAGTAACCATATTTTTCACAAAAATGCTCAAAAAGATCATTTTCAAACTCTCCCCCACGATCACTACAGATAGAAAAATTTTGGCAAGAAGCTTCATTTTCAACTCATTTACAAAAGCTCGAGAAAAAATCAAGAGTATTACTTTTACAAACGAGAAAGAAGGTCCAAGTATAGCGAGAGAAATCATCGACAACACAAGATAATACTTGGAACCACGAAGCATTTGAGTTCTCATAGGTCCGAATAGATCAATATGAAGAAGCTCAAGAGCTCTTTTGGTACTAAGGACTCCTTTAGATTTGAAGGAGGACTTGGTTTTCTTGCCTTGTGTATAAGGTTGGCATTCCTCATCTTTTTCAAAATCCAATTTGGGAAGTCCCCAAACCAATTCCTTTTTGTTCAATTTCTTCATTTGATGCATATTCACATGACCCAACCGGCGATGCCAAAGAGAAATATCATTTTTATCCACAACCAAGCATCTATGAAGTACGTGCTTTAGAGCATCAAACACAATAACATAAAGATTACCATTTCTAGTTCCCATTGTAGGTGAGGGAATCTAGAAGCAAACATTCTAAACAAGATATCCATTATCACAAAGTTGGCTTACACTTATCAAGTTGTGATGTAGGTCATCAACAAGAAACATATTTTTGATACTTAGCTCGTTGCCTACATCACCCTCACCTATTATCTTACCCTTTTTATTGTCCCTGAAGGTCACCGATCCTCCATTCTTTTTCATGAGTTTGTTGAAATGGCTAATTTCACCTGTCATATGTTTTGAGCAGCCACTATCTACAATCCACCTTTTTTTGACCTGCATGAAAGAAGGATGTCGGTAACCAATTCAAACTTTGGGATCCGGGGTTAGCTTGGGGGCCCATTTCATCTTTGGGTTGGTCCCCTTTGGCTTGTAAGGACAATAAGTAGAGTAATGATCATCACATTTACAATGAACACATACCATTGGGTTCTTAGAGCCGGAAGTCTTTCCATGGAAGATAGGAGGTTCCACACTCTTCTTCTTACCCTTACTCTTGTTCTTGTTCTTACCCTTGGGAGCAGTCCCATCATATCCTAAACCACTAGTACCAATTTGTTTGGTAGAGTGTTCTAGGATAGCATTAAGGGATTTCTTTCCCGTAAGAAACTTTTGCAAAGAAGCTCTTAACTTAGTATTATCATCACTAAGGTTAATGACAGTAGAGGATAAACTAGCAAGATCATCTCTAGCATGCAATAGGTCGACCTCTAAACAGAGGGCTTTAGTATGAAAAGAATCACGTTCTAAAGCCCTGCTAGCTACTTCATTACTTTGCAAAATAGGTCTAGATGATAGATCATTAACTTGAGCAAGCAACTTAGCATTTTTAGATTTAAGTAAAATAATTTCCTTTTGATAGGCTTGAATTTCTTGCTTTCTAGCTTCATCAATGAGATTAAGTTATACATTTTCAGTTTTAAGAACATCTATCTCATCTTGGCATCTTTGGTTATCTTCCTTAAGATCTGCAATAGTCTTAAGGTAGACACTATTCTCAACCTCTACTCCATTGTATTTGAGCTCAAGGTCAAGAAATTTCCCTTGCAAAGAATCTATGCTATCAAGGAGCAATTTTCCATTTTGATCAAGAATCTCAATTTTAGCATAAAGATCATCTATTATCTTGCCTAACCTTTTCTTTTTAGATTTGCATTTAGTAAAAGATGACCGGAAAGCATTAAGCATATCAATAAGAGTTTCCTTAGACAACTAATGCAAATTGACTTCACTTACCTCACTTACCTCACCTACATCTTCACTTGTAGAGGCCATGAGAGCAAGGTGGCATTCTCCATCTTCGGAGCTTGAAGAACTATAGGAAGACTCCTCCCAATATGTACGAGCTACATCTTTGCTTCTTCTTTCTTTCTTCTCCTTTCTCTTATATTTGCCTTCTCTCTTGTACTCCTTGTCCTTTTTGTGGCTGCTCTTATAATGGCTCTTCTTGGCCTTGGGGCAGTCACTCTTGTAATGGCCTTTTTGACCACATTCATAGAATCTAGGAGTTGATGAAGAAGGCTTTCCCTTCAAATGTTTGCCCTTGGAGTAGTTAGCTTCATGCTCATTTGGGCCTTCATCTTCACTTGAGGAAGGAGTAGGGGACTTGAGTGCAAGTTGTTTCCGCCGAACCATCTCTTCAATTTGAGCTTTGAAGGCTATGTCCTTGATCTTCTTGGACTCCTCTTCTCTCATTTCTTCTTCTTCTTGCTTATCAAGCCTTGATTCATGGGCTTGAAGGTTTCCAACCAGCTCCATGGTTGACAATTCACTAAGCTTGTACACTTCTTCAATGGATGTCACCTTGGGCTCCCATCTTTTTGGAAGAGATCTTAAGATCTTGGAGTTAATAGTGCCTTTATCCATCACACTACCAAGGGATGCCAATCCATTGATGATCACATTGAGCCTTGTATACATATCCACCACTCTTTCATTCATGCCCATCTTGAAGTTCTCAAGTAGACCACCAAGCATGTAGATCTTGGCTTCCTTCACTTATTCCGTTCCTTCATAGGTGACACATAACTTGTTCCAAATTTCATGTGTCGTGTCCCAAGAGGAGATCCGGTTGAACTCGGATGGGGTGAGGGCTGCATAGATGATGCTCACAACTTTGGCATTGAGTTGAGCTTGCTTCATTTGAGATTCCGTCCATGTAGAGATTTCCCCCTTTAGATCTTCATACTTTAGGTGCACCACCTTCCACATCTCATAGCTTACTCCTTGGAGATAGAACTGCATTCTTCTCTTCCAATAGAGGAAATTGGTGATTTCGAAGACCGGAGGTCGCATGGAGAAGCTTCCCTCCAGGTTGAGAGATCCAAGTGCTAAATCGCCCATCTTCTCCTACTCGTGGAAGTAGCTTGGAGAAGACCTGCTCTGATACCACTTGTTGGATTAAGGGCTCTAGGGGGGTGAATAGATCTTCACCAATCTCACAAAAAAATTAGACCATCAAATTATATTAAGTGTAGAAACTTAAACATTCGTCCAATTTGAAGTCCTAACTATCATGCATAGCAAGGGTGAGAGATAAGGAAGAACATACACATGGACAAGGTGGTTTAGAGTGGTTCCAGACTTCAAGCTTGAAGTGAGTCAGTCCACTAAGTCCACTACCTAGAGATGGTTAGACTCTAGGACTTTGCAATCTTGGTACTCTTATATTCCATCATAAGATTACAAGACAAAACCACATTCATCCAAGGGCTTAGTACCTCAAGTAAGGATCTTCAACCTATAGAAGGAGCTTATCCACTTGAACCATGGAGTCTTCAGCCATCAACATGGACTTACCCACTCCTTCTTTAAGTCTTTGGCCTTCAAGGAATTACCTATCCTTCTTGAGCGTCCGCCTTGCCTATCTCCTTCACTTGGAGATTTGGAACACCATGCTTTCTTCAACCTTGAAGAACCAACAACTCCTTCTATTTCACTCAGAGAAGATCTTCAGCCTTTTCTTCAATAGGAAAGGGGCTAGGAAGATGGAGGTGGAGAGCTTTACATCAATATATAGAGTAGCTCTCATACAAGGGAACCTATCTCACTCATACTTATGAATTTGACTTGAAGGTAGAGAGAGAAAGGGGCCCAAAGGGTTAGAACACTCTCAACTAAGCTAGGACCAAGCATGTAGTGAATGAGCAACTTTGGAATGAACTCCAAGAGGTCCTATTTATAGCTGAGGGTGCCCCTTTAAGTTGTGGGACACTTAGGGCCGACATATAACCCTTTTTGCCCAAAGCAACAACTCTATTTTTGATCAAATAACACACCAACAGTCACAATCACTTTTTATGCAAATTTTGTACAGTGCAATCGGTCGAGTTTCAATATAGGTAATTCGACCTATAGGGTAAAAGACAAACCTGAATTTCAAACCATCGATCGAGTTTGTCTTGGGGAAACTCGACCGACCAATGAAAGTTGTGTTTGGTCAGTAACTCCATCGGTCGAGTTATGTGAAAACACAACTCGGCCGATGCACTCTTTAGAGAATTGATCCAAGAGGATCGGTCAAGATTGGAACTCGACCGATTGACTGTCTGTGATTAATTTTCTAAAGTGCATCAAAAGTGATTAAAACTTGGTGTTAAGTGTCCCAATCAATTTTATCATCTTAGTTACAAGCCAATACATCAATACAAGTGTTTACATAAATCTTCTATGGTCTTTTAACTTGAACTTGAGCAAAATTAGGGCTTTTGATTTTTGATCCTTTTCATGTACCTAACACCTGAAATCAATCTTGAATATACATATTAGATACATATGAATGGAATTATTAATTAATTATCAATATATGGACAATGTATAACCTCTAGGTCAACATGTCATGCTTTGCAATCAGCTGTAGAGGTCATGTCATCAATAATGGTGGAACTTCCTAGTTGCATGTATCAAAGCTAGATTATACTTCTCAATTGTAGTGTAGCGATCTTTGATAACACTGAAATTCTTGGATAGATAGTATATAGCCTACTTGCCATTGGCCATTGATTGACTTTAGACTCCTCCCTTTGGTGTTTCATAGAGTGATAATCGAAGGGTGAGAGGATATTGTAGTTGCCGACTTTAGTACTAGTGGATTGGCGTGGTAGTCTTTAAGCTTCTAGAGAACTTCCTTGCATAATTTTCTCCATCTGGTCAGAATTCATCTCGAGTATCTTAAGTATGGGCTCACATATAGGTGTAATATAGGAGATGAAGCAATTCTAATGTATTGAAAATGACCGAGAATGACTCATATCTCCTTTTTAGTTCTAGGTGAGGCCATTTCCTAGATAGGTCAAGTCTTCCCAGGGTAGATCTTGATTCCTCTCTATCTAAAAATGTATCTGAGTAGGTTACCACATGTAATCCCAAAGGTGCACTTGGCTGGATTTTGGTGCAAAGTGAACCATCGTGGTATTTGAATCAACTTTTCAAGATTGGTTATGTGGTCTTTTGGGATTTTAGATTTAGCTATCATTTCATCCACATAAACCTAGACCTCATTATGCATCATTTCATGGAATACATGGGTCCTTACCCTTTGATATGTAACCCCAAAATTATTTAGACCAAATGGCATGACTTGATACCAGAATACTCTTCATTCTATGATGAATCATGTCTTCTCTGTATCTCCCTTGGCCACCTTAATATGGTTGTATCTGACAAATCCATCCATGAATATGAGGAATACATGGTCGACTGTATTCTTGACAAGCACGTCGATGTGGTGAAGCAGAAAGCCATATATAGGGGATGCCATGTTGAGATCACAATATTCCACACACATTCATACTTTTCCATCCTTCATTGGTACTCATAAAATGTTGCTGGTCCATGTAGGGTAGTTGACTGGCTCTAGGAAACCAACACTGTACTTCTTCCTTAATCTTAAGGATCCAATATTCTAACCCCATAGTCACCTAACATGTTTCTTGATAGACATATGATGAGTGTGACACCCCGCATATCACACAGACAACAAGAAGACATGCGAAAACGTGCGGAACCTCACATTACTGAAAACACGGGTTAATTAAAATTGATTGTGGAAATCATACATGAGAGAACTTTTACATCCAGATCCTTCAGAAAGACATGTTATATAAACCTTCACAAGCCATGTAAGTTCACAGCTTATCGGAACCCACTGTACTGTCAGCACCAGAGTTCAACACCGGTTTCAACACCTATTTATACATTCATAACGGCCATGTACTGCCAGCAGTAGGATATACAAAAATTACAACAGCCAGTATCGTGAAACATCGTCAAACACCTCCAAGGACCTGAGTGTACATGCATGACTCTAGGACGCTACTGCAAAACCACCAAAACAACAACATGTCCATCTCTTGCCTTCTACATCTCTTCATGCTGCTCGGCCGCAACCTCACGACCACCACCACATCTAGAACGATCACCTAAAAAGGGTGTAAACCAGCGGGGTGAGACACACAGTCCCAGCGAGAAACATAACTCCCCACCGAACTATAGAACCTCAAAAGGTTAAAGCAGATAACTGATAAAGCGTATAACAAGGGCAACATACTGAGCAAGGCTATTATTACCATCAAGCCTACCAAGATATCGGGGAGGCATATAACCTAGTATTTCTTTATGGAACATGATTGACAAGATAAGATTTATAAGAACTTATCACAAGATATAAGGATCGTATGCACAACTGCATAGTTCAACTAGATCAGCTATATAAGCAAGACCTCATTCAATGTTCTGTATTTTGCTCTAAGAAAGATATACTTATTCGGCTGGATTACGCTTTATTATGCCCTGAGGAAGTGAGCCTCCCTTGCTCAAATCCAACCATTGGCTGCGAAGCCCAATCCGGTGCCATATAAGGTCTAAGGAGATCCAGACTCCATGACCTCACCTTCTCGTGGTCAGTACACGAATCATCAAGCAAGACAACAATCTTATGCTTATAGGGCCTCAACCTCTGGGTCAGCTCCGCAAGCTACCCATATCTTTAGCTCACCTCATCATAGGTGCTAGTGCATACATCTGAGCCATGAACACATCATGCTCATCATCACATATCCTGAGCCATGGGTCGGTTCACTATGCTCCATATGTCCCGAGTCTGCAACCACAGTTGCACTCAACCCTCTTATTTTAGGCTAGGGGAAACCTCACATATTCAACAATATGCGCTCCAGGTAATCCCGCAGGATAAACGTGTTTCACCATCACCAAATACTGACGGTAATGGATCTATGGCCAGGGCAAACTACATGATATGTTCATCTATAATTGATTAGTATATTTTAAGCCAATTGTTGAGGCAAAACAAAGTATAAACATAGCCTTATAGGATTACATCATTATTGCCATCATCATACTGTCCTGGGACCTCAATCCCTTATTATATCAACCACTGCCTCTCAAGGCATCATAATCATGTATCAGCATCCTGGGAACACATCCCTTATATCATCATCAGAGGATAACACCTCACTAGGCACTCAGCCTTATATCAGGTCCTCAGACCTATCAACTTGTTGCCATATTACCACATGGTGCTATTCTAGCACATATGTCTCATAGATCTTACCAAGCTATGAATCCACATGAAATACCTGCATGGTTAGTATACACATTCATAGAGATAACTGAAGTCATCATGGATTAACATGATTATTACACTATCAAGTATAGAGCAACATCTATGATTATATCACTCATAAGCTTTATCATTCATGGTATTATTATCAATCATGAGCATATATTATGCCTTATACCTGTGACCATATACACGTGTCACATTAGCATGTGTAGAAACATCATATCCTTCCAAACTTACTGGTTCACAACCTATCATTATATCTCATTATCATATTTGCAGGATTCAAGGTGATTACATCATATCACTTGTGTTATCATTATAAGCCATATACATTCCGAGTTATCAGAACCCTCACCAAAACTCCTGCAACCCTAACGATAGGTAGCATCAGGCAGGGTGACTACCCTCACCCAAGCCTATCGGCCAAGGGGGTATAACGCCCAAGGCACCTCTATGTGCAACCATCTCCATGTCGTCCAAGAGTCCTTCATATCAACCAGGGCACCCTATCGCCCAAGGTGCCATATCGTGCATGGACCAGCTAGCTAAACAAGCAACATCTCTTCCAACTCCACTAGGGGTGCGTCGGGAAACACAACCCCATGTCCGACACAGACCTAACGTCCATCTAGGTCAAGCTACTCATATCAGCCACCATTAAGGCACCGTCTAGGGTTCTCTATACAACCATCATATCGGGCATCACAAGAATACTTCATATTGCCCAACACAAGGAAAGCTATTAGACATCATATCGGTCAAAGCACATCCAAGACAAGGGTCATCTCGGCCAAGGCATACCGGGCATCAAGCCACCAAGGCTCAACAAAGCATATCGACCTAGATTAACACAAGGCAAGGGGGGGCATCGTGCAACCTTACTTCAGAATGTCTCATTCAGAGCACAAGCTCAAGGTGTAAGGCCCAAGCTCCATCTCCAAAAAGTGTCGACCAAGGGAACCATATCGAGCACCAACTAAACCCAACTAGGTGTAACGGCCAAGGTTACAACCCAAGACAAGAAGGTTATCAGGAAGCATTACTCCAAGGCATATCGTGCAAGGCACAACCCAACAAGGTCATCTTCAACCTTAAGCACAAGGGTACCAAATCCTAATTGATCAAGAAGATCGGCTCACCTATCAACAACCAAGAGAGAGGGGTTTTGCACAACCTCTATCACAAATTGGGCAACCACAAAGATCCACCTCAACATAGGTCATCATTTATTCAAAAGCTCACCTCTCAAATCCATGGTGAGAGGAGGGTGTTGCCCAATCAACTAGAATGTAGACTCACCTCTCAACAAAAATGAGAGAGGGGTATTTCCTGCATCACTAGAGCTCAAACTCACTTCTCTAGACCAAGGAGAGAAAAGGGGTATTGCTCAACAAGGAAACCCTAAACCATGGTTCGGCCAACTAGGTGTAAAGGCATATAAACCATTAACAACATCAACAACATCATGCTCATAATATCCATAAGATCAACAACATGTACTAAAGCAAGAAACATAACATGCAATGGCCGATCATCAACATATATGAAACATGCAACATAGAGAAGGTAGTATAGCTAGGGTTAGAAGTTATGTAACCCGCCTTAAGAAAACTCCTCAAGCTCCAAAGCTCCAAGCTCACCATTTTTGGCCACCAAAGAACAAGACCCACCTAGGGTTCGACCACCAAGCTAGAGGAAGAAGAAGAGATCTCCACCAAGGGGAAAGGATCGGCCACCAAGCTCTCCAAGGAAGGTGTGTCGTGCATACAAGGAGGGGAGAGAAACAAAAGAGCTAAAGGGTTCCCAAGGAAGAGAAAGGAAAGGCATATATAGATGAGGGTCAAGGTTAAACCAAGGCAAGGTGTCACCTTACCAAGGGACACTTGTCCACACATTTTACCACCTTGCAAAACACATGCACATGCCATGCCACCACTCAACCAAGGTCCGACCACATGTCCAAGCTAGGGTGACACAACCAAAGTAATGAGGTCAAACAAGGTCCAAGGCCGACACACTACATCCATGGCTGACACCCCCATGGGCGACACAAAGCATCCTTGCCCGATACAAGGCTCAACCAAGCAAGGCAAGGCCCAAACAAGGGAAAACAAGGCCTAAAAGAGCTCAACCAATCCCAAGACAACTCAAGGCACGAGCCCAAACCTTCCTCTCAACTCTAGATGAAGCAAAGAGAGAGAAAGACATTTCTCAAGGTGACAAACTTGCTCTTCAACCCTAACTTAGGTTATTTTGCAAGTAGCACCTCCAGCTCTCAACTAAGCACAGGAAAACCCTAATCATCACTAAAGATGATTAGCAATCAACCAAGCACAAGGTTTAGGCAAAACAAACAGGGTAAGCCCAAAACGAAGGTCATGGTCCTTACACTGAGTATAATAGGCAATTGGTGAATTGTGATCTTCTCATACAACTCAAGCATGTATAGATAGCTCCATGAAAACACATTTATGTAGCATCATAAGAGATCTATCAACAGATCTTTGATAATTTGAAGTAGACACACCCCTATTTTAACTTTGCACCGTTAAGGGATTGAGCTAAAATTTATTATCTCGGTCACATCTTTGGTATGGAAATGTTGATGCTAATTTGTCATATATTCTGGGATAGAGACATCTTCAAATAGACGTCTTCATTGTTGTAAATAGATGTTATTTCAATGACATAATTGACAAACTCCTAGAGAGCCAACTGACTTTCACCTACTTTTGGGTTTTCTGAACTTTTTGTTGGTTAGTTGTGGGGGAGAACAAGTATGTGGTAGATCATGACTAAACAACCACTCTAGGACCTCTATCACATTAGGGTGTTGATACTCTAACGGGCTTTTTTGAGGGTGTGGAAGGTGACCTTGTGCTCAGAATGTTTCAGTCATCCTCACACAAGTTCTTGACTTGATCAACATTTTACACAAGGTGAATGAGGGATTATGGGTCTTCCGCAAAATTTCTATCAAAGTTGGCATTGACCCCCCATCCTTCAACCATGTCATACGTATCTTCATATTTGTCACACAAAATTCCATATCCTTCCTCCATGTCCTTGGGACCTGCACTCTCAAAGTCATCTCGTCTCGGCTAATCGGGGAAAGCTAGAGATGATCATAAACTATTGTGTTTGATGGTGATTCTATTTCTTCTAGTGTTGGGTAAGTGATTTTCACCTTTCTGACATGATCAACTCGGTAATGTTCATTGCTTTCTTGATCATTGGGGTGATTCAAGCACTATTGGTTGATTGCGGGGGTAGGTGTTGCCTTCCTTGTTTGGAGGGATGATCTTGTCTCTAGATTGTTGGTTTTTCTGGGAGGTCCAGATGCCATATATTTCTTCAATGATGAGGGGGATCTCCCTGATGCTAGATATAATCCCAAGGTAGTCATCTTGGTTATCTTTGTCAACCTCTTGCATGAGGTAATGTGTTTTCATGGGAATGATAGACTTGGTGATGTTAGCATATTCTTTGGTCATGGCTACAATGTATGGGAAGTATGGATGTGGACCCTTATTCTTGGGGACGAAGTACCATTAGTAAAGTACCCCGAGTCGATGCTCTTCATCCAAGATAATGCATATGGCTTCTTTACCCAGATTCTAAGTCAATGATAGACAATTGAGATAGCCTCTCCAGGTTAGGTCCATCATAGTAGGCCACAATGTTGTGGGCTTACAATACAACATCCACCTGGTTATTTCAGGTCGTGCATAGGATGGGCCATAGAACCCTACGACTGACCCCTTTTGTCTTGGAGGAATCTAGATTACTTCCCTATATCCTTAGTGATTGGCTCCCAGGTCTTGATCTGGATGAATGTGCATCTCACATAATCATTAGGCAAATATATTAGGGTCATATGGGAGATGGCATGATCATCTTCCTCTTGGCGACACACATCTTATGCTTACAATATTCAACTTTTTCAAGAAAAATGGATGATATCTTCTTCAATGCAGGATATGGTACTAGGGTTATCAACCTAGACCATGACGATGGCATGTCCTAGATAATATTTCAACTTCTGATGTAGTGATAAGGGGACCACCCTACTGTGATGAATCCAAAATCTTCCTAAGTGGAGGTTGAAGGAGGGACTCAACTCCATGGCCTCAAACAAGACTCCATGATTTGTAGCTCGAGAGTGATCACCCCTAGGGAATCCTTAATTACCCCATTGAAAGAGGTTGCTTTCTTCATCGTTAGATGCACATCGAAAGGATCTCTTCCTAGGCTAATAAGCATCTTGAGGGGACACACTTTGAGGCACACTCCATTATCAACAAAGAAAGAAAGAATCTTGAGGCCCTTGTATATAACTATGATTAGTAGAGGCTTGTATTGACCCCCTCTAGTAGGTTTCTTATCTTCAAAAAAAGATCAACTAGAGGTTCCGGTCTTATGTCTTTAGAGACGTAAACCCCTTCAAGTGTCTTCATAATGACTTCTCTATACATGGGAGCTTTGCATTACATTGTCAAACAATATTTCCCCTTTTGGCTCCTCCATAAATTGAAGGTATGCTTTAGTCATTAGAAGTGGTTTCCTTGTAGAGTTGTGGAGTGGGATCACTTTCTTGGTATTGACTTCCAAGATGAAAACCTTGCTCGCCTCTTCCTCCGGTGCATTGGTAGGGACTCCTACATATGTGGTTATGTACTATTTTTCCCTATCGAGGGGTGAAGGCGCTCTTGCCAACACGTCATCATGGGTCATTTGTGGTGTCATTGTTGGGTTGGGTACTTCGGATTGAATCACAACTGTGGGGTGAGGAACTATAATCCACCAAGCCTTTCCCAAGATTGGCACCTTAGGGACCCACATTGATCACCCTTTTTGTAGTGGGTGAGCTCCTAATATATTGATTGGCCTCCTAGAGCTTACATGGATCATTGATTTCCTCACTTGGATAGAGGCAATGATCTGCATACTTTGGGACCAATTCTTGATGGCTTGCTCCTAAGGAAGGATAAGCTTGTGAATTGGATCTTTTGGCAATCATATAATGGCTATAATGTTGGAATATGAAGGCATATCCTCTAGTGTGACTATGTTGAACTCACCAGATTCAATTAAAGATTACAAGGCATGCTTAAGTTCGAGGCTTGAATATGTCTTGTTCCTTTTGGCCATATGAAAGTCAAAAAAGGAATTGGGTTTGTAATTCTTACGCAAGGGATTAAGTGGTTATGTTATGGTGGGAAACTATAGCAGATGCTTGATATATGGAAGAATAGAGCTAAGTAGAGCTTGCATGGAAGTGATCTTCCTTTTCGGAGTGGGAAGCTCCTCTGATGTACTACTAGATCCTCTTGGGGTGGAGAGTTACTTGTTGCAGGAGGATTGTTTGTCACTTCTTGTTGGACAAGTAGTTGAAATGGCAGTGGCACTGTAACGTCCCCAGATTTTGTCATCTCGAGACTTAGAAGGCCCAAGAGAAAAAATCCAAAAATGTTAGGCAATCGTATCAAAGTGTGTTGCGGAAGTAATTGTTAGGTGTAGCTATTGTTCATGCTCTGATACCAATTATAACATTTCCATATTCCGTCATCTCGAGACTTAGAAGGCCTAAGAGGACAAATCTGAAAACATTAGACAATCGTATCAAAGTGTGTTGCAGAACCAATTTGCGCATACATGAACATGCAACCATAGGCATACACCATAACATTTCTCAACATTCAACATGTAAGTTATTACAAATGAATTATTATAAAATAATTTACAATTACATATTGAATGAAAATTCTATAGTCTATGAACATGTATGCTAACATGATCTAAACATAATAGGTACCACCTATACAACTACCCACTCCCATCTTTTTCTCCCATGCTATCTCTGAACCTAAAACATACATGAAATAACGAATCAACACAATGTGTTGTATACGTGGGTGAAAGATACATATATATTGTGCTTGCATACTTGAAAATTTTGAGAAATAAGAAAAGGTAAAAGAAAACATTATTTAATGCGATAATCAGGTACTTTGGGCATATCTTTAGATGCAGTTGTACTACTATTTATCAACACTTTATCATACACCCAGCATGGACAATTTATCATACATCCATACTGGGCAATTTATCATACATCTATAATGGGCAATTTTTCATACATCCATACTGGGCCATTCCTCGCCTCTTAAGCTATGGGGCTGTGCTGACTTCAGTAGCTACAACTCATTAATTTTTTTTAATGTTCTCTTATGTTCGGCGAAGCATATACTACTAATATGCATCCAAGAATTTATATGCAAATAAAAACATCCAAAATACTAGTGCTGACAATTTTTGACCCGACATGACCCGAAAATGTGCAATTTATTCCAAACCCAATTTCTTCCATTTGTGAACATTTTTGGTTGTATGAGACCCGTATAAGCCAGACTCGACCCGAAATGACTCGAAATTAATTTTTTTGAAGATTTCATTTTAACATTCAATTTCAAGACTTCTGAACATGTGACCCGAAATTGACCCGATTGCCAGCCCTACAAAATACATCATATCATTATGCATCCATAAAAACTAGTCTTATACTTAATAAAACTCACATACTTAAGTTCAGAGATTCCTAACGTGTCCATCATAATCTACTATTTTAGCCACCACCTGATTAATAGCAATTAATCATCATTAATATAATGTTCACCATAATTAATGGTATTTAGGTTCAAATTAGGGTTTAGGCCAAAACTAAGTTCAAATGATCTAAAACATATATATGATATTTTTTTACTGATTAAAAGGTCATAATAAGGGTCTAGTCCAATTTTCATAATTTTTTGATGCTTGGTCTATGTTTTTAGAATTAAAATGAGGTTTAAGGCATCTAATTGGTCTTTAATAGAAGAAGACCTATCATTTATGTATATTACTTGGAACAGAGTTCAAAGATAGATTTCAATAATTATTAGAGATCTAAGAAAATTTTCTCAGAATTAATATCAACTAGTTACTATTTATTTCATGCGATGAACCCTAAAAGGGAGTATTATCTTGTAGATAAAAAAACTCATTAGTAATAAGGTTTGAAACGTATGATATGGAGGTTTCATATTAAAGTAGGTATTTTTCTGATTCCAGGGATATTTTGGGAGAATTATTTGTCCAATGGATCTATTTTCTATGTATAATGCAAGATTAGGACATTTTCTGAGATTTAGAAGCTATATACCTGCATGGGATTTGTTTGGACCGTTGATCTCATCTCTGGGATCTCCTGGGTGCTCGCCCTCAATATCTTGGTCTATCCCTAGACCGGCCGGTTCCCTTGAATCGGCGCAGGCTGACCTACGAGTCGGGTCTCTCTCTCTCTCTCTCCCCTCGCGATTGCTTGTCAGCTACTCCGTCCCCTCACAGGGCATAGCGCCGCAGCCGGAAATCACAGGGGGAGCCTGGCCTCTCCGCCGCCAATGAATCCGTGAGCTCTGTAGTAGGGCGCTACCATGAGTGAAGCAAACAGAACGGATTCACAATATCTCGCCCTCCTCTGTCACTCTGGCGTTAGTAGCACCATCCTACAAGACATGGGGGTGCCTCGACTTCGCAGCAGAAAACCATCAACACCATGGATCTAAAGAAAGAGTTGGCTGTCCCCAATTTGGAGTAACAGGCCTCCCATTTCCTCCGGATTGGTGTAGGGGATCTATCCATTACACTCCAAGGATGCGATGTGCCCAGGATCTGTGAAGCTTTACGGGTACTCGTGTGGCGGCAGAGCAAGTAGGTGAAATGCGGCTTGAGTTGCTCTGCACCTCTGCTCCTTTCCACAAGGCGAGGCTATCTCCGTGTCCAACGTCATTGGCAAGGGGCATCATAAGTGGGGGAGCCAGCCAGGGGCGGGGCCTTGGCCCGAGTTGGAATCTTGCTACACCAAATTTTCATTTTATAGCAGGGCCTTGGCCCGAGTTGGAATCTTGCTACACCCAAAATTTCATTTTATAGCATTGTATATACAGTTGATTTATATTGAAGATGAGCATTAAACTCATATAATGAAATTGTTGTATTGGTAGAGTGTCTATAGTAGTACTTAAAGGTCTCAAGTTCTACTCTTTAATTTCACGTGTGTTCTTGGCTTTTTACATTATAAAGTTTTTTGTTAAAATTTTGGCCCCCCAACTTTGTATTCCTGGCTCCGCCACTGGAGCCAGCCACTAATGAAGTGAGACACATATAAAAATAATGTTTTGTATTTATGTGACATTGATATTGAGTGTTGATATGTCTCAAAGGCATGTTATTAACCTATTTACTTGGCTCTAGAAAAGAAAATAAATGGATCTTACATAAACCAAAAAGTGGTTGAAGACATAATTCATCACTTGATGGAGTACTTAATTTTAGATATGATTAAAATATTTTTCTATGTATACATATCATTGTGTAAAATTATGTATATTATAACATTCTACACACATGTAAGATTTTTTACATTTAAGATAAGCTTGAAATGATAGACTATTGGTATTGAAAAAGATTTAATTTTTTCTTATAATACCAACTATTCTATTAAATTAATTCTCTATAATTATAAGTCATTTCGAAGAAACCACATAAATTTAATGTTGATTGTGTGGATTATTATTTATTTTTAGGATCATAATGCAATTGTTACACAATGAGTTTAACAAGACAAGTAATTAAAAAGTAGCATTAAGTTAAGAAAATTGAATATACAATTTGACAATTATTATTATATATAAATTAAGAAAAAAATATTGCAGTAATTTAATGTTAAATAAAGATACTTATAATGGTGTAAGGTTATTTATTAATTTTATCTAATAAACCAATAAATGTTACGAGAATTTATTATTCACTAAGTTTTAAGGATTGTTATTTGTACGTTGCATTAGAAACTAAGAAAATATCAAAATCCATCATCTTTGATACTATGATGAAGTATTTATAATTTAGAGAAATAATATTTGCATAACTTGTGAACAAATGTACAATTTTAAGATTTAATCTCATAAGATACATGATTTACATGATTTTAACAAATATTTGTTGATGTATAAAAATTCAAAAAATTACACATATTTTAAAAATATTATTAGCAAATTTATTGTGACACCATGTACTACTAAGAAATTATCATATTTCATTCGACGTTATCTTTTCTAGCATGTATTGCACTCATAATAGAAAAAAAATCAGCATACACTATCTGTCATACATTTAATTATTTATACATAATATAACACTATTGGATATCAAATGGAATATATTATTAATTATAGATGTCGATTTTTTATTTTTGCATTACATATATACTTTCTATATTTGTTACACATTTAATTATTTATATATTATATAAAGTGTTTGATATTTCACAAACTATATAATTAATTATCCATACTAGCTTTTGTTTCCTCATTACCCATACAACTATGTACATGTTATATTTGTTATACATTTAATTATGTACTTATACATGATATAATAATATTTGGCATTTCTTTCTTATTTAATCATTATAAAATGGGTGTAAACATATATATATATATATATAGCCAATTGACAATAATATATGTATTTTTTATATAGTTGTTAATATGTTTAATAAAAAATACATTGAGATATATCTGTAAAAATAAAGAAACGTCATTGATTTTTATAAATTTCACCCTATTTTAATGTATTTATATTTGTAATTCTTACTTAAAATAGTATAGGTAATGATATTATTTATGAAAGAAATTTTACATACTTCCAAATTAGGTTAATGGGTGTGTAAAGAAGATAAAAATAAAATAAATATTAACTTTGATACCATGCTTAATATACACAACATATATAGTCAAAAATTTCAAATTTGGAGGGGGGCACGTGCCCCTGCTTGCCCCCTCCCGCCGCCACTGGGCATCATGGGTCCCGAGATTTCTCATGAGAGTCTGAGGGAAGGTAGACGCTTCTGGGTGGTGGGTTGATCCCACCGGCTATCACCGCCAGGAGAGCTCTACAACTCTAGCATGACGATGGAGTCGACGGGTCTAGACAGGGCATTGGAGGGCGATGGTGAGGCTTGGGGATCAATTCCTATCCAAGGCTCGGCTGGAAGGTCGCTAGGTGAGTCCCTCTATGGATGGGTTCGCTGCTTCTTAACGAAGTGCAGAAGGATATGAAGGAGGGGAAGGTTGAATTCTCAGTTTTGACTACCACAAATCTCTCGTGAATGGTTATAGCATCCGAGAAGCATGGTGAATTCAACTGATAGCCAATACTCCTAGGTTTCTCGCCATGTCACCCTCTACCAAATCCAGGGAAAATGGCCACCTGCTCCTCTCTTTACGAAGTTGGAGATAATGGAAACCAATGCCCCAAGACTAGTGAAATTAGAATTGTCGACTATAGTTCTCAGTCCTATTTAATGGAATAGCTAAGAATCATAAATCTTCAATAATAATTAATTGGAAAATTAGTTTAAATCTAAAATTGCAAACATGCCTTATCAAGACCTAATGGAGTTTGCCTCTTAATTTTAAGCCTAAAGCCCAAAGTATGGCCCGTCAAATAATTTCTCCAAATAAGATCATATCTAAGGGAAATATGGTCACATGTAATTGTCTTGATCTATACCTGATATTACACAACTTTCATAAAAAAGGCTCAATCCAAAAGACCATACAGTTCAAAGTAATTATTAAAATACCTCAAACATGTCTCATTATGTCAAGTCAGCCACGAATACTCATTATAAGCCTCAACACATGGTTTGGTGACTCAAAATTATGCAAAGTAAAAAGATGGAACCTGAAGTATATTCAGAGACAATTTACCACGCAATATCTTGGAATTCATCATTATACATCAAAAATCATCATTGAATGTTCATATGCTCTAAATATGATCAACATAATCATATAAGTTTTTTTTGTCCTTATTATTCTTTATTTATCGATCCATATTTAGGATGATCGTAAAACCCTAGAAATCTAGGATATCACAGGCACATACCCATAAAAGTTGCTTGGCGGCCACACATATTGTGATAGAATGTACTAAGGATGATAGTTGGGTGGTTCCATATGAGCTTGTTGATGTTGCAACACCATGACTGTAATGTACCAGAATTTAACTATTTTGTCTAGTATATATTATGCTTTCTTATGCCTTTTCAGTTATGCTAATAATGAATATGCTTGTCCTGAATTAGATTAAATAAGATTAGTTAAGACTAAGGTAATATAATAGTTTAATTGATAACCCTTTATATGATGTTAATGACTAATTATTTAATAATGTTCAATTGGGTCCTAATGACAAACTAATCAATTAATTCATATTGACCAGAAATTATTATAACTACAGTTGAGGAATGGAATTAAATAAATACATAAAAGAGGAGAATAAATACATTAAGTGGGTATTTATAATAAATTAAATAAATGAAATACCTAATATTATAAAATGGTGAAATTAACATTAAAAATGAGTTCCTTGTATCTTAATTAGCATTCCTTTCGAATTTCAGGTCAAATTGATAACGTTTACCCCCTCATTTGAATTAGTAAAGAAATAATTAACTAACATATGTATAGTTACCAAATTAATTGGCTACATTAATATTTTCAAGGGTCATCCAGTTTATTTTTGTCATGCCCTCCTTCCCCTTCAGTCCCGCAACCCAAACGCCAAAAAGTAGCAACCCCAACTGCTTGAAACCGCCATGCGTGCCCTCCTTTCCTTTCCCCCATCGTCTGTTATGCTCTTTGGCTTCTCATCTTCCCCCTCCTCGTATCCTCTTCCCTCTTTTGCTATTTCTTCCCCTTCCACCATCCCTTCTCCCCTCCATGTACCATCAATCCAGACCACCTATTCCTGACAGCCTGGCTGTCGCCTGTAGCTGAGAAGGATAGAGGGAGTAGCGCTGCAATCAAGACTGTAGCAAATATGTTGTTTCTTCACCCTCCAGATGTCCCCACCTACTCCTCATAGGAGATCAACCACACAGAAAAGAGCCCGTAACCCTACCTTCCAACCTCAAGAGATTGTGTTCAATGCCTACAAAACCTATACCACCTATACCCTTCACCAATAGATGACGATCACCATGCTTCAATCTCTGACAAACCAACAACATGTTGCTCGACCTAGTTACTTCCGTGGAGGTTTATGAGATTGAGAATGACTCTGACAGCCAATCTTCTCTCCTCCTAGTGCCCAACTGATGTGGTAGAAAGACACCATCACCTATCCCAATGGTTGTCATCATTCTCAGACATGGCCTCGACCAACACTCTTTTCTTCTACTTCTATCTATCCTGCACACCACTTGACCACACTACAACTAGGAAAGCTAGTTCTGGTCGGTTCCGTCACCACAAATACAAGATGATTATCCTGAGTTGCATAGGCACAACAAGGCAAAGATCTCATCAGTGAACTTGACACCTACTACAATTTCTCTCCATTGATGGATAATTTCTTCATATTCTCCTCTAATTGATGATTTTCCTATTATAATGCCCCTTCAAAACCTACAAAGGCCACATAAATATAGATTGAACACCAAAGATCTCGATGACAGTTAACTATTTTGCCTACTGGAACTACAACTCCAGATGTAACTCTAGATTTGGTGGAGCATTACCATCTCTTTGAGCTACCTCATCATCATCACCATATCTTACAAGAACAATGGAAGTCCATGGATGAGATTCAACCCTTCCTAAGCCATTAGCATCCAACACGAAGTAGGTCATGGAGGATCTATTCAAGCCACGTGGATGACTAGGTCAATGTCCCTAACATGCACTTCAAATTTACATACCAGCTATAGAACTAATGAGGCAGACTAACCGAGTTCGATCTTATAAATAGAAATACTTATAAAATAACTAGTAAGGGTAGTTGGTCAATCAATTTTGTGTTGTATACACACCTCTATATATGCATATATTGAACATACTCGTATGTTAAACTAATAAGCTTGAAATATGTGATTATTGTAGCTAGTACCAATGTGTCATTTTTAGTTAGATGTTAATGAATGGGTTTAAGATATAAAACATGTTTATGATAATGATGTGTATCTCTTGATTGACACCCTAATAGTCATCATGTTGGTACATTCAATAGGTGCTAATACTAATATCTAATATGTATGTAATTTCTTGTTAAAGGAAATAACTATCACACATTTAGTATATGGAATATTAAATAATGAAGAGAACATTTTAGGAATAAATGTAGGCATGATAATAATTAAAACTAATATGTAGGTGATTGTGACTGGGATATGAACAACATTGATAGATATACTAGGAATATATGAATGGGTTTGATTTAACTAACATGCCTAATGTGTTCCTAGGATGAATACTTGACTTTAGAGACCTATTATACCTATTGAGCTAACCATTAGTCATAAGGAGCGGGTATGCACTCTTACCTATTTTATTTTGGGCTTTATGTTGACTAAAATATTCCTGTAATGAGGTATTCTTGTAATTGGCCTTTCTATTTGTTCCATGAAGAAATTCCTTTTTCTTTGATAATGTCAAATATCTTGTTGCCTTAGGTCTATAACTGCACTTGCATTATTGTTTGGATTTGAAATTATGAATTATGACTTATACCATATCTTGCCACTCTATTTATGCATCTTTGCTAATTTAGATAGATATCTATTGTTTGGTACATGAGCACAACCATTATGGTGCACCTTTCTGTCCAGGGTGCGTCATTCCACCTCTTATATATACAGGGGTGCGCCTTTCCACCCAAGGTGCACCTTTATACCCATTAGACAAAAGATCCAGTGGTGTCTTTGCCGTACTGTAGCTATTTATTCTAAATATATCAACATGCAAATATATATGATTGTGATGATATGAATTATGGTAAGACTTTTCATCTCAAATATTGTTCTCTTAAATTTTAGTGTCTCATTCCCTTGAAATTAATTCTTTAGAACTTACCTAATTTTAATGACCCCTCTTGATGGCACACCCTCTTTTTCACTTAAAATGCCCAAAATATTTTGTATTGCACATATACCAGTTTATACTAACACATACCCATTTTTATCTACTTTTTGGGTGTTCCCAAACCACCCATGGATAGGTTCTTTGTAGGACATGGACACATGAAGGTTGTATATTTGAAGTTGGCTTAAGGATAGATTGTATGTCTGAGTTTCCCTCTACAACTGGGGTTCTTGTGAAATTAGATGTAGTATTTTCATTTTTATGTACCACCCTTAGGGTGAGAAATGTATGAACATGAAACATTTTGTAACTTTGTAAATGATTATGTTTTCTGCTGCTTTAAAATTTCATGGCTCGTGTTTGTACCATTGAGTGGGACACTATCGGGTCCCACTCCTTACATAATGGTATCAGAGGAAATTCCCCTCCAGTAGGTGGGACCCACATGGGAATTTGGCATGTCAGTCTTAAGCGATAAGGTCCAGTCAAGTTGGAAAGGGATATACACTGAGATGAGATAGAGCCACCCTTGCGCTGGTAGATGTGGATGGGAGCTAGGTGTCTATGGGTCATTTTGGGTCTATAGTGAAATGGGGAAGAGATTATGAGGCCGTATATTGAGCCTTGATAATGACGCCAAGAGTCTAAGTGAGGGAGATTGTATTGTCCTAGGATTTGAGGCCTCAAATGAAATGATCTTAAATGGAATGATTTGACTACCTATATTACGAAGGTGCACCTCCTTTTTAGGGATCCCAATACTAAAGAACTTTGTGGTTAAGCTTGCTCAGCCCAAAGTAGTACTAGAATGGGTGATCGGTCGGGAAGTTTATCTTAGCTTGCACATGAGTGAGGACAAATCACACAGTTAAGACTAGTAGTAATCTGTGGGGCTAGTCATCATTCCGGAAACCTTGCTAGAGCCTTGGGCAGTGGGTACGAGTGTTACAAATGGTATCAGAGCCTAAGCAATTGGTAACAATTGACTATTTCAAGTTATCCTAGATTGTTGCTTAGCAGGTAGGTGACCTTTTAGAGGTTATTTTCATACCTAAACCTGAATCGTATTTATCAATTAGGGATTCACCCCTATCCAAATTGGTGGTATATATGTAACCCAAACGAAGTATGTTGATGACCAAGTTTTGGGTAAACTCTTATCAATCCTACCCTCCCTTTGTAGGTATAACTTTCTATACGTAAAGGTTGACTATCCTAGGAAGTAGCCTCTACCTCCCACTTTATAGGAGGACAATTTATCTACTAAAAAGAGTAGGTTGACTTAAACCCACATAATCATGTGTTACCATAGTACAAGTCATTAAGCCTTTTACTTTTGTGGTTTTCTAGCATGCCTATGATACTTGTGTTATGTGGACTAAGCATTCTTGGATACAAACTTATAATATTGATATGAGTTTTATATTTTGAGATGTTCTAAGATAGTATGTGATGATATGAACTAGATCCTTTAAGCTTAGGCTTGTCTTTCCTGCAACATGGAGTTATCTCAACACGGTTTTGTTTGAGACTTTCCATACAAGGACTGGATACCATCCTAGATAAATTTGTGATATCTCATAAATGAGGATTTGTTGAAGAAATATATAGGTTTCAAGTAATGATTCTTGGAATTTCATCTCTCAAATACCCATAAGGTAGGAATTATTCTTATCTCCCTTGTCCTATAAAGGAATGATCACATAGTTGGATCATATAATAAAACTTTGTGCCATGTTATTTTCCTAAGGACATATGGAGGCACAATCTTGTTTGGAAGCTATAGTGGATACTCTTTTTCTTGAAACTTTGGATGTACACCGAAACTAAAGTTATGTGAGGTAAGTACATCTCAGGTTGATCCTTAAAGAGTTGACCACTCTCTCTTAGCCACCATGTAATTAGGTTATCTAATGTTTGAGATTAGAAGTAGTTGGACTATCTAGTTCACCTACGCTTATAATGACACCATGGATGTAAACCAAGTAGGGAAGTAGAAACCCTAATCTCTTCTTATTATGATTACATGATATTATAAATAAATGATGTTTTGGGATGTGATGGCCCAAGTCACAATTGAGAGATGATGGCCCAAGTCACAATTAAGAGAATGGTGGAATAACATAGGTCGTTCCTATTAGGACCTACTAAAAATTAACTGCATTCTAGAAGAAACTTGCATCTCCTCCTAATCTATAATGTGGATATGATTATTGTATTCCTTGATGATATGTGTAGAGAAACCTCTTTTGTGAAGTTGAAGTGAGTTAAGGTGATGGTATATGTTGTATGTGGCAAAAAGTGGTTGACTTGGTTCTCAGATTGATTTTGGTGCCATTTTGGATTTCCATCGCAATGTTTTCACCGTCAAACTTATTTTCATCATTATATTATATTTACAATTATTTTTAGATTTCATCGATGGTTTTGGAACCAAGTCACCACCACAAGGAAGTTGTAGTAGTAGATAGGTCTTAGTGTAGAAGTATTTGATTTGCATGTTCAACCCTTTGACCCTAGGCATAAAGAATAAATATTTTAGTTATAATCTAGTCAGCTACCCCTCTCAATTCTCTAAATTATTAGATAAATCCCTTTAAGTGGTAGAGCCTTGTAGTCTTAGGGTTGTAAATTAATTTAATGAATAATTGAAATCAATAGTTATTAGAATAGGAAACTCTTGGGTAACTTCTAGTAATAATGTCAAACAATTATAGGTACCGCCAAATGAAGATCGTGAGTAAGCATATTGTAAAAAATGAAATCACCCCTTTCCTAAAAATTTGAAGAATAAAACATCCATCCCAAACATACTTAAAATGTATGTTCGAATAGGTGTAACATTTTCAAATCTTTAAATAATAGTATAAAAAGACCAAAGAGTATAGCAGCGAAATATAATTTTCATGACTATATTCAATTTTACAAAAGATTACAAAATTTCATCATATATCCTGTAAGGGTTTACATGTAAGATACAACAAAAGGATTTAAGATAGAGGAAAATATAAACTACACTAACTTTATATCCAAGCAGCAACTTCATGAGCTAGGTACATGTTGGAAGCCATGTACTCCATATCCTAATCCTAGGCTGATCCTCCACGCACCTTTTGCACACTCTGATCCTAGGCCTTGCTCAACACCTTGATCAAACCATGGGTGGTCGGGAAAACACCCAGTAAAAGAAAGAAGAAAGGTATGTGTCAGAGATAATGAATAAGGACAAAAGATAAGAAATAACATGGAACATAAGGCTAAGATTTCATCATAAGATGAAGATGGTCACAAGAATGAGGCATAAACAAGTAGATGCTTGTTAAAACATGAAAAATAATAAAAGGGTTGCATGCATGATTAATATTGACTACCTTAACTAAGTAGGGATGAGGCCCCTTCCAGACCTCAACCAAATAAGTGAGGGAGAGTAACACATTCCAATCACCTATCAAATATTTTATATTGGGGATATTAACACATTTCCCTAGTCGAATTTACACACACCCTATCCATGGGTGGTTGTACAAAAGTACCACT
Source organism: Alisma plantago-aquatica (assembly GCA_963693085.1). Classification (NCBI taxonomy): domain Eukaryota; kingdom Viridiplantae; phylum Streptophyta; class Magnoliopsida; order Alismatales; family Alismataceae; genus Alisma; species Alisma plantago-aquatica. The sequence continues at coordinate 97,219,753 of OY856409.1, forward strand.
ACACTAGTTAAATAGTATAATAAAATCAAAATCGATAGAACTATGGCAAGTATAAGCATCAAATAATAGAGACATGGCAGTGGGGTACAAGACCCAAGAAATAATTAACAAAACTGATTTGAGGCAAGTATAGCAAAGGAATTAACAAAAGAGAAATTAAGTTTCATAAAAGCCTCATTAGGGAAACTAGGTTAAGGTTTGCAGTTACTCCCAACTTAGGTGTAAGGAAAGCACATATCTTTCTTAATGAAATCCAATTACTCACTTTCACCACTTTAATTAAGTCCAAAGCCCACATTTCCTATTTTCAATGTATAATCATGTATTAGGTTTTTACACATGTATTAAAGTAATGAAACCCTAACTTTTGGAATTTTTGAAAAACACCTTGATTTAGACTTTGAAATTATCACCTTTGATCTTATTAGGTTTTCCTGATTAAGAAAACATATAATTTTGTCAATTTTGGAGTTATGATGATTACATTTTAGGTGATTTTTATGTATTAAAATCATTTTTAGAAAACACCTTTTGGAAAAACTCAAAACCAAACCTTGAAATCATTTTTATTAGAAAAATCACATTTTCCAATTCTAAAACATATTTTTACTTAATTTTTGGACAACCAGAGCAAAAGATACGATTTTTACAAAAAGAACCAAGCAGAAAATGACACATCAGTCACAAAGCCCAAAGAGAGGAAGAGAGGGGCTCTGTCAGGTGACTTGGCCCAATCAGGGATGGCCATGTCATCGGTGAAATTCGATTCATCCATGACCAAGGTAAGAAGAAAACATGTGCGAAAAGACTGAAATGCCCCTATAGGAAAAACGGACAACAAATAAGAAATGAGGGTAGGGAAGAGAAAACTCATGAGGTCATCTTATTCGTTTCATTCGCATATGCAGGCAACGTACAGAGCTATGGGATCTCAAGGTCACGACCTAGATTCACAAAGCTTGACAAGATAACAACAACAAAGATGCTCTTCATCTTCCTGGCCTTTTGCCAGACCAGACAATCCACAATAAGGCCAGTGCGGTGGCCTGGAGTGCCTAGAGCATCTCTCGTCATGTCCGCAAAAGCAAGGAGAACCAAAAATCTGCACAGTAGAGCAACCCATGAATAAACAAAAATAAAACCTGCTTAAGATGACCACACGCCGACGCCTAATGCAAAACTAGCCGAGAAAGAAACACATGTGGCAAAAAACATCCTTGGGTTGCACACATAAAGAAGGAGCATGAAAAGAGGGGAAAATGATATACCTCAAATTAAGTTGATCCAATGGTGGTAACCCTTTGTGGGATCACCTCAGAGTGTCTTGGGTGTCTAAAACTACGCCCAGAGGACACCACCTTGCCGTCAGAGTCAAGGTGTGAGCCACACGTAGTTCAGGTAGGGCAAGTATGCTTGGGGCCTTGGGAGACCGATCTAGTGATGAGAAACAAACTTGGGGAACTAGGCGGACATGAGGGAAGGTTTTCCCTGGGGTCTGATGCCCAGGTGCGAGTGGGAGAGGGAAAAAGAGGTGAAATAGGGAAGAAACAGAGAAGTTTGGGTGGCACAAGATGAATCAGAGACCAGGCAATGAAACCTGAATACTTATAGGTTCTTTGAGTGCGGGGAGGGATAAGGAATATGTTGGAGAAGAAATCTCGAGGAGTCATTGAGAATCAGAGGAGAAATCTGTGCTTTTTTCTCCTCATATCAGTAGACTAGTTTCTAAAACTAGCATGGGTTGAAGACAACTCCCGGACCATCAGATTCAAGATCGGATGGCTGAGGAAAAATGCATGCATAATCAAGAAAAGAATGGGCCACGTGACATCAACTTACCAAAATAGAAATCTAATAAAGTGATAGATTAAATATGTAATCATTTCTGTTTTTTCCAAAAAGGGTACAAACAACCTTCATTTTTAATAAAATTTGGCATCTAGCCTAATTTGGACATGAGGAATCCAAATATACAATTAGATTTACCTTTTGAGAACTTTTTATGTGTTAAATAAATCAAATATTATTTTCTTTTTCCTCCATCATTAATGGTTATAAGATTCTCCAAATTTGATGAAACTTCACTCACAAGTCACATTAAGTGCCTTGTATATGAATTTCCCATCAATTTTACATGTTGGAGTTGTTTGTGTGTTTATTTAATATTTGAAGGTTCTACACACTTTCTCTCTCCTAACTTCACATGTATATTAAAGATTATCCAAATAACATGAAAATTCACCCAAATAATATCTTTAAGGTGTAGACTACGAATCCAATATTATTTTCCACTTCTGTAGTCATTAAATATTTTATTTCATATTTGGAGGATAACTCTCCTTTTTTCAAAATAAAATTAAATGTAGTTATTATCATCGCAAAATAATGAAACTTGGCCTCCAATCCAAACCAAACCCAAAGAAAATGAATCTCAACTTATCTTTAACCAAGTAGTATTCCTTTAATGAATTTTTGCCCATTATCTAATATTACCACTATTTCACATATTAAATAATTCAATATCACATTAACACGTTTAAATTATTATTATTCATTCCTTTTCTCTTCCTTGCTCCATAAGACTAAGGAATGATCTAGAACGAATTTATTTTATTATTATCTCGCATAAGTGGTAAATTTACATATTAAACCCTTATTAAAGCATTCACTGAGGTATTTGTGCATAAGCCCATTTGTTGGCATAAATAATGAAAAAATGTTCACCAAATCACTATTATTTCCACAAATTGAACATCAAGGATAGCAATGAAAGGAAAGTCTTAGGAAAAGGCTAAACTAAGATTATACAAGGATTTCAACTCGTTACACCACTCCACCCGTAATAAAGGATTTCGTCACCAAAATTTCAATAAAAAAGAGAAGGGTGAGTAGGCAACATCTCATTTCTAAACAAACCATAAAACTTCCACCAAAACTTTCACTAACTCAAACTTCAACTACTTAACTTGGGAGTCAAGAAACTTCACATGCAATTCCTCAAAGGTCAGGTTCTCATGGTCACCTAGGGTTCCACTATTAAGATTTCCTTTTATGAGATTTAACATTATTGATATTTTTGTCTCATTAGAATTATATTTATTTTGATATTACATTATCATTATTATTCTATTAATTGTGTCATGTCATATTCAATTTGTTTCCAAAAGAGTTATATTTCATTAGTATGTTGATGACCTAGTTTTGGGTAAGCTCTTATCAATCCTACCCTCCCTTTATAGGCATATCTTCATATACGTAAAGGTTGATTATTCTAGGAAATAGGCTCTACCTCCCACTTTAGAGAAGGAAAAAGTATCTACTATAAAGAGTAGGTTGAGTTAAACCCACATAATCATGTGTTACCCTAGTACAAGTCATTAAACCTTTTTCTTTTGTGGTTTTCTAGCATGCCTATGATACTTGTGTTATGTGGATTAAGCATTCTTGGATATAAACTTATAATATTGACACGAGTTTTAGATTTTGAGATGTTCTATGATAGAACGTGATGATATGAACTAGATCCTTTAAGCTTAGGCTTGTCTCTCCTACAACATGGAGTTATCTCAATATGGTTTTGTTTGAGACTCACCATAAAAGGGACGGCTACTATCCTAGATACACTTGTGATATCTCATAAATGAGGATTTGTTGAAGAAAGATATAGGCTTCAAGTAATGAATCTAGGAATTTCATCTCTCAAATACCCACAAGGTAGGAATGATGCTTATCTCCCTTGTCCTATAAAGGAATGATCACATAGTTGGATCATATAATAATTTTTTTTGCCATCTTATTTTACCAAGGACATATGGAGGCACAATCATGCTTGGAAGCTATAGTGGATACTCTTTTTCTTGAAACTTTGGATGTATACCCACACTGCTTAAAGAGTTGACCACTCTCTATTCTCCACCATGTAACTAGGTTATCTAAAGTTTGAGATTAGAAGTAGTTTGACTATCTAGTTCATCTAGGCTTATAATAACACGACGGATGTAAACCAACTAGAGAAGTAGAAACCCTAATCTCTTCTTATTATGGTTACACAATATTATAAATAAATGATGTTTTGTGATGTGATGGCCTAACTCACAATTAAGTGAACGGTGGAATAATAGAGGTCGTTCCTATTAGGACCTACTAGAAATTAATTGCATGCTAGAAGAAACTTGCATCTCCTCCTAATCTAGAATGTGGATATGATTGTTGTATTACTTGATGATATGTGTAGAGAAACCTCTTTTGTGAAGTTGAAGTGATGTTAAGGTGATAGTATATGTTGTATGTGGCAAAAAATGGTTGACTTGGTTCTCGGATTGGTTTTGGTGCTATTTTGGATTTCCATCGCAAGGTTTTCATCATCAAACTTATTTTCATTATTATATTATATTTACAATTTTTTTGGATTTCATCGATGGTTTGGAACTAGGTCACCACCAAAAGGAAGTTGTAGTAATAGATAGGCCTTAGTGTAGAAGTCTTTGATTTGCATGTTCAACCCTCTGACCTTAGGCATAAAGAATAAATATATTAGTTATAATCTAGTCGAATGCCCCTCTTGATTCTCTGTATGGTTAGATAAACCCCTTTGCGGGGTAGAGCCTCATAGTCTTAGGGTTGTAACTTAATTTAATAAATAGTTGAAATCAATTTTTATTATAATAGGAAACTCTTGGGTAACTTCTGGTAATAGTGTCAAACAATTATAGGTACCGCCAAATCAAGATCATGAGTAAGAATTGAAGTTATTGTAAAAGAGTGACGTCACCCCTTTACTAAAAATTTGAAGAATAAAACATCCATCCCAAACATACTCAAAAGGTATGTTGGAACAGGTGTAAAATTTTCAAATCTTTAAATAATGATATACAAAAGACCAAAGAGTATAGCAGTAGAATGCAATTTTCATGACTATATTCAATTTTACAAAAGATTACAAAATTTCATCATATCTCCCATAAGGGTTTACATGTAAGATACAACAAAAGGATATAAGATAGAGGAAAATCTAAACTACACCAACTTTGTCTCCAAGCAACAAATTCATGAGCCATGTACATGTTGGAAGCCATGTACATGTTGGAAGCCATGTACTGCATATCCTAATCCTAGGCTAGTCCTCCACATACCTGCTGCACACTCTGATCCTAGGTCTTTCCCAACACCTTGATCAAACCCTGGGTGGTTGGGAAAACACCCAAAAAAAGAAAGAAGCAATGTATGTGTCAGAGATAATGAACAATAACAAAAGATAAGAAATAACATGAAAAATAAAGCTAAGATTTCATGATAAGATGACAATGGTCAAAAGAATGAAGCATAAACAATTATATGCTTGCCATAACAAGAAAAATAATAAAAGGGTTGCATGCATGATTAGTATTGACTACCTTAACTAAGTAGGATTGAGGCACCTACCAGACCTCAACCAAATAGGTGAGGGAGAGTAACAAATTCCAATCACCTATCAAATTTATGAATATGCATCCAATCTACATGATTATAATAAACTAAAGTGTAATGAATTAGCTACACCTTCATATGAATCTTGTAATTTATTGAGTATGCTAGAATCTTGATGGCTAACTCATTATGTTACATATGACATACAATAATGATCAACAATGAATATTGACCATGGTTTCAAACAAATCCCTAATGTTATACCTTAAGCCTAATGTGTTTGAATGTCTACATAAAGTCCTTAGTCATGAGACTTTAAATAATTAGTTCTCCTTAGTAAAATCTATAAATATAATAAATTAGAGATACAACCCAAATTTTGAAAGGAAAATAAGCTATATATCCAATGTCACACCCTGATAGTACATGTACACTTGATCAACAAATATAAATAAATAAATTATAGTGCTTACAAAAAGAAAATAATGGTATGATACTAAAAATCATTATATTAGTTATTGAATTAGTTGTCCCTCAATGAGCATAGGCTTCCAACTTAGTGTTCATGATTTAATGACCCTAATGGAAAACCTATTTATTGGAAATTGATCATTCTAAGTTAGATGATGAAAAAATAGAAACATTAGAAAAACCTAGATACCTTACACAAGTAACATCATGACAATGATAAGTGAATAATCAAGCGACCATAACATTGTACATAACCATGTCTATACGACCCTTATTATGCTAATCTTAGGATTTGTTGTTACATACCTAAGTAAACATTTAATAGTAGTATAATGGATACATGAGGTATGGAGCAACGAAGTTACACCTTTGGAATGTAATATAAAGATGACATGAAATTTTATGCTACGATCGATTACATAAGTGAACTCAAAATCCATGTTTTGATTAGGAAATATAACTTAGTAGATTAGACTATAGCTTGGTGGATTTTGGGGACAAAATCCTCTTTAAGGGGTGGAGTGTTGTAATGTACCCGAATCTAACTATTTTGTCTAGTCCTTTCTTATGCCTTTTCAATTATGCTTATAATGAATATAATTGTCTTGAATTAGATTGCATAAGATTAGTTGGGACCAATGTAATATAATAGGTTAACAAATAACCTTTTATATGAAGTTAATGACTAATTATTTAATTATGTTCAATTGGGAATTAATGACAAACTAATCAATTAATTAATATTGACCAGAAATTATTATAAGTATAATTGAGGAATGGAATTAAATAAATACATAAAAGAGGAGAATAAATGCATTAAGTGGGTATATAATAAATTAAAGAAATAAAATTACCTAATGTTATCAAATGGTGAAATTAACATTTAAAATGAGTTCCTTGTATCTTAATTATCCTTCCTTTCGAATTGCACATCATTTTGATAACATTTACTCCCTCATTTGAATGAGTAAAGAAATAATTAACTAACATATGTGTAGTTACCAAATTAATTGGCCACATTAATATTTCCCAGAGTCATCCAGTTTATTTTTGTCACGCCCTCCTTCCCCTTTGGTCCCACAACCCTAACATCGGGAAGTGGCAACCACAATGTCTTGAAACTGTCGTGCATGCCTTCCTTTCCTTTCCTCCACCATATGTTATGCTTTATGGCTTCTCATATTCCTCCTCCTCTTATCCTTTTACCTATTTTGCTATTTCTTCCCCTTCCACCATCCCTTCTCTCCTCTACATACTGTCAATCCAGACCACCTATGCTCGACGTCTTGAATGTCACCTGCAACTAAAAAGGCCAGAGGAGAGTAGCACTGCCATCATGCTATAGCAAATCTATCGTATCTTAACCCTCTAGATGTCCCCACCTACTCTTCACCAGAGATCTACCACATAGAAAAGAACCTATAACCCCACCTTCCAACCTAAAGACATGGTGTCCAACACCTTCACAGCCTCTGTAACCTCTACCCTCCATCAGTAGATGATAATCACCATGCTTCAGTCACTGACAAACCAACGACATGTTGCTCCACCTGGCTACTTTCTTAGAGGTTTCTGAGGTTGGGCATGACTCTGATAGGCAAGCTTATCTCCTCCTGACACCCAGTCGGTGTGGCAGAAGACTACCATCACCTATCCCAATGGCTACCTTCGTTCTCACACATGGCTTCGACAAACACTCTCTTCTTCTTTTGTCTATCCTGCACACCACCTGACCACCCCATAGCTAGGCTGGCTAGTTGTGGCTGCCGCCGCCACCACAGAGACATGATAGTTATCCTAATTCACAAAGGTACAATGAGGAAAAGATCTCACTAGTGATATCGACACCTACTACAATTTCTATCCACTAATGGAGAATTTCTTCATCTTCTCCTCTAATTGATGAGTTTCCTACTGCAACCCACCTTCAAAACCTATAGTAGCCACATAACTAAAGATTAAACTGTAAAGATCTTGGGGACAATCAACTATGTCATCTACTAGAACTGCAACACCAGATGTAACTCCAAATTTGGTGGAGCATCACCATCTCTTCCAGCTACCTCTTCATAATCACCATCTCTTGCAAGAATAATGGAAGTCAATGGATGGGATTCAACCCTACCTGAGCCATTAGCATCTGACATAGAGTTGGTCATGGTGGATCTATTCAATCCACGTGGATGACTAGGTGAATGTCCCTATCCTACACGTCAAATTTACATACCATCTGTAGGAATAATGAGGCATACTAATCGAGTTAGATATTATAAATACAAAGACATAAAATAACTAGTAAGGGTAGTTGGTCAATCAAATTTGTGTAGTATACACACTTATATATAGGCATATGTTGAACATACTCATATTTTAAACTAATAAGCCTGCAATTATTGTGGCTAATACCAATGTGTTAGTTTCAGTTAGATGCTAACAAATGGGTTCAAGATATAAAACATGTTAATGATAATGATGCATTTCTATTGATCTACATCGTAATAGTCATCATGTTGGTACATACAATAGGGTGCTAATACTAATATATGATAGGTATGTAACTTCTTGTTAAAAGAAATAACCATCACACATATAGTAAATAGAAGATTAATTAATGAAGAGATAGGCACACTAATAATTGAACCTAATATGTAGGTGATTGTAATTGGGATTTAAACGACATTGATAGCTATGCTAGGAATGTATGAATGGGTTTGATTTAACTAACATGCCTAATGTGTTCCTAGGATGGATACTCGACTTTGGAGACCTATTATACCTATTGAGCTAACCATTAAACATGAGGACCTGGTATGCACTCTTCCCTATTTTATTTTGGGCTTTATCCTGACTAAAATATTCCTATAATGGGGCATTCTGGTAATTGGCCTTTTTATTTGTCCCATGAAAAAATTCCTTGTTCTCTGAAATTGCCAAATATCTTATTACCTTGGGTCTATGACCCCACCTGCATTATTGTTTGGATTTGAAATTGTGATTTATGACTTATACCATATCTTGCCACTCTATTTATGCATGTTTGGTAATTTAGCTAGATATCTATTGTATGGTGCATAAGCGCAACCAATAGGGCATGCCTTTCCACATGGGGTGCGTCTTTCCACCTCTTATATATACAGGGACACACCTTTCTACCCAAGGTGCGCCTTTCCACCTATTAGACCAAACATCCAGTGGTGTCTTGGTCATACCATAGCTATTTAGTCTAAATATATCGACATGGAAATATATATATGTTTGTGATGTTATGAATTATGGCAAGACTTTTCATCTCAAATATTGTGCTCTTAAATCTAATTGCCTCATTCTCTTGAAATTCATTCTATTGAACTTACCTAATTTTAATGAGCCTTTTAGATACCCTATTTTTCACTTAAACTCTTTAAAATGCCCAAAATATTTTATATTGTTCATATACCAGTTGATACTGACACATACCCATTTTTATCTACTTTCTGGGTGTTCCCAAACCACCCAGGGATAGGTCCTTTGAAGGACATGGACACATGAAGGTTTTATACTTGGAGTTGGCTTGTGGATAGCTTGGAATGGCCGAGTTTCCCTCTTCAACTAGGGCTCTTGTGAAATTAGATGTAGTATTTTTGTTTTTATCTATCACCCTTTGGGTGAGAAATTTATGTACATGAAGCATTTTGTAACTTTGTAAATAGTTATGTTTTCCGTTGCTTAAAATTTTTATGGCTCATGTTTGTATCATTGAGTGGGCCACTAGTGGGTCCCACTCCTTACAATGACAGTGGTAGCTTGTGATGATTGAGCTTAAACTAATGATATTTGCACAAGTGGCTATTATCACTTGTAGTTGCTTCCTGGAATAAGTACCTCTCCCTTTTTGAGTCTGCTGCTTTGGTCTTCGTCCATTTAGATTTTTGAGTGTATGTGATGGAAGTAGACTAAGGTGTGAATGTGATATATATGTTTTATAAACCCCTATTTTGATGGAATTCTCAATCTAAACTACTTCTTAGATTAGTTCCTGGAAATTCTTGTACCTTGGTAGAGATAACAAAGATGTGACAGCTGGTGTTGCTTCTCTGATCACCATGTCCATGACCTCTTTATCAGTACACTTGAATTCTAGTTGGGTGATCAATTCTCTCCATCACCCAATGAACTTGGAGAACCTCTCTTCTGCCTTCTTCTATAGTGCCTCCAGGTCTTCCTTTGTGGGGACTTGACTAGATACCAAGCGTACTGTTCAACAAGTCTTTCAGCCATTTTGGCACAAGTTGTAATAATCATCATGTACTTCTTGTTGTACCATGCTAAGGCTAGACCTTTCTGGGTTTGCGTGAAGTAGCAGATCATCACCTTTTCATCATAATGAACCTCCACCATGTCTGAGCAGTATACCTTGAAGTGGGCCATTAGGCCCCCCTTCTCAGAGTACTTGTGGAACTTGGGCATGTGATTAATGCATATTCATCACTTTTCATTGTGGTATCTAACTTAGTTTTACTTATTTTAGTTATAGATTACAATATGTTTTGCTTAGTTTCATCACTTCTGTTCTTACTCTATAATAACTAGCACTTTCATAAATTTCTTACTTTTATGCAGATTTAAGCACATATCAAGTTTAGAGCATTGAAGGAGTTCTTCACCAAGCTCAAATTCGATATTGGAGTAGGTTCACATCATAATCTTGAGCCATACAACACATTATAGAAGACCAGACTAGGAAATATGACCTCTAGATTGTCTAATCCACCTACACTCTCCAAAGATTTTCCAGTTGATCCTTCAAATCAGGCATTCTCCCTTGAAGATTGGCAAATCAAAAGGTCACCAAAAATGTTAGAGACTCTATGATTTTCCAAAAACATTAGTCAGGAGATCTTTACTCCATATTGGGCAATCTACCTACGACACAAAATTAAGAAGAAACACCAAATCAGATGATCTCCCTTGAAGATCGACCGATCTCAATTAATCACAAATTTCTGTCCCAACTTCAATAACTTTAGAGTTTTTGGGCCAACTTTTGATCGGCCGATCACCCTTGTTGATCGCCCGATCATGCATATTCTACCAATAACTTATCGGGAGATGACCAACCAATCTCCAATGTTGATTGGCCAATCTAAAGTCCAACAGTCAGGCCACCAAGTGACAAATCAAACAATCTCCCTTGTAGATTTCCCTATCATCGAGAAAAGCATTGTCAAATTACACATCCGCCAGATCAAGAGAGTTAATTAAGAAAAGTGGTGGCCAAACCTAATCATTATCTATTCTTTTCTCAATCAATCAAGGGAAAGTTCAAGGGCAAGAAGTCAAAGGAAATGAGGAGGAAAAAGAAGATTGAGCAAGATTCATTGGATTTTACGAGCCCATAGTGGGATGTAGTAGCCAGAGTCCTTTGCCTTATCCTCTCTTCTTCATCAGTGACATGATTTCTCTTCTCTCTTCTTGTATCTGTGTTCGTATCTCAAACATGAGCCACTAGACCTTTTTCTCGGGGGAATGGGGAGTATCTGACATGCGTGTACTCTATCACATTGTTATTAAACTTAATTTTCCTCATATGATTGGATATTTCTCCATTTGTTTAATACTTCCTATTCATATTGATCACTCTTCAAGTATGTTTGACATAATCCTTAGTGTAGAAACCATGAAACATATGATTAGATTACTAAATGGATGCGATCATGGACTGGGTCCTACAAGATGAGTGAATCATGACCCGTGGGTAACGAGACCTTTATCCCATGGAGAATTTAGTCCTTATGAATTAATTCCCCCAAAAAAGATGAATTCACTTGGTAGTTTGATTGATGGGAATTTTATTAAATTGGAATAATTGTATTGGTACCTAGGTGGTGGTAGTGAAATAAATACTCAAATTATTCTTTATCATCAAATTAAACCCTTAGTTTAATTAGTTTTTTCCTTGAAATCTTTTATTCACCCTTACTTTATAATCATTCTGAATAGTCAGATTCAATATTGTTCTCAACAATTGGTTCAAATTGATTTCTAAAAAACTTTATAATTTGGGGTTCGACAATAAGTGATCCATCTGCTTGCTGGAGAGTTAGTTGTGAATGTATAAAAGATTTAAAACCTTGGGTATTTTTTCTAGGGAATTTTTGTGTACAAATGACCCGCATCAAATTTTGACATCATTCTTTGGGACAACAGAAGAGATTTTGAACATCATTGTTTTGAATAACTAGGATTTTCCTTTCAATTGATAATTACTCATATCTTCTTGAACTATTACTTCCTCAATTTTTGACATTGTCGATTCTCCTTGCAGGTACTATTGGTATATGCAAATCTCACAAAACATTGACCCTATACCACCTAAACTTGATCCATAAATTGACATGACCTTTCACCAACTACCGAGCCTTTTGGAGAAAAATGGTGAGAAAGAAATCAACCGCTGGGTGAATCACGACCTAGACAAATAGAGAGAGTCTCTTGTACAAGAGACAATGGTAGCCATGGCCACTGACCAAAGGGCCTTGTATGATGCAACACTTGAAGAAGAGCACCAAAAGCATCTTAAGGACGTCTCAATCCCTGAGCCCAATGATGCGCAACATCCAATTGTGCCTCCAACCATCAATTTCCTACAAGTTGAGATCCATATGTAGTGGATCACCATGCTCCAGAGCAACACTTTCACTAGCAATAAGGGTGATGATTGTCAATATCATATCTAATGCTTCTATGACCTTTATGCCTTGTGGAAGATACCAAGAGTTTCTAAAGACACCATCAAACCTTGGATTTTTAATTATTCATTGACGGATCAAAATAGAAGTTGGTAAAATTCCATGGAGGGGTACCATATCACCACCTGGGAAGGTCTCTAGTTCAAGTTTCTAGAGAAGTACTACGTCTTCACCTATCAAATCATGGGGCATATCACACAGTTTTCAGTAGTTCTGGGTGAATCCTTGGCTGAAGCGTAGGAGTGGAGATTCAAGGAGCTCTTCCGTTGTTGTCTACACCATGTGATTTATCAAGTCTATATGATCGAAGCATTCATTTGGGGTGTTGATGATAACATCAAGACATTCCTTGACTCCTCATTTAGAGGAAACTTCATATTCCACTACTCTGACATCACTTGGGAAGTCACCAAGAGAAGTTATGAAAATCCAACCACGGATAAGGAGGAATCCTTAATGTAGTCAAAGTCAAAGACAACTCTAACTCAAGTCCATTGCTAAATTCAATTATTATCTAGATTTATTTCAATTTTTGTTGATATAGTTGTCTCTCAATTCCCTCACATTATATCAATTCCCTAGTTTAGTTCCATAAGTTGAATATTCCCTTGATCCAATTTTCCTTAAAACATTTGATTGAAGGTTATCCCTTTGGATATGGACCCTGCTGACCCTTAGATCACACCATCATCATACCGGATCATCCGATTATGGGGGTCCATTTTGTCACAGAAAATCCACCTCCAACATATTGGTTGATCTTGATCCTCGGTCACTCTATCTACATATAGTAGGGGATTTATCCACTGAGCAGATCGCCCAATCCCTTGCCCAGATCAGGTGATCATGAAAACCCAGATTCATCAGTGGCTACTAGAACCAAGCACTTATTGTGAAGTGGCCAATCTCCATCCTTGATATCCCAAACTCCCTATACCAGGCCACTTCTCCACAGAGTAGATCAATCAATCTCAAACCACATAGAGTGGCCATCTAGTAGGCTAAATTCATCAGTAACCTCTAAAACTTCAGATCACTTGATCACACACCTATATAGGATGATCGAGACGAGGCATTTCTCTAGAGAGAATCATCCCAGATCAGGCAATCTACGATCCTTTATTTGCCCGATCCATGCTTCGACCACCACAAACCAACATATCACCAGATCTAATTACTCCAGATCACCTGACCATCACTTCCACACTTGTAAAAGTAACTACTACGGGCAAAGTCACCATCTTCTCAACCCTCCCTTGCGCTAGCCCTAATTGTCACTGAGCCATGATGAAAAAACCACCCCAATGATGATCGCCCAAACAACTTAGATGACTGCCCGATATCATGCCACCACAACGACCCATCTCACCGCCACAGATCGCCCACATGCTGGCATCGGGTGCCCAACCACCCCCAAACAATTTTTTCTTCTTTACCACGTCGCGCTGCCCAACCCTATGTTTACCAACATGAAAATGGGATGATCTTCACCCTAATGATTGGCCAACCAATGTTCAGTGCCCACACTCACCAATGCTGCTCCTCCACCTTCTTCATACTCACCACTCCAACCGTAGTTGAGTCAATCTCAATGCTCAAAATCACATGAACCAACTTCTCTGTGAATTTGTTCCAGAACCCAAAGATCTCCAAATCTACCAATTATATTTCTTGATCATCCCCTTACAAACATCCTTGACAATGTACAGATTATCTGATTCTGTCCCGTGGATCACTGATCAGTGCTTCACAAGAACAACCACTTCTCTAGAGTGCCTGATCTGATCACTAGATCACCCAATCTCTTTCCTATAGAGTCACTATGATCCTATAGATTACCCAATTTCCCCTATAGATCACACGATCTGCAACCTTGGAGGCATCAAGGATTCCAAGAATATGAGGGGGCTCCATCGAGCATCCCTTCTGACCCTGGACTCCTACAAAATATCAACCCTACCAATCCCAAAAGGGCAAGGAGAAGGTAACAACTAGGACAACGCCTCTACCTCACTTCCATTCTTTGAGGCCCACCGAAGGCTTTATCATTTTAGGAAAGGTGCTTAGATGACATCATGCCTCCTTCAAATGACAAAAAGGTCCTCGATGTGAAGGCTTGAAGGACAATGCAGATGACATCAAACACATGATCAAAGATCTTATCACTCATTAGAGAAACACCACACTGTATCCAAGGCATCTATGCTTCTATTACCTGGACACCACTCTCTCATATTGGGGGCTAGCCACAACCCTACCCACCCAAATTTCCATCTCAAATTGCCCCCATACCAAACAAATACAACCCCCTAATCACCATTGAGCACTGCAAGTGACTCAAGCACATCGAGTCCCATGACATCTATAGATTTGGGGATATTTGAGACTGTATCTCTCATTCTTCACCGGTCACATATTTCCCTCTTTGTATTCCATGTGCGTCTGGTCTTCAAGGATCTCACCCCTAAGTTCCTAGCCTCCCACACCAATTTTTTTGAAGACTAGGAGTACATCTGATCCTTCTACATTTTTGGGGAGGAGAAAACCTTGAGAGATGAAGCTTTAACTTCCCTTATTATCAACATAAACAAGGATTGGAGAAAATAGCACATCTCTAAGAACCATGACAACCTAGCCGAAATGTAAAACACTGACAAATTTTGGGAAGAGATCACATGGCTGCTACCATCTTTCCCACATGGTGCCAAGGCATCATAGATTCATAACTCAGTGTTGCAATACCTCCACTGCATTATGGAATGCACCATTTTTGGGAGGATCAGTGCACCCAATTTAGTTTCAATAGTAGACCTTTACTGCTGAATGTCGAGTCGTACAACTAGGGGAGTGCACTCATTGAACATTTGCACATACAACAACACTGCAATAAAAGCTTCAAATTTCTTCTTGGGGCATGATCACCAGCATATCCACCTACTGCAGTTGCAATGACATCCCCGTCACCACTATCACAATGCAAAAGACATCTTACTAGATTGACATTTCATACTTGATTTTTTTTTGCAAATTTATGGGTGGCCAAGCAGTAAGTCATGTACAAGAGGCTGATCAAGGACAGTCTCACTACTCTACATCTCCCTAACCACTCCTAATTTGTGACAACAAAATTTTCTATGATCTCACCAACCTAGACATGCACATCCAGTGTCATATGTAGGAACATGCACATGTCAAGGGTGAAGTTCCTGAGACGGAAACTAGTAGATGCAATGCCTCCAAGGAGGCCAATGACAAGGAGAGTAGACCTCCCTCACCCCTTCAACTTTCACATGTTTCACGTAGCGACATGTGATTGATACTAATGGGTCATCTGGGCCCTATGACTTCACTGACCTCCAGAAGCAGTTGGATCAGATTCGGGGCACCTAGACCCGCATGGAGCGGGAGCAGTAGAGGCATGTCCACTAGTTGAACCACATGTACCTCATGACATAGGTGCATGATGATTGGAATGTGGACCAAGGTGACTATGACCTAGTGCACATTCACGACACCAACTACAGAGCTGGGAAAACATATCCTCCTCCCACTCTCAAAATTGGGAAAATTACTATACCTAGCCACCTACTGAGGAGCCTCCACGACAGTCACCGAGCCATGATTGATCTGATAGAGAAAACTAGGATTCTTTCTAGGGCCCACCTCCACAACATCCACCATGACATGGTAATCACAATGAGTGGTGGAATTTCACAAATTCTCTTCAGCTCCATTCTGGAATTTTCTATGTTCAAGTCATAAAGTTCTTTTATTCATCTTGCCTTCCTCTTGCAAGAAAATTCATGTCAACATTACACTCACAAATATTGTTTCCAGAAATAATATGGTAGTAATAATACCTTTATAAGACTATAACTCTAACTCTAACTCTGTAGTCAGAATTGTAGGTGGGTTGACATAGTGAAAGACCCTATTTATGCCTTTCAAATGGAATTTAGCAAGAGAGTCTACTACTTTGTTCTTTTCTCTACTTTTGTAGAGATACCTCTAGCTTGTCCTCATCAACCTCAAAATCTTGAGTGTCCTATAAACAAGTTTCAGATTATTTGACAAGTTTTCTTGAATGATTCTCTTGGTTGATAAGCAATCAATCTTAATGAAGATGTTATCAAGTTGTTTTTCTACATCATAGTCCATTGCAAGATGAATGTTTGATAACTCAGCTTCAATAGCTCCCATAAAGTTATATTTCCTTCCAATGGCATCCATCCATTTGCCTCTTGTATCCCTAACCACAATGTCCACCCTAACCACAATGGCCAGAGCTGCTTCATCTTTGTTAAGTGTTGTGTCAATATTGATCATAGTATAGCATGCTTGCGGTGCCATCCAATTATTGTCTATGCATCATCTCTCCTCCATAGTCTCCTATGCCCAACCCTCCTTGTGCATTCCCATATTTTTTTCTATGTGTATGACCTAGTGTGTTACTATCATCACATTTTTCTTGAATACAAAGACATTGCCAAATGTAGTTATAGGTGATAAGGAACAATCTTTGAGTGTTGCCTAATTTGGATAATTAATGTTTCATCCATGATCTGTAGTCAGTAAATGTAAAAAACTTGTTCAGCTCTGGACTATCAATCAACGTAGTCCACACTGATTTAGTGAACTTGTAGTCTCTCGAGGCATGTAGAATTGTTTCCTCTCCGTCATTGCATCAATCATAGCCATCATCTCGAGTGAGGTGTCTCACTTTCCATCTCGCATTTTTCAGTAGTACACCTTGTGCCACAATCTATGCAAACAACTGGAGTCTGCATGCTACCCCTCCCATACCATGTCCCATTCGCCCTCCATAACAATATCTCTAGGTTTCCATAGTGCCTAATAAGAAAATTTAGTCATAAGCTGCCCATTCACAAAATGGTTCCACACCCAAACATCCACGTGATCCCCAATTATAGACGAGTTCAACTTTATGATTTTTTTATAGTTTCATCATTAAACCATTCTTTAAAGAATCCTCTATCCCATTCTCTAGCTAGATCCATCACATTACCAACTTTCAAGTCCTATAACTCCATAGGAATCAATTTGCAGTAAGATTTTTGAGGATGAAATTTGCCTTGACCCAACAATCATTCTAGAAATTAATATGCTGCCCGCTCAACGGAATCTGTTAATTGCTTGCTTTCTAGGGTAAACTTTCCTAACCTTGATACCCCTACAACTTTTCTATTATTAAAAGCCTGAAATTTATTTCACATACCCTGGAACCATAGTTTATCTCTCCAGCTAGCAAGATTGGAAGTGTTCCTCATCAGTAGAGTTTGGTTCCACTCCCACATACATTTAATCCCCATGCCTGCACTCTCCTTTAGACAGGTAACTTTCTTCCATACTACTAGTGATGTGAGGTTAGCTTTGTGGTTTCATCCCCAGACAAATCTTTGGATGGTGCCATCAATGTGATAACATAATTTAGCAGGAAAAGTAGCAGTCTACATCACATAAGTAGGTAAGGCTGTCAAGGTGGCTTTATCTAGGCAAATACATCCTGTCAATGATAAAATATGAGCAGACCATGCATTAACTCTACTTGAAACCTTATCTAGAACATCAAAATAAGTGTTCTTATTAACTATTGGATGAGTAATGGGTACCCCAAGATACTTACTTAAGTCTTTAGTCATCTGAAAGCCACTAATAGCAGTCACTCTGCGAAAAGTATATCTAGGAACACTTCTAGAAAAGAAAATCCTAGTCTCGGTGACAGAAATAGGTTGTCCATACGCCTTCTTAAACAAATTTAATCATTGTTTATAATCATCATTTGTTCTTTGTTAGTTTCAGTAAACAAAATTAGGTCATCACCAAAGCAAACATGTGATATTTCCAGTGCCGCATTACGAAGCCTCACAAGCTTCCATTTTTTTGTTGCACACTGTTGTTGATTAGCTGACTAAGTCTCTCTGTACATAACACAAACAAGTAGGGTGAAAGAGGATCTCCTTGCCTTAAACCACTACTAACTTTGAAATTGCTAAATAGCTTCCCATTCCAAGCAATAGGAATCATACCACTAGGTAAAGTATTCAAGATAAAATTGCATATATTGGTAAGAGCTTTAATATGTATGAGCGTGTCCTCTAAAAATTTCTAGGACATTTGATCATAAGCTTTAGTGAGATCTACCTTGATAGCCATATTCTTAGAACCTCTTATCTTTTCATGTTATTGACAACTTCCTGTACTAAAGCAATATTATCAATAATTTTTCTTCCCGACACAAAGCTTCTCTATTCAATGGAAATCTGACTAGGCATGAACCCCTTGACTTTTAACCACCAATTTTGATGCAATTTTTAGGGCCATATTATTGAGTGATATGGGACAAAACTGGTCACATTTTTAGGTGTCAACACGTCAGGGATAAGTATAATTGTAGCATTACACAACTTTGTAGCAATCATCTTGCCAACAACAACATGTTTGAAAATATGGATAATGGAATCATTTACCACTTTCCAACCTTGCTGTATAAAATAGAGCACTCACCTTGTCGATCCTTCAGCCTTGTATGGATTCATGCTTGACAACACGGTGTGCACTTTAGTGCTGGATAGGCTAGCTGGAATCGAGGCAAGTTGCTGGAAAAATAAAGGATCAAACCTACCAGGTATTAATCTGCAATAGGATGTTTGATCATTACCTGTATTAGTGAGAACTCTTTTGAAATGTCTCACCACCATGTTCATTTATTTGGTTTCCTTAGTGACCCAATCATCATTAGTACCCTTCAATGTAGTGATTGTGTTACTTCTCTGACTTTGATTAACCGAAGCATGGTAAAATTTAATGTTGTTGTCCCCATTTTTAAACTAGTTTATATAGCCCTTTCTTCCAGTATTTGTCCTCTTTCCTCATAATTTGGTCCAGTTCCTCTTGCATATCCATACAAATCTCATCAGATATTTTGTCATATTAGATTTCCAAATTATTTTGAAGTTGAGTGATGTTTCTTACTATAATGTCTTTTTCATATCTCTTCTTCTTCATACTATTCCTATCCCATTTCATAAGATTCCCCTTTCCCAATTGAAGTGCTTTAGTGAAGCATTTGTTTCTATTCCAAAGATAACTTAGAACTCCCTTGAAATATTGCTCTTTGTACCTAAAAGCACGAGTAATAAATCTATTTACATTCAAAAATTTCTTTCTTGTTCTAAGAAGTAGATGGAAATGGTTGGAGTGTATTTGTGGCATATTCTTTACAATAGAGTGTGGACTTTCTCACATGAATCGATCATTGGAAACCACTTGATCAAGTCACTATTGCAGCAACCCATGTTTATATGTATACTTCATCCCTGAGAATACCAGGTCCGTGAGCCAAACTTTTAGTAGTGTATCATTAAATTGAATCGCCTCATTATAGTTGAATAAGTCACTATCTATCTATTCACTAGGAATGAGCACGGTGTTATAACTACCCAAAGACCTTGAATACTCTTGCTCATTCTCACTAAATGGTTCCACAAAAAATGCATTAGAGATATATGGGGACTGACATAGAAAAATGTAGCTATCCAACAATTGTTGATTTTGCAAGAAATGTACTGCCAACAGATGTTCAAAATTTCAATATTAGTAGCTGACGGGTCCCAACATAACCATATGCCTCTTGTAGAGCCCCTTGCTTCAACTCTGTATGATTTCAGGAATCCCAATCTCTTACTCATGTTCTCGATCCTCTTACCACTAATATGTGGTTCCAATATCACCACAATCTTAGGTCTTCGAATCATCATCAACCCCTTCAAAGTATTATAGGTGTTGTCATTTCTCATACCCTACACAGTCCAACACATAATATTAATCATATAAATAAACTAAACAAAGGGAAAAAGGCTACAATGTTTACAGTACTTGACTAGCATGTGTGCCAACTTCTTAAGTTGACCTCTCTTCTATGTTTGGCGTCTCTAGTCCTGTAACGTTATCTTCTATTGGTTCTTCATCAATAGTATCTTTTGTACATCCATGCCTTCTTATGATCTGATGTCTTGGAATTAACATAGTGAAATACTTAGTTTTTCCTTTTGTTTTCATCTTGGTGCCATTCCCACTAGCCTTCCTTCCCATTATGTTTGCTACTGACATGGAAATTTTGACTGGTGATATATTCTCGATTAATGGAAGTTCTCTTCCCTTAAAGTCAATTATCTAATCTTCATAGTTTTGCATGTCCATATCTTCTATGATCGTCACCACTTATATGGCTCGTCCATGTCTGGGTTGACTCCACCATGCACTTCCTTCTAAACTTCTTTTTTCTTTGCCGCTTCATTTAGTAGGTTTTACAGTGGTGTCGAGGATGTCTCCCCTATCTTTCTGGATGCATCTTGAACCCACTTGCTCCTGTTAGTTGGTTCTTTTTCTAGTTTTTGTTTGTCTCCTCTCATGTTTGTGGCTAATTCTTTCTTGACTCACCTCTTTAACTACTTGTTCCTGGGAGCCAAACTCCTCCTCTAGCTCAAGATTCACAAATTTATTACTAGAATTTCTAGGTGTTTATGCTGAGTCTTTTGGAGTAGATCGCTTATCTATTGTTTCCTCTCCTCTTTTGTGTTTGTGATCCCTGACTAGCCATCTTGGGCTCCTCCCCTAAATCTTCTTGGGTTTCTTTGCTTGGATGTATTTCCACTCT
This sequence comes from Alisma plantago-aquatica, assembly GCA_963693085.1. Taxonomy (NCBI): domain Eukaryota; kingdom Viridiplantae; phylum Streptophyta; class Magnoliopsida; order Alismatales; family Alismataceae; genus Alisma; species Alisma plantago-aquatica. The sequence continues at coordinate 97,241,035 of OY856409.1, forward strand.
CTTTTCCTCACTTGTATTCCAACACATTTTTGAGGTATGTCCCTCCTTTCCATAAGGGGCGCAAGCCTAAGGGAACCCTTTGTATTCCTCCTCATACTCCACATCATTAATCAATATCTATGGTATAAGGGTTCTATTAGTATGCACTTCAAGAGCGAGTCCTGTGAACTTGCTATGATTTCTACTGGCTGTGTGAGCATCAACCTTGACCAACCTTCCCAGTGATAGCCCAATGTATTTAAAAATCATTGGCACATAGAGATGGAGGGGAAGATTGATGATACACACCCATGAAACTATTTGTTGTAGATAATTATCTGTAGGGACGAATGTCAAATACCATTCCATACGTCTATATTGCACTTGAACAACTTCCATGGCCCCCCTATACATGCTGTTTTGTAATCTCTCTGGAAAGAAAATTAGATAATAAAATCCCTCATATTCAATATGTACATGTTGAATGTTCCTTTGATTTTTCATAGCAACTTCAATCTGTCTCTCAGTGTCATGTAACCAACTTTTGTGCCAATCAGCCTAACAACAACATATTTCCGTGGCTTGGTAAGGTTTTCCTCCACTGTTGGCAAGATCTTCTATGTTGGTTTGCCCTCGAGTTCACATAGGGCTACGTCTCAGACTGATAAACTATCATCAAACAATTTGTCCAAGAAGAAATCATATGATTTCTTTCTCCGTTCACTAGATACAATTTTACTGAAAGAATCTGATTTGGACCCCTCGCGACCTACTTCATCCAATTTTTCCTATCGCCCACATAAGGGTTTGGACTGTCCAGCATTTCTTGACAACTTTTTGTCATCCTATCGTCTCTCCTCTCTAATAATATCCCTATATTATCCAAGTCATTGCATGTATTTGGTGCACCTTTCATGCTTGTGAAGTTTAATACCAGCCCGATCCTAGGGACTTGTAGAGATATACCTTGAGCCCAATCGGTCTCACACAACAATGATTTTCCATCTGTGTGATTTCCTTTTCTTAAGCCTCCATGATCATTAGGGCCATAGTTGTGATCCCCAACCCACTCGGGATCAAAACCCTTGTCACTAGTGGCGTCACCTATTTCCCTTCTTGCCGCCTCTTTCCCCATCCGTTTTGGATTTAGAGTTTTGATGCACTAAATAATTGTCATTTTCACATGCTATTTTATTATGTATTGTGTGATCTTATTTCCCATTTTCATATGAATTTAGAATTATTTATCAATAGTATCATATGATACTTAATTGCATCATCATTATTTTTATTGTTCCCTATTAATATACCATTATTTTGGAGCTTATGTTCATTATTGTTCACATTTCTGGTGATTTTACAAGAAACAACACTGCTCGGTACTACCGACATGCATGTCGGTGGTACCAACATTTGGAAAAAGGAACATATTGAATCAAGGAAACTCGATGGTGTGATATAAGAATCGATACTTCTGACATTTTAATAGGAGCATTCAGGATGAATCTTGGTACCACATCTTGTCAACTCGGTAGTACCGACTTGTATCAAAAATCCAATAGGGAAGGTCAGAGAAAATCTTGATACTATTGATGGAAACCTTGGTAGTACTGACATGTTACAGAAGATCAAAAATAATCGAGGGTGTTGATACTACCAACACCCAATCAATAGTAGCAACTTGGCGCGATCAGGCCAGATCAAAAATCATAATTGATCTAACAGTCAGGACTTAATGACACCCTAAGTCATTTCTATGACTAAGGGAATTTGCAGCCAGACCTAGGTATCAAGTTCCTTTCCATTGCACGACAATCGAGATCTGAGGGAGAAGAAAGAAGAGAAGAAAGCCACGTTCTGGGAGATTCTAGTACCTCTGGTGGATGAATTTGTAGCTCGAGGTTGGCAAATTGGCACATTCGAGAGAGAGAGAGAGTCATCCATACCATCTTCTTTAGGGGTTACTTTAGTTTTATAATATTTCCCACAATTTTCTCTTCTTCTTTGATATTCTTGACAATGGAAATCATGCAGGGCTAATCCCCTTTGTTTCATAGGACCCGGAGTAGTCTGATTTTGCATTATAATTGATAGTGATGAATTAATATGCATATTTTTCTTTTTTATAAACATATCTCTATGATTGATTCATGAATCACTTGTTCTTGATCACCGTACGTGATTTCTTAGACCATTAATTTCTTTTACAAAGGGACTAAGGGTTGGAATACTCATAGATATGCACAATTTATACCACTCCTTAAGAGAGGGTTTACAGTTGTGAAGAGAATAACCCAGAGAATTTGGTAAAGCACCTAACTAATAATCAAATTGCTATGAGAGTGGAATTTATATTAGATTAGGTAGTGAATTCCGCTACGAGAGTGGATAATTCTGGCTACAGGTCTCTTTGTCCAGGGTTAGGAGAGATTAATATGAATGAAATGATATTAATTGTAATGTGAACTGAGGTGAAACCATAGTATTAAGGAATTCATTCCAATTGTGATCACAACCAGAAATTTTAGTTTTCATTCCTACAATTTAATCATTTAATCAACCTATCACTATTTTTCTTAGGCCAAGCTAATTAGGTCATAGTTAGTAGCAGTCTCCGGATACACATTTTCCCTGTGTTTGATATTTGGGCCTCTATAAGCCTATATTAGATTGATACATGCACTTGTGCTTTTGTCGTGTAATTTACACGCATCAAGTTTTTTGCGCCATTGTTGGGGAAAATAGTGTGTCCAACACTACTAGTGTTGTATATGACCACTCTAGGCCACACAATTTTGATTTTTTTTTCTTTTACTATTCCTAAGCTGAATTCTTAATATTTATTCAATCATTAGTATCAATGTTTGATACAAATTTCATCAATTGTAGGTACTGGTGCATGGTGCAAATGAGAAGCACTGATTACGGAGACTCAACTTCACAAAATGGATTTCAAAAGGAATTCTTGCACAGAGCACACGAGTACAATATCTCTGCACCAAGATTGATTCAAACTCAACCTCCTAAAACTCCACCATTTCGAACAGAACAACCCGAACTTGTGATGACAATGATGTAGAAGTAGAAGAGAAAACTATCTGGGAGAAGATAAATGCGTCATCTGTAACAAGTCAGTTGGCCCTGATAAAAAGGTAGGCTATCAATGTGGGCAGCTATAAGATAGACCCAAGCTTGGTGACACTGGTTAAATTGCAAGCATTCTATGGCCACAACACAGAGGATCCAATGACACACATCAACAATTTTGTCAAGAGCTGCGATATGGTAAAGATTGATAGGGATCCAACAATTTTAATCTACCTGAAACTGTTCCCTTCTTTATTAGTAGACAATACAAAGTCATGATTCCTTAACCTCCTGACTAATTCATTTTATTTGAGCATTATTTCCCACCCCAGAAGACAAATGAGTTGGTTAGGAAGATTTATAACTTCAAGTAGTGGATAGATGAGTCCTATTCTAAAGCATGAGAGAGGTTCCATAACATGTTGAGGAAGGTACCTCATCATGGGATTGATCTTTATGGCCAAGCAAAGATCTTCTATTATGGGTTGCATTAAGGAGAAAGGACCACACTAGACAGTGAATGAATATGATTCTTCCTCAATAACAAACCATCCAAGAGTCATGAAATTTTGAAGAATATGGCTAAAAATCAATCATGGGGGTGGTGAAAGAGAATGTCACACAACTGTTACAAGTGTTGGAGAGTCTAAAGTCATTACATCATTGAATAAGAAGCTGGACCTTATTGCCAATAAATGATATTAGAAGGATGGGAATTCCTTTGGAGGAGAGGAAGAAGAATGCATGTATATGTGGCAGCAGAACTATAGGGGGAATGAATATTCTTGGAGGAAGGATCCCAATAACATTCAACATGATCCATCCCATGCACAACATGCCAAGCCACAACAGGGCAGTGCACAACAACAAGGTAGGGCCCCCAGTAAGATAGATCACATTGAAGACATGCTAGACAAGATGGTTAGTCAGAATGAGGTGATCATTGGCCTGACATAGAGGGAAATGCAGAACCAAGGAGCACAAATCTACAACATAGAGAATCAAATTTCTCAGCTAGCAGCAGAGGTGGCTTCCAAAAAGAAGCCCATTCAATAAGGATTTCCTAGGAATACAAAGACAACTCATCAACATCACCAAGTAAAGTTTGTCTCTATTGTCAAGGAGCCATAACATCTTACTAAGGAGTCTCTAGGGTAGCACACTCTAGATCCAGATTGGGTGTATGTACCAAAATTTCCATTTCCCCACAGTCTATATGGAAGACCAAGAGGATGTAGAATGCTAGTGCGGTATGCTTATACATGCACCTCAGTTGATACAAGGTCTATAAAAAGTGACAAGGAGACCACATCTTCACCGGTTTTGCAGGGCAAGGAACATCAAAGTTCCACCATTGTTATGTCACGACCTGCAGTTCCAGAAATGGTGCCTATGAAACAAGAACATGTGAAGGTTCTACTCCATAGTAGAACAGTCACAGTCAATAAGGAGGAAACTGCAAGTTAAAAGGATTCACCACATGCCATTCCATCCACATGTGACGTGCCAAATTGTATCCCAGAAGGTAGCGTTGAAGCAAGCTTAGGAGAGGAGATCCCTAATGTGTCATATGTTTTGCCACACAAGCATATAGAGAAGCCAGATGTGCCATTCTAGAATATTCTGGAGCTGAGGAAAGAGGAAATGTAATTTAAGAAGTTCGTAGACATCTTCCGAAAGCTCCACATCAACATCCCACTTGTGGAGGCAATTGAGAAAATCCCTGCATATGGAAGATTCTTGAAGGAAATCATCAACAAGAAAAGACGGATAAAAGATACAGTTGTCTGTGTGTTGATGAAGTGACGAGTACAATGATCTAGGGAAGACTTCTAATGAAGATAAAGGATCTAGGCTATTTCTACATCCGTTGTTCTATAGGCAACCAACATTTCCAACAAGCATAATGTGAATCTAGGGAGCATAACTCTCATGCCCCTTACTACCTTGCAAAAGTTGGGATTGAAGAAACCGATGAAGATGTCGATGAAAATCCATTTGGTGGATGGATCTATTGTGAGGAAGCATGGGATATGCAATGATTTTCTAGTCAAATTTGACAAATTCATCTTTCACGTTGATTTTGTGGTCATGGATATGAATGAGATACGAGGATCAAAGATGTTGTTACGAAGGTCGTTCCAAGCTACAACTGACATGATCACTACTATTGGTAGAGGCTACTTGACACTCGAGATAGACGATGATAGAGTGGAGTTCATACTTCCATATGGATCTTCACAACCATCCTATAACAACCTAGGCTGAAGAAAACTCATCTTGTAGAGCCTAGGACATTAAAGTAAGGGTGCTTATGGGAGGTAATCCAATTTTATTTTTGTTATTTACTATTTGTTTAGGTCTTTTTTTACTTACATTTGATATTTTCATGTTAGATTTTAGTTGATGTAGAAAGGTAACTTGATGCTCTTGTTTGGTGTGTAGGTAGAGTCAAAGTCGGTACTACTGACACTTAAGTCGTTACTACCGACTCCTTATCAGGTTAAAGTCTATAGAAAGTCGATATTACCGACACCAAAGTCAGTACTACTGACTATTCTAAAAAAATAATAGGTCTCCAGGAAAGAAAGTCGGTACTACTGACACCCAAGTCGGTACTACCAAACTTTCCCAACAAAATTGACAGAGCTTCAGAAAAAGCCTATCGATACCACTAACATACATATCGGTGGCACCAACTCATATATATCAAAGACGGATAAAGAATGTCATATCTTGATACCACCAAGACACAAATTGGTGGCACCGACAAGAGGGATATATTCTAGCATAACTTGATCCAAAGAGCCACCAATCATCCACCGCCACCACCCTTCAAAGCAACTGGTAGCCCCATTCCACCTCTAGGTTTGGGTTTTAAATATGAAGACATAGTCAAGTTCAAGCTTAGGGGGTGTTGGAATGACTTTATCTTTATTTTTTACTTTAGTTGTTTTTAGTTTTTATATAATTTGTAGGATTCACATCTATCTAGTGCAACAGTGGAGCTTAATTTTCATGATTTCAGTTATCATCAATGAATGTGTTTTCTATTGAAATGGAAACTAAAATTTTTTATAAGCTGAATTTGAAAGTCAAAGACAATGTCACTTAGAGGAAGTGTATGGGTTAGTTAGGTTAAGGACATTTGATATGAATGGAAGTCTTCATTATCCATGAATTGTGGATGATGACGGAGTTTGAGCCTGGATTGATCAAACAATTAACGGGACTTTAAATTTAAGTTTCATAAAGAAATCTTAAGGTTACCCTATACACAGGTCAGTAGTAGAGGGACACATCATAGATTAAGAAAGGCATTGCCTCTTAATTGTGTGATTCCATCCATTTTGATCCACCACATTAAGATGATCAAGTAACCTGAATTGTTTCATTTTGTGTGCATTGCATAGCATAGTAGGTGACATGATAGTTAGTTCTTTTTATTGCATTAGTTACAAACTGAAGAAAAAGAGAAAAGCTCTTATGCATATCATCTAGTTGCATAACAAATTCCATGTAGATAGCATACCTTTTGCATTATTCATTCTACATAATGTACACATGTATGTTCTTCAAAAATTAGTCATGCATGGATACACATCCATACCTCTTAAAATTATAATGAAAGAAAAGAAAAAAAAGAGAAGTTTGATTAGTGTAGTGAAGCCCAATTATACTCTTCAATCATGCTAAAAATGGGCTAAATAAAAAGGGAAAGAATAAAGAAATTTCAATAAAGAGGTAGGAAGGTTGCCCTATCTCGGCTCTGGATCATTCTTCAAAAAGAAGATGAACTCACATACATCATGCATTCTTTATTTCACTTACAATAGTCATATGAAATTTTCAGTGTATACGTCATTCCACCCACAATAGTAGGCATATGATTCATGCATTTGCTCATTTTCACCATATAGGTTCATCATGTTTTATTCTTGCATAAATGATTCAAAAGTTACTTATGATTCTTAATAATCCACCTATTTCATCCATTCATTGCTCTTATTGGTAGGCCACAAATATGATTAATGTCCTATTCATTTTTATATGGAGAATTTCTTCCAATTAGTTGGTAGTTAGGGAAGAGCAATGTTGATAGGGAATCACATGATGAACCAAGCGAGTGTCTGATTAACTATGATATTAACTACTCTATTGATAGTATTTCACTTATCTAAGGGTGGACATCTTTAATGAATATTTTGGTCACTTTAAAGTAGTTAATTGTTTAGTGGTTAGTAAAGTCCAGTTTAGGACCACCAAGTGGGGATGGTTGAGAAAGGAAATTCATATTCCTTGTCCTTCTGCTAATTTGTCTCAAACATATCCGAGGGTGTGTTTCTCGAGGACGAGCAACATTTAAGCTTAGGGGATTTTGATGTACTGAATAATTTTCATTTTCACAGGCTATTTTATTATGTATTGTGTGCTCTTATTGCCCATTTTCATATGAATTTTGCATTATTTAACAATAGTATGTTGTGATACTTACTTTCATCAAATATTCATTATTTTTATTGTACCCAATTGATTTATCATTATTTCAGAGATTTTGTTCATTTTTGTAGAAGAACTAATTTCTTGGAATTGAGGCTTAAAATTTTTGGAGTTGGAGTAAGTACGTAATCGAATTAGAAATTTCCTTACCTGTCCAATTTCTAACGAATCAAGATATCCATTCATTATTATTCACATTTTAGTTGATTTTACAAGAAATGACACAACTCAGTACTACCAACATGCATGTCGGTGGTACCAGCATTTGATAAAAAAGAATAGATTGAATCGAGAAAACTCAGTGGTACTGACACCGGAATCGGTACTACTGACATTTTAGTAGGAGCGCACATGGTGAATCTCGATACCACCGACAGTCAACTCAGTATTAGTGACTTGTATCAAAAATCTAATAGGGAAGGCCAGAGAAAATCTCAGTACTACCAATGGAAACCTCAGTAGTACTGATAACTTATAGAAGATCATGACTAATCATGGGCATCGATACTACCGACACCCATCTGGTAGTACCAACTTGGCATGATCAGGCCAGATCAAAAATCATAATTAATCTGATAGTTAGGAATTAGTGACACCCTAAGTCACTTCTATGACTAAGGAGATTTGAGGCCAGACCTAAGTATCACATTCCTTTCCGTTGCATGACAACCAAGAGTCGAGGGAGAAGAAAGAAGAGAAGAAAGCCACATTCTGGGAGATTTTAGCACCTTCGGTGGATGGATTTGCAACCAGAGGTTGGTAAATCGACACATTCGAGAGAGGGAGTCATCCAGACCATCTTCTTTAGGGGTTACTTTAGTTTTGTAATGTTCCCCACATTTTTCTCTTCTTCTTCGATGTTCTTGAAAATAGAAATCATGCGGGTCTAATCCCCTTTATTCCTTAGGACTCAGGAGTAGCCTGGTTTTACATTGTATTTGACATATATGAATTAATATGCATATTTCTCTAATTTCTGGACATATCTCTATGATTTATTCATGGATCTCTTGTGACCGATCACCATAGGTGGTTTCTTAGACCATTAATTGCTTTGAGTGAGAGATGTAGTTGGGATTTCTCCCTCCTACATGAGTTTGATATCTTGGCCAATTGATAAGCGAGACTGAGAGAAGCATGGCCATGCACATGTAAATCAATATATGATGTTGAGTTCACATGAGGGATTAAGGGTTAGAAAACTCATAGATATACACAATTTATACCGCTCCTCGAGAGAGGGCTTACAATTGTAAAGAGAAAAACCTGGATAATTCACTAGGGCACCTAACTAATAATCAAGTTGCTACTAGAGTGAGATTTATATTAGATTAGGTAGTGAATTACGAATGTAATAGCGGATAATTCTGGCTACATGTCTCTTTGTCCAATGTTAGGAGAGCTTAATATTAATGAAATGATGTTAATTGCAATGTGAATTGAGGTGAAACCATAATCCTAAGGAATTCATTCTTATTGTGATCACAATCGGTAATTTTAGTTTTCGTTCCTGCAATTTATTCATTTAATCATTCAATCACTATTTTTCTTAGTCCTATTGATTAGATCATAGTTAGTAGCAGTCTCTAGACACACATTTTCCCCATGTTTGATATTCAGGCCTCTTTAGCCCTATATTGCATTGATATGTGCACTTATGTTTTTAACGTGTAGTTTACGCGCATCAAGTTTGCTATAGGATGAGAAAATTCTTATGTTTGGGGTGGAGGATAGATGGTATGTATTTATTACACCCTCATTATATTCCCTTTTTCCATCATTTAGTTTATAGATTAGGATTGCATGTATTTTCTATTTTTCTTTTCAAAACTTAATGTCAGTTGCATATCATCATGCATTAGCTAGTCGGCCTATATTCATTGTATACCCCCAAATTCTGAATGAAACAAAACCTTGTTGTAAAATGAAATCTCAGCTACTAATGATCCTCAATAGTATTACTCCCTAGAAATGATGGCAAGCCATATGAAATTGGAAGGAGTCAAATTTCAATGTATCTCTAACATTGATCAACTTAGGATTTTTTTTGGAATTATCATTTTTTTTTTCAATTCATATGATATAATTGAACTTATTGTCAATGTTATTTCTAAGATCTCAATTATCGAGTATGAGTTGCAAAAGTTCATCCTCTTCTACACTTATTCCACCATCATCTCACACCATCATCTGCCAAAAAAAGCCAAAAGAATGTGTCAAACTACATTTTTTGGGTGACACTCCTTTTCTTAGCTCTCAGCTTCTTCCATACCCCTTGTATGTAATAAGGGTGTACCATAATAGAATGATGTAATTGTGCACAAAAGAAAAATGCAATCAATGTAATTGTAGAAAAAATAAAGCAATCCTGAGTCAAATAGAGGAGAGATTCACAAACCTTCTTTTCCATTCCTCCATTCACTCCATTTTTCTCCCATAGACAACAATCACTTCAAATATCTCTATTACAGTCAAACCCTAAATTTTTGCAAATCTCATAGGAGTATCCAAAACCTTATGAGATACTAGTGATAATATGATTCTGATGTGCATGTTTTGATTTGGAAACTTTTCACGAATGTGAAGTCAATATAGGGAATTCAAAACTGAAATGTTGTAATTCTAGGAGACTGGGGTTGCTTGGTAATTTTTGGCTGTAGGGAACCAAGTGATACTATAAAAGATAGGACCATGCTAGCAATATTATTAGCAGGTTGCTCTAATTATTTGGTGCTCGAGGACGAGCATAATTTAAGTCCGGGGTAGTTTTATGAATGCATATCCATCACCTTTTCATTGCAATTTCTAGCATAATTTTACTCATTTTAGTAATGAATTACAACATGTTTTTCTTCATTTCATCACTTTTGTTCTCACTCTCCAATAATTGGAATTCTGATCAATTTTCTTGCTATTTGTAGACTAAAGTACATATCAACTATAGAGCATGAAGGAGTTCATCACCAATCTAATTATTAAAGATTGGAAAAAGTTAACATCAGATTTTGAGCCATCCAACATATTTTAGCAGGTCAGATCAGGTGATCTAATCTCTGGATCACTCAATCCACTTGTTCTCTCTAAAGATTTCCTAGACAATCCTCTTAATTGGGCAGACTACCTTAGAAAATGGATGATCATAAGGTTGCCAAAAATGTCAGAGACTTTGTGATTTTCCAACAACTTTAGATTGGTTGATCTATCCTACAAACTAGTCAATCTACTTGTAGTGAAAAGTTAAGAATAAACTCCATATCAGATGATATCCCTTGAAGATCGACCAATCTCATTAGATTAGAAATTGCTCTCTTGATTTCAATAACTTCAAAGTTTTTGGGTCAACTTTTGATAGATCAATCACCATATAGATTGCCCAATCATGTATATTCTCCAAAAGGCTTATCAAGAGATGATCAACCAAATTTTCTCATTGATCGGCTGATCTAAAGTCCAACAATTGTGCTGCCAAGTGACAAATCGAGAAATCCTCCCTTGCATTTCACATGGAAATTGGGTTAGACATTGTGAAAACACACAACCTCCAACCCAGAAGTTTTGAGTAACAAAAGTGCCAACCAAACCTTATCATTCTCTGTTTTTTTCTCACTCAAGCAAGGGAAAGTTAAAGGAAAAGAAGTTGGAGGAGACGAGGAGGAAGAAGAAGATCCTAGTGGAATTCTTTGGACTTGTCAAGGCTAGAAAAAAAATGTAGTAGTTAGAGACCTTTGGCATCTCCTCTCTTCTCAATCAAGTGACATAATTTGTCTTCTATTATTCTCTTAAACATGATTGATTATATCTTTATCTCTAGGTAAGGGGGAGTAGCCCCATCACCTGTAATCTATCTTATTGTTATTGAACTTAAATTTCCTTATATCATTGAACTGTTCACTATTTGTTTATTACTTTCTATTAGAACTTATCACTCTTCTAGCTTGTTTGGTATAATACTAAGCGTAGTTATCATAAAACTAATGATTATATTACCTAACAGATGCATAAGATCCCAAATGTGATCATGTAAGGGATCATACAAGACAACTGAGTCATGAACTGTGAGTATAGAGATCTTGATCCCATAGGGAATTTAGTCCTTGTGAATTCATATTCTAAAAGGAGACATATTCACTTGGTCTTAGATTGATTGATGATGATTTTTTTGAGTTGTAATGATTGAATAGGTATGTAGGCATTGGCAGAGAATCCAGGACTTCCCAATGTTCTTTATCATCAAGTTAAACCCTAAGTTTAATCAATTTTGTCCTTGCAATATGTTTTTCACCCTTAGTTTATAATCATTGTCAATAATCAAATTGAAATATTGTTCTCAAAAATTGATTTGAAGTGATTTTTCTAAAAAGTTGTCATCTAGGATTTGACCTTTTACTATATTATAATTGATCAGCTCACTTATAGGTGAGTTAATATTGAATTCTTTAAAACCTAGGATAACTCTTTTAGGGAATTCAAATTTGCAAATTACTCACGTCAACTTGTTAAAGTTGTCTGGCAACTTTGCATCCAAGAAATGATAGAATTCATTGAAAGTCTCCCCACTGTGCTTCTTCCCTTCTAATCACTTGATCTTCTACATAATATTGAGTAAGAGGGGATCCGTTATGGTAGGTTCATGATTTATGACTTCTTACTGTGTGAACACCATAGGTATTCGTGGCAATTTGATGGTCATTGGAGGTGTTGTGTACACTGGTGGTGGAAATCCATACATTCCTTATGCATATGCATTATACCAAGAGTGTGGTGGTTGATAGAATGAATGCAAGCTGGACATGGGTCCTTAATCGCTCATAGACTGTGCTTAAACCTTCACTGTAGTGTTGATTTTTTTTGTATCTCTGGGATTTTCATTTGTGACCTCAACTTCTTCCACCATATTTTCCCATTCGTACTCACCCTCAGGGATCAATATGGGTGTTGTCACTTTTGGAGCTACTACAACTGTCCCAACATTCATAAATGGTGGAAATTGGTACAACCTTGGTTGAAAGGTTTCCGATTGAGGCTGATGGGGGTTCGACATGCCATATGGAAAGAATAGTGTTCATGAACTGGCATGTAAAGCACCTTGTCTAGCAAACCTCGATTGATGCCACCTTCCTACATAACCTTTTGGAGCTACTACAACTGTCCGAACATTCACAAATGGTGGAAATTGGTACAACCTTGGTTGAAAGGTTTCCGATTGAGGCTGATGGGGGTTCAACATGCCATATGGAAAGAATAGCGTTCATGAACTGGCATGTAAAGCACCTTGTCTAGCAAACCTCGATTGATGCCACCTTCCTACATAACCTTTTCTCAATGGAGACATGAAGGTGACATTTTATGACTTCTTTGATGTGCATACCTGTAACACCCGGGCCCACTGCCCTAGGCTCTAGTAGAGTTTTAGGAATGACGATTGTCCCCACAGACCACCACTAGCCTTAACTACGTGCTTTGTCCTCACTCACGTGCATGCCAGGATCAACTTCCTGATAGGTCACCCATCCCAATACTACTCCAAGCTAAGCACACTTAACTATGGAGTTCTTAGTGATGGGCTTCCAGAAAAGGAGGTGCACCTTCGTGATATGGGTAGTCCAATCATGTTATCTGAGGCCTCAAATCCTGGGATGTTACAATCTCCCCCACTTAGACTCTTGATGTCCTCGTCAAGGTTCAGCTATATGACCTCATAATCTAACCCCATTTCAGTGCAGACCCACAATGGCCCATGGACATCCAACTCCTGATCACGGATTACCAGCACAAGGGTGGCTACATCTACCATGGACAACCCTTTCCTACATGCCTGGACCGTACGAATCAAGACTGGCATGCAATGCCCATCTGGGCCCCACCTACTGGAGGGTTTTTGGCTATGATACCATTTGTAATGCTTGGGCCCACTACCCAAGGCTCTAGTAGAGATTCATGAATGACGACTATCCCCACAGACCACCACTAGCCTTAACTGCGTGCTTTTTCCTCACTCATGCGCATGCCAGGATCAACTTCCCGACTGGTCACCCATCCCAGTACTACTCCAAGCTGAGCACGCTTACCTATGGAGTTCTTAGTGATGAGCTCCTAGAAAAGGAGGTACACCTTGGTGATATGGGTAGTCCAATCATTCCTTTTAAGATCATGTTATCCGAGGTCTCAAATCTTGGGATGTTACAATACCAGAGGGACTTCCGGAGAGATGAAAGCTACATGTAACATGGTGGCTTCCATTGACTTCTCCCATCCAACCAGTTTGTCCTACTTGTTGCTTTCATGCTCTTATTTAATACCCCTATCAGAATGTTTGGTCCATGTTGCCATTTTAAAATATTTTGGTCGATCATTTATTTCGGGTGAGGTACATACTCCTTAACCTTTTGGTGATGTCCTAGAATTTAGATAAATGAGATTCAAAAGCAAGGTGTAATACCAAAACCAAATGATATTTTGTGATGTGGGACACATCCCTCTACACATATGCAAATGACATATGGACTTCCCATTTTCTTTGGGAGATGCTAAGGGAATTCTCCACATTCTTCTACAATTCTCTTAGATCAAAAGATTCCTATGATAGTTCCTTTTCTTTTATTAAGATTTTGAGTAACGAGA